>JAOUZG010019159.1:18228607-18248914 GCA_026289955.1 Argiope argentata | reverse complement strand
TATATATATATATATATATATATATATAATGTTTGTGTCATGAAATTTGCAATAAAAGAATTACTAAAGATATTGACACATGCCTTATTCCCATCCTTCAAATATTGTAGTTTCATCAGACAATGGGGTGGTTCAATTGGCAGAAGTCTACTTTAACTCTTTGCAGTTCGATTTGCAATTAGATGCAAAATTATTCACCTATACAAAGATTTGTTTATTGCTATGAAAAATAAATATACATAATTATTTTAAGTCGAAATTCCTTTGAAAAATTAATTTACATCTCTTAATCATTATGTGGGCGTTTTTAACAATTCAATTTGAAAAATAAATAAATAAAACGTTATAATTAAGCACAGTCTTGAATGTCGAGTCACACTCGACATCGGACCGCAAAGGGTTAAGTGTAAACATATTGACGAAAAACATTACTACAACAATATTTACATAATATATCAAATTATGCAGAAAAACATACTAAAAATAATAAATATTACAAAGCATATTTCAAAATTCTATTATTTACATCGCACCATGGTTTGCATTTGATTTTTTTTATTATGATGTTGACTCTAAAAACACCAAAACTAAGTTAACAGGCAAACTGATGCAATGTTGGATTGTAGAAAATTTACCCTACATATAATATATTCTATATATCTAAGTCTATTACGATCCTATATTCCGTCTATATACTTTTCTTTATAACACCATATTAAAAATATAATTATATTTCAATGTTTGCATACTTACTTTAAAACGGAAATGTAGTAGTAAATAAAGCAAAGAACAAACATTTATAAGTAACAGCTTTTTAAAATTAATCATAAAATTCCAGAAACATGTCCATACTTTAATTTGTTTTCTATATTTAATCTTTATCTTGAACACAATATTCTGAAAGTTCCTTTTTTTTTGTTTCATCTTTCTTTTAATTTTAAATGTAAACTGAGTTTTTTTTTCTTATTCGCATTCCTAATTGCGTCGACACTCATCGGAGACAAAACAAAATAATTTCTACTGAATTTTACTTTTGAATCGTTAGTACTTTAAAAAAAATTTCTAAGGCTGAATTGAGTTACGTTTTAAATCTTTCCATTTTTTTAAATGTGTTTAATGTTACTATTTCACAGCCTTTTAAATTTACAGAGTGTTTTAATGTTTTCAAAATAACTACATAAGCAAATTAAATAAAGTTTTTTAATGTTTTTCATTTTTACTCATAGTTTTATTTTTTGTCTATTTGACTTTTATTTTGTTATGCATTTGCTTAAAATATTTTGTCTGTAATTCGGATTTCCTTTTTAGCAAATAAATTTCCTTATTTTATTCCTTTTTATGCATTTATCAACATTAATAAATTATTTTGCAGATTATTAAAAGTATTTAGAAATGAGAAGTGTTTGCGAAAGCCTAATGAACAGAAAATATTTGCTTTAAAATGAATATGAAAATTATAAATTTAATTTTAATTAAAAAAATTCAATTCCAGTATAGAGATTATGTTACCAAAAACATTTTATTTGAATACAACAAGATAAAGAAAACTCAAACTAATATACGATTAAAACCCTTTGTTCTATAAAATAAGATGTCAACCCTTTGTTCTATAAAATAAGACGATAAAAAATGTAGCAAATTAAAAAAAATTTACAAAGAAATTCAAAATAAAATTAACATAATTGAAAATATCTAAAATTAAGGACTACAAAATCTAGATACCTTTTATTGATTAACTAAATTATAATGGATTAAATACTTGAATAAATATTTTAATAATAATAATTTCTAAATGAAGAGAAAAGGATGAATGTGTTTTGGTTTATTCTTTTCGAATAAAGAAAACTACAAAATGCGAGTTTAAAATTTAATATCCATTAAAACAATTCTTTTCACAGCCAAAAACATTTGCACATAAATCAAAATTAATTACCCAAAATATCGTTGAATTATTATGCTTAAATTTTCGAATCGTAAAGCTAGCTTAACTTCTTCCGTTATCATTTCAGTATATTCCATTTCCGCAAGTAAATATAATTCACTTCAAGGATTAAATTAGAAATCTCGTTAATCATGCTCCTGTCATTGAAAGCTCAGAACCAACTTTTCCATCCAGTTTTCATGCACCTGTCAACAAATCTCGCCGCGAGATTAATCTTTCACCTCTTCTTGGAAGGCGTCGTATTTCTTGACATCTCGAGAATTGATACAATTTCTTAAATAGTGGGTCGGATTATTTTTCTCGGACTATCTTTCACGCGCGCAAGCCGATGAAGAAAGGCTTGTCACAAACAAATCATTTTCATTATTCGGTTGTTTCTGGTTTTCTGCTGTCTAACAATGTGTAATTAAATGTTAACAAAGACAGATAGAAAGTTTTAACGGCTTTGAAGGGAACAGCCTGCAAGTGAAGCAGTAAAATATTTCAGTAAATGGGATTCACAGTTGTTTCGTTTCGTAATTTTAAAAGTAACTAATTTTGGATTGAAACATTTACTTAAATTTCACATCAATATATGCATCGTTTTTGCATTAAAACTATAAATTTTTGGTTAAAGTGATAATTAGTGCGCCCCCGAGTTTGCCGCCAATATGGGAACCCAACACAACGCTCTTGTAGTAACCCTAATGATTTGTTTACTTCTTCCTGCAATGGTTGAGTTGTACATGAGCTTCAACTCTTGTGAAAACTGTTAAATTAAAAATAATAAAATAATATCAACTAAATATTTTATTTTTGATCTGTATTATAATTAAGATTTTTTTTGTATAGTTAATAAGAAGTTTCAAGTATATTTTTAATGCGGTTATAAAATATTTATTCTTTTAATGATTTTAATTTTCAGTATTCGATTTCACAAAATCGTCTGAATTATTTCTTTGCGAATTCGTCTGCTTTCTTTCTTTAAAAACCGTCTGCAATAGAATTATTCGCATTTCTCGTTCTCTAAAATTTCCTATTAAATCCATTCTTTTTGCATCTTTGTCTTTCTCAATTATTTATTATTTACTCTTCATGCTATCCGCACATTACATATGTTCAATGTGCTAGCGAAGCTACTAGTTTCCCGCTCCCGGGCCTAGCGAAGCCGTAGGATGTTTTTTTAAGTTCAAAAATTCTGCCCGGTGCCTTCAGTAGATGCAGGAGGCATCTGTTAAAGGCACCGGGTCTGAAAAAAAATAAAAAGACAATGCTTATCGCTAAAAAAATCATATTTATATTGCGCAAAGTTGTAACCGTAACTATACCATAGAAGTGTTTGTTTAATTTGTCCGCCATCTTTATTGGTGACTTGGCATCCTTAGCGCGGCAAGGGCCACACTATACGTAACCTTTACCCTTATATTAACCCTAATGATGTTTTATTTACTTCTTCCTACAATGGTTGAGTTGTACATGAGCTTCAACTCTTTTTAATAAATTTCCTATAAATAAAATGTCCTATTAAATCCATTCTTTTTGCGTCTTTGTCTTTCTCAATTATTTATTATTTACTCTTCATGTTATCCACACAGTCCTTATGTTCAATGTGCTAGCGAAGCAACTAGTATCCCTCTCCCGTGACTAGCGAAGCCGTAAGATGTTTTTTTAAGTTAAGAAATTCTGCACGGTGCTTTCAACAGATGCCTACCGTGTCAGAAAAAAAAAGAATGCTAATCGGTAAAAAAATATATAATTATATTGCGAAAAGTGGTAACCGTAACTATCCCATAGAACTGTTTGTTTACTTTGTCCGCCATCTTTATTGGCGACTTGTTATCATTGGCGCAGCAAGGGGCACACTAAACGTAACTTTTAACATTATTTCTAATGATTTTGAAACAGTTGACAACTATTTATTCGAAAATTTATTTTTCACCATATCATATGTATTGCCGATACTTTTCCGTTTCAATTCAGAATAATTTAAAATTATATAAATCTTTAATAAAACACACCACATTTTAGCTTAAACCACTGAAATGCATAGATGTAACATGGTTCATAAATGAAAGTAAAATGAAAAATTTTTTTAATGAATATTGGTTTGACTTACCTTCATATCAAGAAGTAGGAAATGGCTGAAATGTTACTGTAAGACCAGTGTATAATTTTTCAAACAACTGAACATTAAATCCAATATTTACACGTCCACCTATGATCACATCTTTAGCTTTATTAACTTTCATATCTTTTCTTCAAATTGATTATTGGAATATTGTTTGACTATAAACTGCCTAGCTCATATTCAAGCAGCTTTCACATACGCACAATAGAATACCACCCATACGTCGGGTTTACACTTCACCAGTAGGCAAAGCATGCGCAGAAAGCGACTGATTTATGTTTGCTACAATTTCGTAAGATAAATTCAGGCATTCCATGTTTGGCTATAAATAGCCGTTTTAATAACCCAGGATTTTTTTTTTGTTTTCACTTTGTATTATGTTAAACTAATGGATATTTACACAAAGAAACATGATAAAATGAAAGAAAGTTTAGAGCATCTAAATTTGGAAAACTACAGAAAAGAAAGGGCAGATAAAGTGAAATAAAAAAAAACACAACTTCGTATAAGAAAGATTTCCTGAAGAATTTTACTGCATCTATTGTGCCATTCTTGGCAAGTTATTTGGCGATCAATCCATGCCATTCATTAATATTATCCGCATTTGAGTGAATTAGACCCGTTTGTCTCAACCTATTGAAATAAAAATTTGATACAAACCTGCATTTTTAATCACAAAATCCCATACAAAAGTTACTATATTTAAATAATTACGTTTTTGAACAATTACGTTTATTTATATGTGGAAGTATAGATATGTCCATAGTTGAATTTGGCACACAATTTAACCAGTAACTACACTACAGATGTTGAATTTATCTAACTTTCTGCCTTCATTTTGTAATTACTGTGTTAATTTATGTCCAAACAGCCGGACAGATGAATTTCCTTCGAGCAGATTTTACTCAAAATTTTATAGAAATCTACAAATTAGGTGTTAAGACCATGAAACAATTTTCAACCATCTAGCGTTTATTGAGTTCTCTATGAAAGACAGTTATAGTTCCAAAAAGGAACTTTTCGAATTCAGGGAGACCTAAAACGTGGCGAGTCATCAAAATCTCGTCTTCGAATTTTTTGACGATTACTTACACTTTCTCTATACTACATATACGAGAAAGTAAAAATAACTTTATTCGTATAAAATGTTGAAATTTCAGTTATCTCATAGTTTATGTTGCAGCTTGATTAATTAAGTTGTGAGTTTTAGATTTTGCTCAGTAATATTTTGTTTTTTTCATATACAGATATATCAAATTATTTTTTTAATAAGGCTTTAAAGACAATACTGTTACAGAAGTTTTCTCTGGATCCGCTTATATAGTAGGTGTATGTTGTGAAGACTCTCAGCAGATCTCAGTAGAAAACAACAACGACGTTTATTTACAGAATGACACTAATAATCAAATAAATTCGCAGCTGGAGACACACATAAGCAACATATAGCAGTACAGAATAGCATAACAATGAAAAGTTAGTTGAGGCACTCAGAGAGTGATCTCATTCAACTGTTAACCAAAAATACCTTCAGCTTAGGGCTGCTGGCCTTTTATTGTTCTCAGGAGGCGGGCATAGAAGTTTCTCGATCAGTCGGGGCGTATCTCAGTTTCTATTGGATGGACAATGAAAATTCTCGATGTTTTTAGTATTATCTACTTTGTTTCCAAAATCATCAAATCTGTTACCAAATCTCCAAATGGTTGCCAAGATGGCCGCCAAGCGCTATAATTAATGACTTGGCACAAGAGCAGCATCCAATATAGATGATTGTAATTTGGTCTTTCCAGTGATAGAACCAACTGAGCTAGGAAGCAGTTTTCCAGGTTTGTAACAATATTGTGCCGTGGAATTAAAAATGATTATTTAAAAAAGAGACTGAATAATTCAAGTATTATTAAATGAGAGCAGCATTTTAGAGTGTATCCGTTTGAAAAATATGGATACAAAATATCTATAAAATATAAATTCGATTAATTTCCATTCTATCCGGAAAATCTTTTGTACTTGCAAGATGATTATGGGTACAAGTTCATTTAGACAATAACACTACTTTTCTTTGAAAAGTTTTCTGTATTAGGATGGTCGGTTTCTTTTTATTCTCTTAATAAATATCGCCTTTAAAATACAAAGTAAAAGATTAGTTCCGAAACATTTGACAAGAGATAAGCTTCTTTATAAGATTTTACATTCATCAACCAAAAAAATGTACTTTTCACTAATTGCTAATGGAAAAAGGATTTAAATTTTAGATACAGTTAGAAAATAAGGAAGTTAACATAAGGAATTCTGTTTAATACAAATTTATTTTTAAAATAAAATATACTTAGTTTTATATTTAGAAAAAAAATTATTAAAATAGTTCAAATAAAACTACTTATTGCGAGTTCAAAATAGCTTTAACTGTTATGTATTTGAAATTACTGGAGAAACCCCATTTACTTTTTTGAATAAATCGCTTTAAATGTGTCTAAATACTCTGTAATGACAAAATGAAAAAGGAAATTTGAAAGTTTTACATAAATGTGTTTCATTTGCATCTTTAATACACTCATTCGTCGTTTTTAATTTACTCATATTCAGATAAGGAATTTTAAATGGTTTCAAATAAAAGTATTCGTCAAAAGTGAGTAAGGATTTTTAAAAATGGAATTTAGATATTTCCTGAAATTCCTTTTATATTTAAGCTTTATAACCTGTTCAATTTGATAAAGTAGCTGAAAATGGGTTTTTATCTATCTGTAAGATAAAATATAAAAGATTTTGTATTCAATTTTTTATTTAGTATTTGTATTTCTTTTCATGATGGTTCTTTCATCTAACGAAACGTCATTCTATAAAATTATAAATGTTTGTGATGTAGCCTTATTTAAAAAACTAATATTTTCAAAACGAAATATTTTGACTTCGTTTATTTTATATCAGAATTAAAGTCATCATATAAGTATTAAAAACACAAGCTAAAATAAAATTTAAATTGTAAATATATTTTAATATTTCACTGATTTTATAAATTATAATTCTGTTGATGCTTATATAAAGAAGTACTTTCTCATGGTTTGATATCGAAAAAAATCTCATTTCCTTCTGTTCTTTAAAAAAAATTATTACTCATTTTTCCCCATGTTAGCAAGTAATAGTTGTATTTTAAATCTAAGCTTGCTTTTCTGCGACTTAATATTATTCATTTGTTAAAATTATGTTAATTATTTACTAAAGAAAAATCAATATTTGCTGAATAATTGAGTACTTTTTTACTCTCCAATGATATATATTTTATATTAGGAAATTTTTATTTTATTGATAATAAAAACCTCATGAAGTATTTGAGTCTTTTCCGGATTCTTTATCATTTTTTATGACATTACCTTGAAAAATGAATTAACTTTAGTTTATTATTTGAAAACTGTGATTATTCAGAACATATATTAAAATTAAGGCACTATTTTTAAGATGCAACGTTTAAAGATTTCCGATTTTTATAGGAACGAAAAATTCATAGATACATAGAATTCATAGATCCATAAACATAATTTTTTCCTTCCAAAAAGAGTTATTGATTTTAAAATTGGAAGAAAATTTGTTATAAAATATATCATTTGGTGGTTTGAATTATTTTTCTTCGTTTACAAGGTAGAGAAAAAAATAATTTTTTCCTCTTGTTTACAAATTTGCTAATCTTGCGGTTAACCATATGATATGTTAAAAAATTTATAATCATTTTTTATATATATTTTATAATGAGTTTATGCATAAATATGAAATTAATTGAACTTTCATAGAATCAATAATTTTATAAAAGTTTTAATCTATAAATTTCAGTTTTTTTTATTCACTTTAATGAATTGCGTTTGTTTAATATTTCTAAAACTTAAAAGCATGTTTTAATAATGAGAATTTTTTAATAAATTAATAACAAGGGTTCATTTGCACTTGCCTTAAAAAGCGATATATGCAAAATTACGATGACTTCTACGTAGATATTTATAGAGAATTATTTATTATATTTTACTATAATTAATAATAAATATTATTAAAATCCAAATTAACAGTAAATACTGAGCAGCTATGGTGAATTATAAAATTCAGCTTTTACAAACAAAAATTGGCAACGGCACTGGGAAAAAAAGGTTTATATTAAAAGAAATTAAATACGTTTTAAATTTTAACTCTAATAATGACTTGGATATCAATATTAATTAAAACAAAAATTAATTTAACCTATCTGTATAAAAGAACATTAGTTGTATTTGGTTTATAATTTTGTTCTTAATTGAAAAGAACATTTGTACGCTAAGTATTGCATTTGTACAGTATAGTACTAACATTAAGTACAATTTTATAGTTTATCATGAAAATATTACGGGTTTTTTTCCTTTATATTTACTTCAAAGAATTGTTAAAATAAAATAAAATACTCGTTTTGTCGTTTATGGAGTCTATAAAAATAAAAGTACAAATTTTGAAACTGAAAATACTTTAATTCAATTTCCATTTTTTTCTTCCATTTTAAGTTTGTAAATCACAAAGAAAATTAAGAACATAGTAATTATAGCTGCCTTCCGACAAAAAAATATTTTAAGACTATAAATATATTTCTTAAATCACCACAAAAACACAGACATATTACCACATTTAAAGAATATCCAATCTTTCAAAAAATTGGAAATAAAACTGAATTGGAATTTGAAAGTTTTCTTATCAAAAGTGTTATATGAGATTAATTTTATTTTGTTTGCTCCGAGAAAAAATTAAAAAGCACTAAAGTTCCGAAAAGTATTTATTTTTTTAATTGACTCTTCAACAAAATGCATTTAAATACTAAAACAACATTCTTAGACATTAATCACTCATTAAAAACTTATCTTACTATTCCAAAGAAAGTGGGAAAGATTTGATTAAAACAGGTTTAGTTCAATCGAGCAATTTTTCTTTTTCAGTCATTTATTCTAAACGAGATCCGATCTCTATTAATTGAAGGAAACAAACAGAAGATAACATAAAAGTTAATGATCTGGGAAATGTTTCTGGTCAAGTTGCTAACTACGTTTCTTTTGCAATCGTATTACACAGCGGTTACTAATAGCAAGAAAAATTAACTATCACTAGATAAGTCAATTGTTTCTTTATCATTAGCTTTTAATAGGCTCTTATCTCAAAAAACTCGGCCATTAATGCTCATTTAACATATTTAATTTTTTAAAAATTAATCTTACAAATAATTATCAGTATTAAGATATTTAGAATTCTGTAGTTTTTATTAGTATTTAAGATAGATTGGCGTTAGTTGTTCCAAAATTTGGAAATAATTTTATAAATGTTTTATATTTTTTAATATATTTAATTTATATATATTTTTTATATTTTTTAATATATTTAATTTATATATTTTTTTTACATTTTTTAATACATTTAATTTATAAACATTTTATATTTTTTATTTATATATTTCAAATAAAATTATAATTTTTATTACATTTTTTATTAATTACAAAAATTTAATTACACTTTGTTAATAATTACATTTTAAATTTACATTTTTTTAATAATTGTATTTTTTTAAAACTTAATTATTAACTTATAAATGGAACAAAAACATTCGTTTTAAATTGGAGAAATTTTTCAAAACTTTTAGATTAGGTCGTGTTAAAAGTTGGCGTGGTGCTGAAAGAAGTTGTAATAATAGGAACTACATTAAATTATTTTCTTTATACCTTTCTCTTATTAATTACAGTTCACAAGTCCTTTAATAATTATTATCACTTTACATATTGGTACTAAATGATACCACGTAATTTAAAGTCAAATGAAGATTTCTTTTTGTTCAAGCAATTGATAAACTGTATCTCTAGACACAGATCTTGAGTAATCCGCAGTGTGCTAATAATGTATTGAATTTACTCTCGTATATCAGATTTATTTGTATGGATTATTTCTATCTCATTTCAGGCCCAAAATGCTCCTGGTTATAGATCCTATTTCGCCCAAAAACTACCTGTAACCTAATTTAGTATTTCGTAAAATAATCCTGCTCCTGGTCTGGCATAGCTTGGTGATGCACATAGGGACCAGATTTGCCCGCTCATGATTCGTCCTTGTCATCTGACCGCTAATAAAAAATGCACTTGAAAATAATGTTACATCATAATGGGGTTCCTGACTTTTCGTTATAATGGGATGTTTATGCTGCACATTAGGATTAATATTTAGTCCCAATCAAACTGTTAATTCACTTAGACAAACACATATATTTATATTTTATCTCAACTTTTCTCAGCATTTAAATTTTAATTGTATTCATAACTTATCATCACTACCTTTATATTGTTCGACTTTATTCATCAACAAAGTGAAAAAATTAAAACGCCCGTCTTCTGTTCTCTTTATACAGCGAAATACTTAGTGTAAAGCCGCCAAAATTCATAAGATCTCAGCTCGTGAGGTAGGATTTCCGGGTTCGAGACGCAATTCCACCAAAGAACCTTCTTGTAAAGGGGTCTGTTGTATGTTAAATCCATCAGGGACAAACGCCCTCCAGCTGGTGTGGTGTTGAGAGGAGGGTGCCAGGTCAGTTGTCGTCCTCGTGCTCTGACCATGGTTCAAAATTACGACGTTCGTCCCAAAAGTTGCCCTAAAGTTGCTTTACGTCTAGAAGTTAACCATTCAAGTTATGAGGAAACGGAGTTGTCGAAAAATTTAGCTTCAGAAACACCTGTATAGTAAAAAATGTGCTAAAAAGATTTAAATCACAAAAAAAGTCGGTATAAAATCTTTCCTTTCAAATTTGTATTCCTAGTATGAAAATAGTGAAAAAAACTGAAACTATCACTGTAACTACAATTTCACACTGTAAGCACAAAAATGTGTATAAACCCTTGGATTGTTGATACTGTTCTACGCATAAAAAAGATAAAGCTGGGAAAATGTGATTCTTATCAGCGATGGCTTTTCTTGTGAAATTCATTTGCGAGGAAAAAAAGGAAATACTACAGCTGCACTTCAAATTCTTCTTCGACTTGCAAATTTACGCGAAGGACCAGGAGGTACCAAAACATGCTCGAAAATTTTGTCGTGTCCCTAATGTAACAGCGCCAATGCCTTGCTTGCTTCAATTATCGGTACTTACGTATTAGACCGTCGATTTTTATCGCCAAATTTGAAGGAATCGCCAATGAATTCCTAAACCGACAATAATGGTAAAAAAACGCCATTATTTTAAAAACATTTCAAACCTTAACTCCATTTTGTTGGTTTTGTTGGCGTCGATGGTTTATCGCCAAGTTTGAATCCATCGCCAATGAATTGCTAAACCGTTGGCGTCGATGGTCTAATACATAAGTATCCAATTATATTTCTGCAAGATGAAGCGCCTCGGCATATTGGATAATGTATACAGCAGTTAGTGATAGAGTAATTATCTGTGTGTTTCTGGAGACCTAACAATCTCGTTCTATACATCTTAGTCCCCATGATTTTTAGCTTTGGGGCCACTTAAAAAATCTTGCTTAAAGAGGATGTCTGTTAATATTGGCAAATTTGAAAAGCAATGCCAATCTACGTGTGAGAAGTATCTGATTTGCAGTAGAACAAGCTGTCTACAGAATTAATTAAAGAAGGGAACCATATTTAGCAGCTTCTGAGCGTAGATACGTTCGAATAAAATATGTTACACCATATCTACCAATGCTTTGGTAACTCAAAATTGGAACAACTTAAATAAACAAAGTTTTATATGCCTAATTTTATCTAATCTATGTTACCAACATCTTAGATAAATATTGTTACAAACTGGCAATCGCCGCGAAAGGGCGCCGAAGGTGAGAGCGTTGGTTGACGAAGAACTTGGCGCCAGCCGAATTAATTTGGCGAAAAGAATATTCCGGTAGCCGTGAGATCGTTCACGGTATTTTCCAAAGCTCCACTGGCATCTGGGAGCTCTCTCACTCGGCTACATAAGGGATGGGGTGCAGCAATTTAGAGTTCCTCTTGAAAGAATAGTGACTCGTTGTACGAGCTGATTACTTTTCTCGCTTGTAATTAGTGTTTACGTTTGCTGTTAACGTTGTATTATTGAGCTCGCCGTGATTTACTGTTTGCTATGCTATACGATAGTTGTTTTGCTGTGTGTTTTTATCGTGCGTAAAGCTTGAATTTACGCTGTAAGTGACTGTTGACTGCTGGATTATGTTCATCTGAAGTTTTACTTTATCAAGTCATCCTGTATATACCTGTAAATAACTGTAAATAAATTTGTTTGTGCTGTCCTCAATTAAAGTCCATTCAGTCTGAACCCGCTACGCTAAAAACGTAACAATATTATTACATTTATCGAAGCTGTTACACTTTTAAAAAATACCATTTAAATATAGTTGAGGCGTAAAATGGATAATTTAATACCCACCTATACATCAAATGAAGCCTTGCATTATATTTTATTAATTTTTTCATATGTCTCCGAGTTCATTTGTACCCAGACAAGCTTACAAATTTACTGCTGAAAAATTTCACAGACAAATAGAAATTTTGTGCAAAAACGCGTCAAATTTCATCGGTCCCGATTAAAAAGTATTTTAATTATTTTATTCATTGACAACATGGTAATCAGGCATAATTCGTAAAATTTATATTTAGGATTCTGTAGAGCCTAAAACGAGGTAATTTGAAACTGTCGAGAACTAATTATTTGGCGATTACCAGAATTTTTCGGTTTCTCTATGTATGTCTTATCTACGAGAAAGAAAAAAAAACCCACTTTATTACAGTCCCAAATGAGAATTTCCAAAAATTTTCAAAAAAAATTTTAGTAATAAGTACGATGAATGTGAAATTTATTTATTTCTCTCTTAAGATTTGAAAAATTCTACGCTATTTTCGAATTCGAAATTATTGTACTTCAAGATTTAACGGTATAAAAAAAAAACCTCTTCTGAAAATAAATTGAATTTTCTTGAAGGAGAAAGGAATGAAATTCTGCGCACTTCAGGGAGTTTTAGAATCGTAAATTTAATCATCAAGTTTAACTACTGAATGAAAAGTGAAGACATTTTTTTTTGCCAGACCAATTTACTTTTCAAAAAATAATCAATTTTCAAAAAAATCCTCAATTGCTTGGTATTATTCCCTATGGTAAGTAATTCTGCACACTGAATAGAAAAATATCCGGCGAGGGGCCTTGAGGTGAAATTTTGCTAGTAAGGAGCAAAACTATTTCTTATAAACTATATAAAGATAACTTTAAAAATTAATCCAATTTTGTTAAAAAATACACTTATTTTACTAAAATAAAGGACAAATTATAAAAATAATTGAACGTAATACATAATGAACGTAATTAAACAAATTTAAGATTAAATAATAAAACAAACAAAATATAAAAAAGAAAAATGAAATCTACGATCAAAAATTTCAAGTTATGCGAAAAATTCTTATTTTTAAGTCATTATTTATCTTAATTAATTTAAGTCCTTAAATAGTTAAAACCAGTTTCAAAAACAATGCTGATAAAAGCAGGTTAATCGTTAAAAAACGCATCTGATTTTAAAGAAGCAGACATAATAATAATGCAATATTGGTAGAAGCAGTTAAAAATAATTGCGACTAAAAGATGCTGATGAATATTGCCATTTGGGTTTTATTCATTGCCTACGTCATTTTGAGCTTAAATTATTCATTGCTTTCAATTATTCAAAAACCCCAAGCGAAAACAACACCATAGATTTCATCATTTCAGTAGTTTTTATGAGTATAACCAAAGCGAATTTTGAAGTTAAACTCTTTAAAATTGTGAGGATTTGCAAATATTGGATTCAAATCGTTGTCATATGTACCTATGCAACTATCTTTTCCATACCCATTTATCAGCTATAGTCGTATAAATATAACTGTAATATGTATCTGCGGGTATATTAAAGTTAATAATGTTACAATTTTCAGTACTCCTTTTTGCATGTAGTCATGAAGTAAAGCCTTTGTTTTGTTATTAAAATGATCGCCTTATCCATAATTTCATCAATTACCATAATTTCATCCGTAATTTCATCCATTACAAATTATTCGAAATTTCAAAGCGTAGATTTCTACAAAGTTAAAAACTGCAATATTATTAGCAGTTTCCTAGAATTATAAGGCGCAGAACAGTACCGTCTGTTATTGAGCCAATACTTCTGCAAGCTTTTGCATCATTGTTACTTGAATTTTTTTCTAAATTGTCAATACGTTTTTCTATTAATTTACACTTTTCAAAATTTACTTTTACATTTTGAAAGAATTTTTCTTTTATCTTTGTTTAAATCAGCGATGTGGTTTACGCCTGATAATTTTTTAATTTTTTAATAAATAATATGCATATCTTATAGAAATTTTTTTTCAATGTACCACGTATAATTTCTAGGAATTCATAAAATTTGGAGAAATTCGTAAGGAATTACGAATTTTTTGCATGGAACAATACCATGTTCCAATTTCCATGCTCCAAGGAATTGATCAAAGAAGAATTTTTCATTGTATAGGTCTTATTTTGGTTTAAAAAAATGTATAAAATCCCAAATACAATAATGTAGATAGACACTTTTATCTTTTTAGATAGACATTTGCGTTAAAAACTTGACGTCCAAAATTCTAAAAAAAATTCTTTCATTATCCGATTCTGTCAATCTTTTTAATTCCTAACATTCATGAGAAACAAGGAATAGGTGGGTTCTAACTTCTTAAATATCTGTCTCTACCGGGATTTAAGGAAGTAGTCTAAGATTATGCCCAAAGTTTTAATTAACTATAAAAGCTGAAGGCCAAATTGCCTATTGCTTGTTTTTTTTAAATTGCGCAACTTTTTTAACAATTTTTTCCCAAATGGAGGCCAAAAAGCATTAAAAGCTATATTTACCATTTGAGTACATGATGTTTTTTTAGTTAGAGTTTATTAAATAAGTGAAGGCTACGAATAATTCAATCTCGAAATCAAGTAGACGATGAATAAAGCATAAATAGCAATATTCGTCAGCATACTTTAATTAAATACATTTTTTCCTGCTTTTACCAATATTTCATTATTATTGGGCATGCTTCTCTGACAGCAGATGTGTTTTTAAAAGTCTGACCGACTTTTGCCTGATGATTTTGTTATTATATATGCTTCTTTGAAAGTATATGCATTTTTAAAAGGTTAACCTACTTTTACCAGCATTGCTTTTTTAAACTGGTTTAAACTACTTAAGGAATAAGGATAAATAATGACTTAAAATATACTAATGATCTCACCTGATAACTTGAAATTTGAGACCGTATGTTTCATTTTTCTTTTTAAAATATCTTTTTTTCGATTGACAAATTAAGTAATAGTTTTTTACTTATTTCATAAATATTTCCATAACAGAAATTCTGGTTTCATCCAAAAAGTGTTATTATTGCCATTTTAAGTAAATTTCTCTTTATCTTTCAAATTCTGCACTTGCAAGAGATTTAAATGATCTTTAACACAAACTTCTACATGTAGAATTTAGATTTTGGTAACGAACTTTATATTTCAATTTAATTCTTCAATGTTAATAAATAAAAATATTTAAATTCCTTTTGTAAATAGACGAGACTCTTTATAGCTTTATTATGAGGTAGACAAAAATAATAGACGCGTTTCAAGAACAGTTATTTTATTATTTTTGAAGTTCCATATTTCAATAGACAAAACTAACACGAAGCAGGAAATCCCGACACTCACGTAGAATAATATCTAATAATGACCTCAAAGAAGGAAAATGGGATATATATATACCTTGATACTAATAAAAAAGGTATATTAACAATAAAGGTAGAATTGTGTAATCGCTATAATCTGTATTTAATACTTTTATAAAACCCAAAAATTATTTAATTCAATATTCTGCTGTTTAGAGCACTCAATTATTATCATGTCAGAACATGATGTTGTTTTTGGAATAAGAATTTTGGCGTCAACAAAAATCCATTGGCGAAAATATAAACTTTTGTTTATCTGCACGAGCATCTCAAAAATCAGTTTTTAATCACGCGTTACCATTGCATTTATAAAAGCGCTAATTAAAAAAAATTAAGTTAATGACTACAGCAAATAAAACCTAGAAAAATGTCATTTTGAGCACGTGATTATGTGAATTGAAATAAACAGGAAATGTGATATATTTTTAAAAAATCGATGCGAGACAAAGTTTTTTGGATCGTTTGCCATACTAAAGTGACTCATTCAATGAAACAATTAAAATGAATAAAAATATAATTTAACTCGCACGTGGTGTTTGTCCATTCAAGGAATTATGTTCTAACATGATTTATTGAAATATGTATAGCAGATTTCATTTTAACCTTTAATAAATATTAAAGAAATAACAAAAAAATCGATTATAAAATTGCTTTACATAAATAAAGAAGTAAATGATTTTTAATTTCAAAGCATTTCTAAAATATTCAGCGGTAACTGAAAACTACGAATCATTTTATGCAATGGATGATAGCTTTCTTACTTTTTCCAATTTGCAAAGTTTAAATCGCATATTTTCATGGAACCAAATATAATAAGAAATATTTACCTATTCAATATTCTTCTTCCTTTTAACATCCTGTCAATCGCACGTGTGTCCATGATCTTAAATTTTCAATTCGCTTTTTGCTCAAACAAAAAAGGAAAAGAAATATGCAGGTATTTCTATTTTAGTAGTTCCATTTATTCAGATGTCTTTTGTAGGAACTTTATTCAAAAGAGAAAAATGGAAATTTGAAAAGATGAATGCCTCCAAACTGTGTGAATTTCCGCACCTGATGGAAGATTCAACACCATTGCTCCTGCGATGTATTATAATGAAAAATATTTGAAGTAAACCTGCATTTTCAGTGAGATGTGAACTATTGTGTTTGTCAAGAAAATAATTCTATGTAGAATCTTTGGCGATATAATCCTTTAAATTATATATGGAGCTGTGGTTTATCCAATTTCGTTCAATGTACTTCAAAACTTCAAATATGAATATAACAGAATAATTAAATAGAATAAAAAGAATTTATTACATATTTATAGAGTGTGGAAGAAGATTGAAACGAGGTTTAATTATTTACCTAATAGAGATTAGTGGACAATACAAATTGTAAAACTGTTCAAATTAAGATAATGCTAATAAAAAAATCCTACTAGATTTTTGAAAATTGAATTTAACTTTTTAACACGCTGCACAGGCACCATATGCTGAAATAGAAATTAGTTATATATTATAAAGATAATTAAAACCCTTTTCACCAGTTTAGGGCAGATTCTTAACGTCGCCATGTATTCATAAAGGTTTTTTTTTCTAATCAAACTGCTAGACTATTAGTACCTTCAAAAATTAAAATACAAAGTAAATTTAAAGTAAAATTCAAAATGCATTCCAGTAATATTTTATTGAGTTGTTTATTATTTGTCATAGTTTTTTAAAATGATATTCTAACAAATTAATTCACAGATGACTCATTTTCTTTAATTTAGCAGCAATTTAACGGTTCAGAAAATTGATGCTAAAATATTTTTTCCAAACTACATAGTGAGAGGCAGGCGATTTTTTTCTTGTTTATTTGTTTTCTGCAAAAATAATTCAAATATTTTCTGGCATAATTCAAAATAAAAATTGGAAATCACGCAGCAATGTTTAATTTTGTATTGTCAAGTTAAGAACAAAGCAAAACAAATTAAATAACAGATAACGTCTGAAAAACAAATTCACTAACAGATAACAAATAATTAGATAACAGATAAATATTCTAACAAATTAACTCACAGAGGACTCATTTTCTTTTATTTAGCAGCAATTTAATTGTTCCAAATATTGATGTTAAAATATTTATTCCAAACTACATAATGAAAAGCAAATGATTTATTTTTCATTTTAATTATTTATTTTCAGAATTTTTTTTCTGCACAATTAAGCCAAATATTTTCTGGTATAATTCAAAATAAAAATTGGTAATCATGCAGAAATTTTAAATATTATATTGTCAAATTAAGAACAAAGCAAAACTGGTCGTATATTATGGCATTTTTTTAAATAAATGGCGAGCTATTTGAAACATAGTCAATGTATATAAGTCCCACATATCCTCCTAAACAATGAAATCAAAATAATGAACATTTTTCAATGATTATATAAGACAAGGGGAAGACTATTATTAATTTTTCAATGTGCAAAATTTAATTAAACCTTCAATTCTTTCAAATTAACCTTAAGGTGGCTGTTTTCTGACAATACAAAGAATCTTCTTCTATACAAAGAATTCCCCCCAAAAAAATGATATCTTTAATTTAAGCTTTTACCTTTTCAACGATATCACTTGAATTTACGTGTAATATTTTCTTCATTTTTTTATGTTTTTCTCAAAAGGATAGTTGAGCAAACGCAGACGATGCGGTAACAAGAAAATTTATCCGGGGTTTTAAAAATTATCTGTATCAATTGATATTCCCGTTTCAGTTGAAAACATTTCTAATGATAATTTTTATATATATTTTTGTATTTTTATAGAAAAATGCTTTCATATTAAAAATTCAGATCTAATAGTATTTCAGTTCCAATCAAAGTTTCATAAAATTGCTAGCAATTATATGAAATTTATGTAATTAATTTTATCATTATATTCTATTCTGGAACAATAGAGCAAAGTGATTTAATACAAAATTTATACTTAAAGCTAAGAATTATGTTCATCAAACATAATTCATGAAATTTACAATTAATATTCCGAATGTAATTTCTCTACAGCTATCAGTAAATCTCTTGCCGAAATTAATATTTCCTTTAAATCCAAACGATATCATATTTCCCGTTATTTCGAAATTATTATATTTCCACAAATAGGATGAAAGGATATTTCTCATATCAGCATTATGCGCACATGATGGAGTAGGTCCAAACATATGACCTTTAACCTTTAATTTGTAGTGTTTAAGTTTCCTTTTATCATATATATATATATATATATATATATATATATATATATATATATATATATATATATATACACTGAAGTGACAAAAGTCATGGGATGACTTTTAATATCGTGTCGGTCCTCCGTTTGCCCGGCGAAGTGCAACAACTCGACGTGTCATGGAGTCCATAAGTCGTTGGAAGTCCTGCAGGAATATTGAGCCATGCTGTCTGTATAGACGTCCATAATTGTGAAAGTGTGGATGGTGCAGGAGTTTGGGCACGAACGGACCTTTAGATGATGTCCCATAAATGCTCGATGGGATTCATATCGGGCGATCTAGGTGGCCAGATCATGCGCTGGAATCGTCCGGAATGCTCTACAAATCAATCGCGAACAGTTCTGGCCCGGTGACATGGCGCATTGTCATCCATAAAAATCCCATCGTTGTGTGGGTACGTGAAGTCCATGAATGGCTGCAAGTGATCTGTAATCAGCTGAACATAACCATTTCCAGTCAATGATCGGTTCAGTTGCACCAGAGGACCGAGTCCATGCCATGTAAAAACAGCCCACACCATTATGCAGCTACCACCAGATTTAACAGTGCCTTGATGACAGTTTGGGTTCATGGCTTCGTGGGGTCTGCACCACACTCGAACTCTACCATCAGCTCGTAACAACTGAAATCGTGACTCATCTGACCACGCCATGGTTTTCCACTGGTCTAGGGACAAGTTAATATGCTCACGAGCCCTGGAGAGTCGCTGCAGGCACTGTCGTGCTGTCAGTAAAGGCACTCGAGTAGGTCTTCTGCTGTCATAGCCCAAGGAAGACAACTTTCGCCGCACAATCCTATCACACAAGTCCCACATTGTTTCCTGCAGTTATTTGAGGAAGTGTTGCTTGTCTATTAACATTGACCATTCTACACAGACGTCGGCGGTCTCCGTCGTTAAGTGCAGGTGGTCGCCCACTGCGCTGTCCATGATGGGATGTGATGCCTGAAATTTCATACTCTCGGCATACTCTTGATACTGTGGATCTCGGAATGTTGAATTCACTAACGATATCCGCAATGGAATGACCCATGCGTCTAGCTCCAACTAAGATTCCACGTTCAAAGTCTGTTAATTCTCGTCGTGCCGCCATAAATCAAGAAAAACCTGTTCACATGAATAACTTGAACAGAAATGAAAGCTCTGGAAAACGAACTGCGCATTTATCCTTTTTCGCTGCGATACTACTGCCATCTGTATATTTGCATATTGCTATCTCATGACTTTTGTCACTTCAGTATATATATATATATATATATATATATATATATATATATATATAT
>JAOUZG010019159.1:18127311-18159744 GCA_026289955.1 Argiope argentata | reverse complement strand
GTGTGTGTGTGTGTGTGTGTGTGTGTGTGTGTGTGTGTGTGTGTGTGTGCGTGCGTGCGTGCGTGCGTGCGTGCGTGCGTGCGTGCGTGCGTGCGTGTGTGTGTGTGTGTGTGTGCGCGCGTGCGTTTTTGTACGAAAATAGAGCATGCTTTACCAAAGAGATTTACTGTTTCAGTAACAGATTGTCGACTTGACTTGAATGGACCTAATATTTACTTCAAAATAAGTTCCTTAATGATTTTTTTCTCTATGAGAATCATTTTAACTTATAAACTTAAAATTGTTAAAATTATTCAGCATTAAGCACTAATTTCTCTCTTTTTATATTTATCAATTAAATATCTGATGAACTCATTTCAACTTATTCAACTAATTTAATCCAAACAGTTGTATATAAACAATTAAAAAGTTAAATAAAAAGAAGTTCAAATCTGCTATCACAAATTTCACGTTATTTTGGGATAACATTGTTATTTTTAGGGCACTGTTTGTCAATTAATTTAAGTCCTTAACCGAGTTAAACAGATTTGAATCAATCATGTGACTATCAGAACCCGCATTAATTCAATATATCCAGAATCGGTGTATGACAGACATTCGTCCCAAGGTCTAACTTTTTGTTGGCGATAAGTTGCCGAATGTGACAATCATCTTTACCCTTTTCTAATAACTCTAAAAGCGGAAAATAGATGCCACAAAAGTGATAAATCGCCAATTTTTTGCCCATTCATTTTGTGACTTCAAAAGTCTCAAACCAGTGCACCGTCATATTCTCACATGGTTAAATTATTTTAACAACAAAAAGAGAGGATAAAGTTGTCATTGACCTAAACTTATGAATTAGGAATTTAATTTCTATTTTTAAATGATTTTATGGCGATAAATTGCCAAATGTGACAACCTTTTGCATTTATTTTCTTATAACTCTAAAAGTGAATCATTGATACCTCAAAAATGATAAATTACCTATTTGTTGCCTACGCATTTTGAGGCTTCAAAAACCTCAAACCAAAACAAGATCAGGTTCTCACATGATAACAATAACTTCGTTTATACTAGAAGCTATAATTAAATTTTAAAGTTTTTAATTAAAATTAGCATTTCTGTTTATTTTGATTAAATATGAAAGCCAATATTTTTATACTAGCTTATTTTACTCAATAAAATGAAGTTAAAACAACAACAGACATAGATTATTCGTTTCCATTCAAAAATCAAAACAAATATGAAATTTTATGAACATAGACCTATTGAATGATTTCGAATACTTCAATACCTAAGTAGCCATCTCCTACTGCTTTTACGCAATCTGAGAGCATTCAGCTCTGGTAAGTCTAGATTATTCAGCACAGGGATTAAATTAGAAATCTCGTTAATCATGTTTACGTCGGCGAAAGCTCACAATCAACTTTTCCATCTAGTTTTCATGCACCTGCCAACAAATCTCCTGCCACGATTAATCTTTTACTTCACTTCATCTTTTAAGACGTCATCTTTATTGGCATTTGAGGAAATACTGTATTACGTAAATAGCGGATCGAAAGAATATTCGCCAATTACACTTTCGAAAGAATGCAACCACAGGCTAAAAGATTCTTGTCACAAACAAATCAAAATCAAGTTGTGTCTTCAAGCTTGTGCTAAAATTAAGCAGTAATGAAGATTGATTGTGACTTTTCATACGTTTGAAAGAAGACTTTTGTAACAAAATATAGTTTCATTTAATGTCAGTAATTCTAATCTTTACGCTATTTAAAACTTTTAAATTTAAACTGATTAGTTAATTTTTATTTCTACAGTGATTACAAATTATCTCTTTTAAAATTATTTTTATAATCACTGAATATCATGAATATTATTGCATGCATATTATGAATTTCTAAAATACTTGGATCGCCAGAAATATTATATAAATACTGATTTGTAGTTTCGGCCATTTTTTTCCTGTTAAAATGAAAAAATGTTTCTTAAAAACATATCTAAGAAAACCATTTTACTTCTGTAAATAATAAATTTTTCTGCTCTAAATTTCTGCCGTTAAATTCATTCATACGCAGAAATTTCAATCAAATATTTGGATTATAAAAATGTTTTTCTTCTATGATCAAAAAGTACTTGAATAGGTAGCAAAAAACAAAAGGCATTCATTTATGGGACCAAATGTTTTGGTTTTTCTTCAAAAGGATTTCCTTAAGACAGCAATGCAACACTATCAAATCTTTTCCCTGTCACCAGAACGTAACTGTAATTGTTTTTGTAGAACGTCTTCAGAGTTCTAAATGGATTTTTTCCATACATATTGGATTAAAGAACTCAAAGAGGTGATCCTTAATGACGAGGTAATTTCAACTATGCAAAAAGAAAAAAGTCACCCGGTGGTATATCAAGTGAAAGTGGAGCTTTTAATTCCCCTTTTTTCCTCCTTCAAAGTTAACGAATAACAATCGCAGCAATAAAAAAACAGCGGCATCCTTTTGCATAATCCATGAATTATTCATTCACAATTTTTTATAGTTTTTTAAGATTTCCCACTCAGGAAATTTTTAATTTGCCACTAATTGTTAACTGGCGATCGCTGGAGGTCAGTTCTCCAACGAGAATTATATGTTCATGATTAGATGGAGTAGAATGCCTTTATGAGTGTAATTAATCTATGGCAGATTTTCTATTTTCTTTAAATATTTTATACCTTTCATACATATTACCTATTACATTATACCTCTTATTTCTTAAACAGCTGGCTGTAAAGATTTTTCTCAACAATTGATATTCTTTGTTGTGAATTTGTTTTAAGTATTATAAATTTTAATCTCAATTATATTGGTCACTTTGGAAAATCAACAAAATTAAATTTCATTATCTTATTAAAAATATATATATACGTAAGTAAAAGGTTTCAGAAAATTTTTAAAGCCTTATTTACTCTAGTTGAGTTTTAATTATAATCTGATCACAATAATATTTAAAAAGAAGTAATTGAAAAAAAACTATTTCTTTGACATTAATTTCAATTTCTATTAAATTCACATTTTCTTATCTTATCATGCAACTAAATTGAAATTTTTAATAGTTATATATTTCTAATTAAAAATTCTAGAGTCAAGAATATCATAGTTTTGCAAGACGAAAAACCCATAAGAATATCCTAATTCTCCAAGAAGAAGAATCCATAAAAATATCATAATTCTCCAAGAAGAAGAATCCATAAGAATATCATAATTCTCCAAGAAGAAGAATCCATAAGAATATTATAATTCTTCCTAGTTATATTCTGACGTTAAAAAAATATTTCATTCAAATTGTTAGCACTTTACCAATTTCGTTTACGAACTCAGTTTACGGTAAAACTAGTGATCAAGAGTAATACTTCCAAATGCTCTCAAAAGAACAATCAATTTTAGATAGATAATAAAATCTTCTTTAGACACCATTCTTTTACGATTTTGAAAACATTTTGGAATAGGAAAGTATTTCGATACTTAAATGAAAGTTAAGAAAGAGAAAGTAATTTATTTACGTGTATAATAAAATGTAACTTAACCATCCGCTTTCTCTCTTTTCCTCTCAGAGTCCCTCGTCAATTTTGTTTCAGTAACCATCACTGTCAAGTTTTTATTTCAGTTTTAGAAATAAGATAGTTTTTCGAAAAATAGCCTTATATTTTGTCTTTCGACAGAAAGAGGGTTTCTCATTGAAAACATTTCTCAGTGAACATGTAATGCACATTCAAGCGATCTTTAATTGAAACTTCATTTTTTAAAAATTAAAGATGAAATGAAAACAAGTGAAACAAATGAGTTTCCTTAGTTATTTTCATTAGTATCATCATGTATATTCCATTATGAGCGTCCTATACTCGTTATGTCTGATCTAGAATAAACGCATAGATTACAAATCATCTATAAATAAACAATAGCTAAAATATGTTATTGATAATTAATGTAGAAATAAAATATCTCCTGGGTAATGCTACATTTCAGAAACATGAAGATTTTTATACTTCTGCAGAATGCTGTTTGTTTTAAATCCTTATATTTTTTAAGATTAATATTATTAATTAGTGGCACAGTAAACTGAGAAATAATTGAACATCAATAAATCAAGGTTGTTAAGTTGAAAATACGCAGCAAACTGCACATTGGATTATACACAGCTTCAATTTTAAGTATTTAAGCTATATTTTATTAATACCACATGTCTTTTGTTGTATTTTTTTTAAATCCGGTAGTTTTCTTCCATATTTCAAAGAAACTCCGCATAAAAGAGAAAATAAGAATGTGTATATATGTGAAAGTGTGTGTGTGTGTGTGCGTGTGTGTGTGTGTGTGTGTGTGTGTGTGTGTGTGTGTGTGTGTGTGTGTGTGTGGGTGTGTGTGTGTGTGTGTGTGTGTGTGTGTGTGTGTGTGTGTGTGTGTGTGTGTGTGTGTGTGTGTGTGTGTGTGTGTGTGTGTGTGTGTGTGTGTGTGTGTGAGAGAGAGAGAGAGAGAGAGAGAGAGAGAGAAGGAGAAACTGACATCAAAGTTGTGATACTTTATGTCATAGCAGATATGTATTACTTAAGAAATCCAAATAAATTGATATGTAAGGAATGATAAGCAGTTTTGATATTCTGTTTAAATTTTAAAACATAATTTAGGATTTTCTTCCTATCTATACGCTCAAAATTATTTTAGAAACGCATACATTTTTGAAAATTTTCTTCCTATCTAGATGCACACCATTATTCTAGAAATACATAAATTTGTGAAAATTTTCTTCCTATCTGTAGCACATTATTATTCTAGAAACGCATAAATTTGTTAAAAATTTCTTCCTATCCATAGTACACCATTATTCTAGAAACGCATAAATTTGTGAAATAATTTTTTGAACTGCGCATTTACAAAAGAATCACTTTCGCGAATGCATTTCAAATGCAATCCATGTATCCACGTGGACATTAGTGGTCAAACGACCATATGTGATAACGAATGCATTGAAATTGTGAGCAGCAACTCTAATAGATGCAAACAGTGACCATAACCTTAATTTTTTAATGATTCCCACCAAGAACCTCAGATAGGAGGGTGAAAAGCTTCTAGTATCATGGTTGATTCTTATCCCCCTATTGGATAGAGTAACAGTGCAAATTTGGCTATCCCTCAGCACTCACTTCAGATGACAGGACAGGACAGGACTGAGGAGAAGTTATAATGAGGGTTGATAATGGACCTGCGGAATTAGCCATAATCCCTGTCAATGCTGTCGCAGTTTCCACATCATTCAAACCGTACGTTTTCTCATGTAGCATATCGCTCAATAAAACAGGTAATAATGCTCAGAATTACCTCACTTTGTGCAGGAATATACACATTAATGTTATTTTTTGAATTATAATGAATTAAAAATTGACTCCGATATCTACACTTTTAAAAGGAAAATTCTGGAAAATATTGCTGCAAAAAGAAATATATTCAATAAAAATGTATTTAATTAAAATTATTTATTAAAATTCTTTAATTACCTTTGTATTTATATTAGTTTATTTCTCAAGGAGTATTTTGAAAAAAAATTATTCATTTTCATAATTTAAAATTGTTTTTATAATTAATAAATTTTTTAGTTAATTTTATAATTAATTAAAAAACTTTTAAACGAAAATTTTGGAAAATATTGCTGCAAAGAGAAATATACTCATACAAAATTTATTTAATTAAAATTGTTGATCAAAAATTTAAAAAAAATACCTTTGTAATTTATATGTGTTTATTTCCCAATAGTAATTTTATTAATTTTTTTAATAATTTTGATATAATCCTGAATAATAAATTTCATTTCTCGAATTCTTTATGAAATATTTTATTTATTAGCCTGACGATTTTCTGTTGCTGAAAGCTAAAGAACTAAAGTAATTATTTGGGAAGATTATCTGAGGAATCAAAAAATGAAATGTTGTGTATATATGTATAACTACAATTTTTCGCGACTTTTAATTAAGTTTGTCGCTTCAAATTTGCTTTTCAAAATATTTTGAAAAACATTCAACTCTCAAGATCAAAAACTAACTAAAACTTCAAGGTTCCAAAAGTAAAGTTCGAATGTTAACAAAAATTCCAGTTTATTAAAATTCAAATAAGATTTGGATGCTTTTCTGTAGTATTTTACGAAAATATTATTTTTAAAAGAAGAATTTTATTTTAATAAAATTGCCTTTTTAGAGGTAACAAATTTACCATTTTATAATATCTTGTTTAATGTTTAAGAATTTATAATTAATATTTTATATTCAAATTACTTTTAAATTTTCCATTTCTTCCTTCTTTTCATATTTTTTTATAAAGATTGTATTAACACTGTATTTTTCCATCATTGTATTTATATTAAACTAAGATTTCTTACTGTGATTCATTAAGTTCATCAGTTTTAAAGTAAATTTTCACTTGTTTTCATTTTGATGCTATGTAGTTTTCAAAATATATTTGCTAAAAGAAGTTCTGTTTTCATTTCATTACTTGAATTTTGTTTCGAGTAACTTTTTCTGGCATCAATTTCAAATTTATACTTTCCATAAAAGGTTTAGAAAGCTAATTAATTATATATTTTAACATATTTTTTTAATTAAAGCTAGTTAATTATAGATTTTTAATTTAATTTCAATTTTTTAAAACTATAATTCAGGTTTTTCTTTCACTTTAGTTATTTTTACAGATTAAAGATTTATTTTTAGATTATTTTTAGACATTATTCTTGGAAATATAATTTTATTTCGTTCAATTTTTCTATAAATTTTATTACTATTTTATTCATCATACTAACTGACAGTATATTATTATAATATGCAAGTTTACATTTTTCTGTTTTCTCCATTAAATTGTAATTCAGTTTTTTTTCTCGGATATAAACATTTTTTTCTAAGTTTCTATTGATGATTAAATTATCTATGCTTAATCTGCCATAAATATACCGTTGAATTATAAGTTATATTATATTTCTTCATGCGAAAGCGCTTTGCTTAGAATATCGAGTATTAAAATGCTTCATCAAAAAAAAAATGTCCTTTATTTATGCACAATTGTGTGTGTGTGTGTGTGTGTGTGTGTGTGTGTGTGTGTGTGTGTGTGTGTGTGTGTGTGTGTGTGTGTGTGTGTGTGTGTGTGTGTTTGTGTGTGTGTGTGTGTGTGTGTGTGTGTGTGTGTGTGTGTGTGTGTGTGTGTGTGTGTGTGTGTGTGTGTGTGTGTGTGTGTGTGTGTGCTTTTAAAGGTTACTTTATGAAGATATTTTCCTATTTAGTAAACTTCAGTATGTTCCCCTATGGGCACGGCGCAGATGCAAACGGTATTAAACCCGATTCCCATATTATGACCATAATGTCTGGAGTGATGTTTGCCTCATAAGTGATTAAATTTGCCTGATATTGTTTTATTCTGAATTTTCTTAGCGTAAACAAGATTATTGACATGTCTTAAAAAATGTCTAATGGAGTCAGATCCGAGCTGCTTGGAGGCTAATTAATAGGCCCTGCTCTTCCAATTCACTTATTACCCAATCGAGTATCTTCCTTTCTGTACATGCAATCTAAAGAGAGGTAACGCTCAATCTTGCTAAAAGCAGTCAGTACTCATCTTCTCATTATAGACAAACTGGAGGACAACATGTTCCTCTAATATTTTACTATAGACATCACCAACTCTGGAAATTTCTGCAAAAATAAAGGGACTTATAATTTGGTTATGCATAAATTCGCACCAAACATTCAATTCCTGTGAGTCAAGTTGATATTCCATTAGCTCATGAGTCAGCTTTGAACCCCCAAATTCTACAATTGTACTACAACAATTGTGCATAACAATTTTTTTTCAAAAAGAATCTTTTCAAAAAAAATTTAGCTTCTTAACAACAAACTCTAGTTTTCGGCTATTGGTTTGATTTCATATAGAAGTTGTACCTTGTGCGCATTTAGGGGGAGCCTTTTGTAGACCACCTTGTGAACAGTTGATTTGGATATGTTCAACTGAATACTGCGTCGTCTTAATGATTTTTTTAAAATTCGTTCACATGTAGAATGGATTTTATTAACATTGACTTGTTATTATAACACGTTTCCTGCTAATTTAAACACACGTAGCCGTTGACTAATGGTTTTGTTAGTAGTTGCATTTTCACCATAATCTCGCCGAAAATTCCCCTGTACAGAGAGAGGCCAATATCTATAAGTCAGGGAACACAGTGTTGTTTGCTATGGCGTTGACATCACACTGCACAACGGAGTGAGGATCTGTTACATTACTTCAAGGTCAATGACGCTCGATACTCCATATTATTGTAAAAGCTCATTGAAACTCGCATGAATAAAATTTGACGAATAACTGATTTCTTCAAAGTTAACTTCTCTAACCAAACTCATACCGATGACTCTATATGGAATTTTAAAATCCCGAAGTTCTTTTATGGACATATTATATTATCCTGGCCAAACTAGTTATTCGTCGAAGGCAGATGATAAAGAAAAACTTTGCACTAAGTATAAACAGCTTATGAAATTCGTTTTATAATTCAGTTTGCAATGCAAATGGTAATTTCACTAAAATATTCTTTCAAATAACGTTTTAAGGTAATTCGAAAAAAAAATCTGCCTTCATATCGATGCAATTCTTTTACGATTTCGAAAACATATTCTCAGACAGGAAACTGTTTCGAATCTATAAAGAGAGCTAAGGAAGATTAAATTATTTCGTTTTCTCAAATAGTGAAATGTAGCTTAACTCGTTCATTCATTCTATTTCTCTTTTTCCCAGAGCAATTTTGTTTCTTTCAGCGACCTACTCTGTCAGATTTTTATTCCAGTTCTGTAAATTAGGCAATTTACTGAAAATGGCCCTATATCTTATTTTTTCTTCCAAAAGAAGTTTTTCTAGTAAAAGCACCCAACAGCGACTGCCGAAACACATTAAAAAGACCTTTAACTGAAACTGCAGTTTGATTTTTTTAGCAGAATTAATTAAGAAAATGGGGAGAAAAAGTTATTTACTGAATTCCGTTCTTTCAATATATCAATTATGTATAGTTGATATTCGTGTGAAAAAACATTGGTTGTTAAACTTTTACAAAAAAAAATCTAAAAAAGGTACGAAAAGCTCTTTAATGTTAATTTAAGAACATTTTGCAATCTGGAAGCCTAGATTTCTTTTCTTTTTTTTTTGCATCATTAAATTTTCTTAAAAATATTGTTTTTTTCTTTTAATAAAAAATCGTTTATTTACACTTTCCAAGATTAATTTTAAAAGTAGGTAGCAAAGTATAGTTGCGAATATCTCAAAAATAAACCACGTTTGATGCTATATTCTCACTTAAAATTTCATGATAAGCAATCAGCAGGATACTACTTGTATATTAATACTTTAAGGCATCTTAACACGTTCGGAGTACTTTTTTAGAAACATATAGAGATAATTTGAACACAGTTTTGGGTTTAAAACAATTCAAAATTAGTAATAGGGTATCAATAGTTGAAATAAACAATAAAACCGTTTTTAAATAGGCATTTAATAGCATAAATTTAAACCAATTCTTAAAACACTTCCACACCAAAAACTACTACTCTTATCCGAACAAAACTTATTCCAAAATAAACTAAATATTTTTCTTTAGGAAGTGAATTGCAAGCGTATAGTTATAACTGTAAATAAAAAATTTAAAATCAGTCGAACATTTATCATGAATTTTTTAGTAAATTTATGCCGTTATTATTCAATCAAAAGATTGTAAATTAAAATTAAAATTAAAATTAAATCTGCTATGCTTATTTCAATGCATCATGTCAGAACATTATTTCTTGAACAACCAAGCACCAAATGCTCGTGCCAGTTAAATTTTTATTCACTTTAATTGTCTCATTGAATGAGTCACTTTAGTATTTCCAAACGATCATAAAAAACTTTGTCCCTCATTTATTGTTTAAAAAATATACCATTTCCTATTTATTTCATTTCACGTAATCACGTACTCAAAATGAGATTTTTCTAGGTTTTATTTGCTGTAGTCATTTACTTACTTCTTTAAATCAGAGCTTTTGTAAATGCAGTGGCAACACATTATTAAAAGCTGATTAAAAAATGTGAGATTGTTGTGCAGGTAATAAAATTTTTATTTTTTGCCTACGGATTTTTTTATTTTTTGCCTACAGATTTTTGTTAACGTCAAAACCATCAACCCTGAAACAAAATCATGTTCTGACAGGATAACATATATTCATTCAATCTATATTTCTTTAAATCATTCCATAGAAAACAGTGTTAATGAAAAGTCCACCAAATTTCATAGTAATATAATAGATAAATTTTTAGTTATTTGATTTGAATTGAGCAAAGAATGAGGAAAAATCAATTTTGAGAAAAATGCATTTAAAGTATTCAGTAACATGTTTTAATAATAAATTATGTGCGTACATAAATAAAATTCTGCACATTTTCCATACAATCTTACTCCTAAGCTTTTAATAATTTTCTTTTTTTTTAATCATTCAACTGTTTTCTGGAAATGTGAATTTGGTAGTGAATGTCGAATAATTCATTTATTCTGTCTTTGCAGAGCTCAGTAAATGCTTAAGAATGTCTAGTCATTCAATAAAACCTTTGTCAATCTGTATTACAGACATAAATGGCCCTAATCTGAGGGTTCAGTAATATGCTTAAGAATGTCTAGTCATTCAATAAAACCTTTGTCAATCTGTATTACAGACATAAATGGCCCTAATCTGAGGGTTCGAAGCTCAACAAAGAACTACTAAATTTGTGTTTATATAAATTTTAATATGTTTTTAACCCTTTAAATCGGTACTTCTGATTGTTTAAATGCCCACTTACAGTTTTCTAATCTTAAAATTTTAACATATTGACTTCTAAATTAACATAGAGACAAAATTAAACCTGTTTTGGATATCTTAAAGACTGGCCTATTCAATAAAAGAGTTTTTTTTTTAATGTCGTTTTTAGTGAAAATCAACTTTTTCAACGTGCTCAGATACCTTAACGGTTTTTTATACAATAAAATAAAAAAGGATTTACGAATAATAAGAGGATATGTTAGTATAGAGTTTAGGTATTTGGAGGAATATAGGATATGTAGAGGAGTACAGATTATGTTAGTATAGAGTAGAGTAGAGTAGAGTAGAGTAGCAGGTATAGAGACAAATTTATTTTATTTTATTTTATCATTCATAAGAGCTGACTGTTTTGTCAAGTTATGAAACTTGGAGAAATATATTTTGGAATTTCAGAATGTTCATCTCCTTGAGGTTTCTTTATTGAAATGTTAAATCCATATTCATCAAAAATTTTGCCATTTTACTGAGATGAGTGTTGAAGAATGTTTATTACAAAATTATTTTCACATGATTCAAAGGTGTTTGTCTGGTATAATTTAGCTCTCGCCGAATTCATTTCCATAATTTTGACGATTATTTATGGAAGATTCTTATTTCTTTTTAAAATATTTGTCCTTGCTTATTTTGCTCTGGCAATTCTGTGAAATATTAAAAAAAAACTCCGCAATTGTAAACAATTTGTGCAATACATCGCAATGTTTGTTGTTCACCGTAGATTGCATTAAAAGTTTCTTATGTTTTGGTAATCGTTGGTCATTTGTTATTTTTGCATAGTTGGTAAATTGCCCCTTAATATCAACCTAATATTTCAAAATAATTTTTGCCTAACTGTTCAAAAATACTTTTTATTGTAGTGAAATTCAAACCATCTTCATAGTCTCCTAAAATATTTAATTACGTAATTTTTATTAATTGTTGCAAGTTAAAGAAGAAATATTATGTTATTTTAACTTTTAAAAAATTGAAGTAATATTGAACATTAAATAAAAATTTAAATATTTTGAGGATACAATTAGAAAGTAGATAAAGTGTCAGATGCATTTTTAAGGGCTACCGTATGTCTTGGATTCAACTCCATTTAGTATATTCAAGCGTACAATAAACAAATCAAGCACGAAGTTATTAAAATAACCCTTTTTTAACTTCTGTTACTATTTCAAGCTGAAGAATCCTTTATTAATAGAAATTCGAACATATTATGAATAAGATATTGATTTGAAATTAAATACAATCAACCTTTCTGACATCAAACTAAACCTTTTAATACAAAAAAAGATGAATAATGAAAAATAGTATCATAAAACATATTTATAATACAATACAAATAACTAAAAAAATATATTAGAGTTCAATAATATAGTAAATAAATATAATGTTTGACCTCCAAATTGAACACGTTTCGCTTATTAACAACAAGAATACCATTTCATATTGTAAACAAAGGGGATTTATGTTAGATGTACTTAAATATAACAGCGTAGTTAAAAATAAATAAGATTTCTGTCTAGCTTGTTATCACCAGCAATGTTTCGTTTACAATTCTAAAAGAAGAAAAGAAATTCATCAAACCATGAATTTAAATAAATAATTGAATATTAGAACATTTTAATCCAATGATATAGTTTCTACAATCCCAATTATTAGAACATTCCAATCCCAATTATCCCAAATTATCTTAATTCCAATTATAAGAAGAATCCAATCCCAATTATCCCAAATTATCTTAATCCCAATTATTAGAAGATTCTAATCCCAATTATCCCGAATTGTCTTAATCCCAATTATTAGAAGATTCCAGTCCCAATTATCCCAAATTGTCTTAATCCAAATTATTAAAAGACTTAAAAGTCTATAATCTTAATTACAATTACTAAAAGACTTAAATATTTCTTTTTCAAAACCCTCCACCTAAATTTGTAAAGTGTTATGATTAATCTTAGTTAACATTTGATCAAATATTGTTATCCCAGCTGTAAAATAAAAAAAAAACAGTGTGATTTATTTAAGGTTTTATGTCATTCAAAAGCACCCTATCTTGCAGTCGCAGGCGCAGTAAAGGAGATACGAAACAAACCATCTGATACCCTATTTAGGGAAATACAGTCACTTTTGAATGTCAAGAAATGCGAAATCTTCCAAGACAAGTGAGAGATTAATCGTGGCAGGAGATTTGTGGACAGGTGCAAGGAAACTGAAGGAGAAAGTTGGTTGTGAGCTTTCGCTGACGCAAACATGATTAACAAATTTCTAATTTAATCCTCGCGCTGAATTATCTTGACCAGAGAGAACAGAATTTACTTGAATGTCGAGAGACGGAGAAATGAGATGGATTTAAGGAATGAAACACTTGAATTAATTTTGCGTTATGAGATTGTCATAAAATTATATTTGTAAGAACTTTTCAAGAAAGTTCAGGTTCTATGTATTAAATTCGAGATTGCTTTTAAGAGACGAAAATAAATCTTTGGTTTTAATAAGCAAATATAAATGTCTTTTATTTTATTATACACTTAAATTGCTATATATTCAAAAATTTAAACTTTGGAGATGTAGATTTAGACCATCTATAATACATTTTACATCTGTTCCTTTAGATATTTAAATCCAAAAAAACTCTAAAATGTACAAAAATTCTTTAAAAAATTGTAAAGAATGACTCTTATTATAATAAAAACAGTAGTTACAAAAGTTCTTATACATATGGCAATTAATGATTGATACAAAATATTTCTGATGTGAGTCGGCAAATCTCTTATTACATAAAATTAACACATTCTCTGCTAATCACGAATATACTCGTGGTTGTCAGGGTGTTCCCCATTGCCAGCACGAATATACTCGTGATACTTTCTATATAGAATAACCGTACAACTTGTCAAATTTGTATTACTTTTTATGGCCACAAACATAAATGTACAAGTGTAAAAACTTGAAAAAAAAGATACAAATAAATTGTTTTTACAAGAATTCTACTTTATTTAACAAATATGATATGGTATTTTAATTATTTAAATTGAACAAAAATCAACTTCATCGTGTATTATAACAAAAATTTTAAGCAAAGTAATCACTTATATTATATATCTTCATTTTCACGTGTCTTTAGAACAGAATCCTTGACAAAGTCCAATACATAAGTTTATGAGGACTCATCGGACAACGGTATTGAGTCTCAAGTCGAATTATTTTCATGATATAATTTGTAACAAAGTTCAATGCATAAAGATGGTTTATCATAACAGGTCGGACAATAATATCAAATCCTATTGAATTCCCCTTGCCAGCCACGAGTATACTCGTGTTTGATTTTTATGCATGTAAATGATTATTTATGACAAAATATGTGTATTTATTTGGAAATAATAAAACTTAGATGAACAATAGCACTCAAAACATAAATGTCAATGGGAATAACCTCATACAATTTAGGCTTGACAGCGAATGGGTGAAGAGTACGTAAGGAATAATAAAGAATAGAAGATAAAATTCAAATCAACATCTAATTAGGGGTGGAATTATGCTTTTAAAATGCATAGTTTTATTGAAAAAAATAACTGAAATAAAAATAAAAGTTCAGCCTTTAACCAAAACTTTATTCAACTACTTTTGTTAAGAGCAAACTCTTTTATTATACTTTTAATATCTATAGCATCACTAACTTCTTTTTAATATATAATATAACCGAATTAATTAGCTTTTAAATTCTTACTGATAATTTTAAATATTTTTCGATCAATTTCAATGTTAGTAAACATCTCTTATAGTATTGATTGTGGGAATTGAAAAAATATATTTTGAATGTTACTATGTTATACAGAATATTTTTCGATTAGATTCCGAAATAAAATATAATAATCTAAGAGGATTCATATTATCATGTGAGAACATGATGCTGTTTCTATTTGAGTTTTTGAAGCCTCAAAAGGCATGATTAGCAAATTGGCGATATATCGGTCTTGAGACTTCATTTTTTCAGCTTTAGGGCTGTTAGAAAAAAATACAAATTGCCAAATTCGGCAATTTATTGCTAACTAAAATTGCAAATCGATTTCGAAATTATCCCGTCATAGAATTCTTATGAATTATAAATTAATTTAAACCCTTAACCAGTTTAAACCGGTTTCAAACAATCACGAAACTATTACATTACGCATGCATGTATATATAGACAAACGATGGATCTTTTTTCATCTCAAAATCAGTTGATTTCCAAAAGTTTGTTTGCCAACTAGAAATATTGAAAATGAAAATTTAAAACTCTCTCGCGTGTATGTGTGCGCGCGTGCGTGCATGTGCTCACGTGATAATTTGAATTTGTGATTGTATTGGGTCGTTCGAAAAGTAATTTCGTTTTTTCTCGACAAAGGATTTAATTGTATTTTTTTATTCCAACTTCACACTTAAGACGTATAATCATTGTATGTTTTGAGAGGTGATATAGCAATACTTGTTTGTGAAAACGTTCAATTGATTTTGCGCAGTAGTTTTTGGTAGATGCCCTTTTAAATAGGGAAAGCAATAAGCAGCAATTTCGTCATATTTCACTTTTTTCCTGTAGGAAAGGTAAAAATGCTGTTCAAGCCAGAAAGAAATTAACCGATGTGTATGGAGAAGATGCGTTGACAATAGGACAGTGTCAGAACTGGTTTACAAAATTTCGATCCGGCAATTTTGATGTCGAAGATGCACCACGTTCCGGATGGCCGGTTGAAGCTGATAAAGACACGATAAAGGTAATAGTTGATGCAAACCGGCGAACAACAACACGTGAGATCGGTGAGAGTTTAAATTTATTGAATTCAACTGCTTATGACCACCTGAAAGTCCTGGGTTTAACCTCGAAGCTCGATATTTGAGTTCTCCATGTCCTCATGAAGAGAAATTTGTGTTGTCGCATTGAAGTCTGTGATTCGCTCCTCAAATGTCACAAAAATGATCCACTCCACCATATTATCCAGATCTGGTTCCTTCAGATTATTATTTGTTCCGGTCAATGCAAATTTTTTTGGACGGTAAAACCTTAGTCTCAAATGAAGACGTCAAAAATCACCTTGGATTAGTTTTTGGCCAGCAAATACCAAAAATTTTATGAGCGTGGAATCATGCCTCTACCAGAAAGATGGCAAAAGGTTTTGGATCAGAATGGGCGATATATAATTTAATAAAATAATTATTCATTATACGAGGATCGTCTTTCATTTTCACCAAAAAAAACGAAATGACTTTTCGAACAACCCAATAGATTTCATTTTCTTTTTTTTCATCTTAGATTTGATCATACTTTGTTTTAATTGTTATTTATTTACTTATTTTCATTTTCTCCGTCATATAACTTTCCATCATTTCCTCTGTCATATAGTTTCTGTAAACTTAGGTCAAACTCGATCATGTTTTTTTTTCTTTTCGTCTGCCCGTTTCGAAAGAATCATTTAAAATAAATTGAGGGTATTCCGTATGCAGCCATATAGCTAATATTATACAAGTGAAACTTTCCGTCAAATTCCAAAAGAAATGACAAGAATAAGAAAAAAATTTCCATATTTTAGTTTAGAAGTAATATTACAAGATATTATTAATATTTATTTTTAAATTTTGCCTTCTCCGCTTCATTACGCCACTCACAGTCTCAAATATTCTGGTTTCAGTATTTTAGGTTTTCATTTTATTTATTTTTTTCGTCTTAAATTCCGAAATATTTTTTTTTGTTTCCTTAAATCTGACATTTGCTTTAATATAAGTTATTTATTTATATCATTACGTCTTAAGGCATGAGTTGTCTATCAAAAAGAAATTATCTGCTGGTAACCTTTTAATGATTTTACCTTACCTTCTAATATCCATGTAAGGCATTTGAATAAAATGCTTAAGAGGGCATGATCTTTTTGTAAATATTCGTTTACTTAAGCTTGACAAATGGGTTTAAATTGCATTGGCTATCCAGGATTTAAATATCACATAGAATCAAAGTAAAAGCTTCCTAAAATCTTTTTATCACCAAACGGAAACGGGTTGAAAGCAGATGCAATCATGTGATGCGAAATTGTATTTTTGTTTCCATTGTTTCCTTATTGTTTCTCTTTCCGAGATCCGTTAAGGAATTTCCCAGAATTTGTATATTCTAATATCTGTTACCTGAGTGCTAAAATTTGAAATGTGTTATCAGCAGTTTTGAATAAATATTTCGAATAAATTTGTCTTAATAAATAAATATATATTAAGCAGCTAGTTAAATAAATACATAAAGCTGTTGTTTCATTTATTAAGACAGCATCAAATTCCTAATGCCCGTAATACAAAATTGTAAGCAATATATATATCTCAAAATTTATTTTTTGAAACTATGTGTATTATTTTTTTTATTTAGATAAGAAAATGTAACATTTAATAATATATAATTAATATTCATACGTTGCAACAACTAAAAAAAGTACTCACGTTTAAATATTTTAGAAAACCAAGACTATCTTTTATGACAGCTGTCTGTTTAGCTGTCTTTTGAAATATTTTATTAAGATTTTTCTTCGTATTTCGTAAAAAAAAGAAATCACTTTCTAATAATTTTTTTAAATTCAAAATTTTCATAGTAAAGTATTATGAACCTATTTTCAATTCTAATGCGAATATAAATAAAAAAATATGTAAAAAAGCTTAGCTCCTCAAACATGCTATGCATAAGTTAATAAAAATATTTTCCTTTACAATGTACCTTACCATTAAGTAAAACTTAAATTCCGGATTTTCAGTTACAATAAAAAGGCTAAATTTGTTCATGCATAGGGATTAATTAAAAACACTATTAAAATCAGCATAGAAAATTATAATTCCTTTCCATATAAATTTGAATTTTCTCTAAATTCAAATTTTTTGATTGTATGAAACAGTAAACTATAAATTTTAAATATGCACTATGTATTACAGCTAATTAATAAAGAAAAATAATATTTTCTGAGAAAAGGCTTATTCTTAAAGGCAATTATTCCATCAATGAACTATTAGCAATAATTTAGTTACGTTCACAATCACTCACAACGTTTTGATACTAAAAAGATTAAGCAATACCGGTTAAATCGCTAATTAGTTATTCATAATGAAAACACGTCAAGTGTAGCCGTTTGTTTAGTCTCTATTAAGTTTCATTAATCTATTATATTAATAGTGTAAGCTATACTAATTAGTATAATTTGCTAAAGTTTGAAATATTAGATGTTCGCATAGGGAAGTTATGTAAGAAAATTGAATTATTATCGAATTCATTTATGCGTTAATGAATCTTCAGTTAATTTATATCCACAAAGAAATATTATACGAGAGTATTTAATGCATAATCTAGCTTGTTTACTTTCAGTTAAACAATAGAAAACAGCGGTCTGCATTTAAAGCAGGATAATAACAATTTATGCTATAATTTTCGTAAAAACGTATTTTATTATAATCTTATTATGCTTTTAATTCTCTCCCTCTTTGAATTGATTTTTTTATTTTATATTCAATAGAATATTTCTTGAAATTTCTACTTCTAATTAAAGTTCGTCCTTCGTTTTATAATGTTTGTATTATTCTAAATAACGCTTTAGATAAATATATCTAAAAAAACTCTAATATTTCATTCAGTTTCGGTCTGACATATCACAAAATGAGCATCCATAAACAAATATTTTCAAAGTTTATATTAGAAATAATAAAAACTTACCACCTTTCTACAATTTTTTCAATAAAAAAATTATTATTATTCTAAAATAAAGTTTTGTTTTTCACCCCTTCTTTAAAATTTAAATACGAATTTAATAAATTTTCAGAATGCAAATAAGCGCTATCGGAGTTTATTTAATAACCATATGCTTTATCATCATTCGAGGCAAAGAAACAACCACAGCATGGGTACAGTGACCCATCTCAAAGATATATGCTTATAATCTGACTCACTGGACCATCATAACAGTACTGGCGTGCTCTAAAGTTGAATCTTAAGAGCCACCACCGGGCACGACTCAACCTTTCCCGTAGTAAGTACATTCCGTCATCGTAGGGAGGTAGCCGACTCCCACCATTTCTGTATACATCCAACTAGTGAGTACTAACCACCATACCGGAAACTTTTCATCCTCAAATTTGAAGTGCTTCCAGATGAGAGAGGCGAAAAAAGAAGAACTTTGTTTAGTTTAGATATATTAGCGTCATGTTATAAAGCTACGGCTATTTGGGGATTGACCACGTCATTTTGAACCGCGTTCTGATTTCGGGGATGACACCTCTTTCCACTCCACACCACACCAACGTTAGAATGTGACGGATTTAACTAACAACAGACCCCCTCACACGACGGCTCTTCGGTGGAATCGGGTTTGGAACCTGAAACCCTTCTGCTCACGAGCCGATATCTTACCAACATCACCACCACCCTCCCCATGCAGCTAATGAAGCAGAATTCAGAGAATATTCTTCAAGAATGATAAATAATATTTCACCCTGTAAAGTTTTCTAATATTTACTCAATCCTCTCAGGTGCAAAAATAGCGGATCATCTTATTCGTTTAGGTTTTTCGGTATCTGTCAGTCGCTAAGTTAAGAATCTCTTTGAAAAATTACTGAGAGGGAAATGTTTTTCAGATTGTACATATAAGAGACCGCAGGGCCCTCAGAAACGCCTTTGTGCACAAGTAATCCGGACCCAAGAGATGCCATAAAAGAATTCGTGGATTTGGCTCGGGAAAAATATAAATAACCAAAAAGAGCAGCCAGAATGCGTAGATTGGAATTGTTTTTTAGTCAAGATTCAAAGTGTAAATGGGGGTTCCCAATCTGGTACATCTTAGAAGATTTGTATACTTTTTTTTATCTTTAAGACGAATTGCATTCCATTCTTTCTTTATTACACCTCTATTCTTTTGAAGAAACTCGAAACAGATTTCTAAGAAACAAATCCTCCTTTTCAATAAAAGAAAAACCTCACGTATTATGCTTCTGACAAATTCGGGTGATTGGAAAAGTTGTTTACTTGCAACTAAATAACTGGTACGGATTTAACCCTATTCACGTCATTTGATGCCATATTTTAGTCAGTTGTTGTCATGGATTTTCAATAAAGCTTTGGAGGTAAAATAATATAAGATTTATGCGAAATCTGAAAACTATACCCGAGACCTTTGACTGAGTAAATCTATTTATTTTAATTTAATATCTACGCTTTCTTTGTAACAGTTTCATTTTAAAACGAAATTTTAGAACTTAAAAGATATATGTTTCCCCATTCATTGTTGCTTTAGAATTTTTTTGTATTGGTCCAGCAGTTTTTTTTTATTATTATTGATGCAATATTTGAAATTTTTCATAGTGCTTTTATGATTATCAGGGGGTTTTTTTTCGTTTTTGCGGGCACCAATATTTATTATTAAGATTAATACTCAATATTTCTTTGCATTTCTTCCTGATTCCCAAATAGAAATGCTCAATAAATTCTACAAAAATACAAAATTGATTTGAAATCTACACGATATTTTAGGGTAGATATATCACGGAATTTAAGAATACTTAAGACACTCATGTGAATTCATACAAATTCAAACATTTTAATAGGAATCTATGTATATGCTGTCTTGCTTTTTGTTATCATTTGTTTCTAATTTGTACTGTGGTGGCTTAAATTTTATTGCAGAAATGATGATGAATGATGATGAGGAAATGATTGATAAACAGATGTATAAGCATTTATTGTAAAATATTAATACAATTTCTTATTTTCCATACTCGGTCACCTTGCAGTAGTTTCTACTCTAGATTAAAACACGCAAGTTTCATTAATTTATCATGTACAAATTTCGACTTTTGCGGAAATCAAATTTTGATAAAATTCATTTTTAAAAAGAGGTATTTCGTTAAGTTAGATTTTTTGACAAAAGAAAAAGTTAGTCAATTAATTAAATACTGTTCATCTACATTATGAATAAGAATGAAATGAATTCGTTAAATTTCTACAATATGAAAGTATTTTCTTATTTTATTCATTTTTCCTTTCATTTGTTTTTTTTATAGTGAATATAAAATTGCAAATAATTTTTTAATAAATTTTTAACAGTGTTTCTAATAAAATAATGATTTGGATTCTTAGAATTTACAAAAGGATTTTGCTTACTCCTGTCATTCACTTTTGTAATTTTTGATTTTTAGAGAAACTCAAATTAAGTTTTTCTTACTTGTTTCAAATAATTAATTGCATTAAATCTATGTATTTTGATTTCGCTAGGAATTACTATCATACAGAGTCGTTTATGGTAACTAGCCCATCATGATTTATTTTATGATTCCTATTTTTAGTCCCCACTCCCCCTGTATGAATATTTATAACTCGTTCACATTTTCAATTGTTAATAAAATGTTTTTAATTCTTCCACTAAAATTCAAATGTTATTATTTTTTAATTTGTAGTGATAAACGCGATGCGAATACAGATTTTTTTCATATATTAATTCTTTAATTAAATTAAATTAATTCTTTATACATTAAGTAGAGTTTTAGCAGATTGTAATGAAACTTTAAATCAACAGACTGCATACCAATTGGTAAAATGCGAGGATTTCAGTATTTTTTATGTGAAGGTGAAGAATGTGAGTTCAATTCATGAGAAAATCAATAATTTTTTTTCATAAATTATTTGCATCTATTGTGATTATTTAATAAAAAGTAACTAAAATAAAAATTTTCTTTGTTGGTCTAAGTAGGAAATGCCTTTAATTTTTTTAAATTTTATTTATACAAAAATTATTAGATGTATATTATTTATTCAATAATATAGCATGAAATTATGAATGATTCATATTGGTTGTAAACAATATTTTTTAAATGATAGTTTTTCCATGCGCATCTATGCGTTAATTTTCCATTGAGAACACAAATCGGTTAGAAACAGGATAATGCGACAATTTATCACGTTACGAAATAGTAACATTTAAAGAGGGCCATAAAATATTCTGCAGTGAGTTAAAAGAAAATGTTAGAAAGTTAAAAGTTTAGTTATAAAATCAGAACAATATAAATCGTCAAAATAAATAGTGCATTGTTTTAATGAAGTCTCATTTAATAATTCCTTTCAGATGAAAAAAGGGAAGTATATACGACGTTTTGAGAGTTTTGAAAAGCAACGATTATGGATTTTCTTCTAACAATGTGAAAAAGATAAGTAAACTATTTGAAGAGGAACAACCAAAGTTGGTGCAAATATAGTATAATGTATTACACCAATTCTTTTTCAATACTTAGTAAAATTTTGATTGAGTAAAAATTAATCGAGATTTTGGAGTTTTTCTGTAGTAATTCTGGAGAATCTTATTGCTATATTTATAAAGCACACAATCAATTTTTACACATTTTTAGCATTTCAGCAATTTAACGTTTTAATAATACCGAATTTAAAATCAATGTTTCCAAAACATTGTGCTTGATTCTTAATAAAATTGTTACTTTTTTAGCGTAGCTTGTTCGGATTGAATGGACTTTACTTGAGGACAGCCCGAAAAAATTTATATACAGATATTTACAGGATATTCGATAAAGTAAAACTTCAGATAAACACAATCCAGCAGTCAATAGTCATTTACAGCGTAAATACAAATATTACGAATAATAAAAACAGACTGCAAAACAGCTATCATATAGAACAGTAAACGGTAAGTAATAGCTAGCTCATAATACAACGTTCACAGCAAACGTAAACACAGCTCACTAATAGCAAGAGAGAAAAATAATCCGCTAGTCCAGCGAGACATTTCTCTTCCGAGAGAAAACTCTCATCTAACTGCTGGAGCTACGGCAACCCGTATCTTATATAGCCGAGAAAGCGCGTACCCAAAAGCACGCGAAGCTTGATTTACGATCCAGCGGCTACCAGACTATTCCTTCCATCAAACCAACGTGGCTGGCTCGAAGCTCCTCATCAAACGTCACCAACTTCGGCATGCTTCCGCGGCGCTCACCCGCTTGTAACAATATAATTCATTATTACAGTGAAATCAAATTCTTTTTCACTATTAAATCAAATATTTAACCTTATGAATTTTTAAAACTGGGGAAGATTAAGGGGACAAAGATTGTCTTTTATTTGCGTAGGAATAGTAAAATGAAATTTGTTATATAACCTAAAAACGCAACTTGTAAATTGCATTTAATTATTCAGACATTTACAATCACTACGTAATGAGGCATTTATTCTATTAGGAAATTCATGTACATGATAACTGGAATAAGTGTAAGATAATTAAAATAACGCCTTTAATATCTAACCTATTTGGTTCTTAAAATCATGAACTTAAGTTATGCATAAAAGATTTAAATAATATCAAACACAACCGACAAACTCTGAGAATTAACTGGTAATTAAATTTTGTATTTATCCAAAATGTTGAATTTTTTTCTGTTATGTTACATAAATTTTCAAAAATGTCCGGCATAAGTTGCAGAGGAGAGCTTCGCAGTGAGACGGTAAGACGTACCGCTCATACTTATGTATCTTTTTATGTGTTTTATGTCAGTTTGGTAATGTTTTGTCCTTCTAATCCTAATAAATATATTTTACATATTAATGCTGGTCGTTACCTTTCCCCAGAATTGATGAAATGTTTTGGAAATAATTAGATGTTGGAAACTACGATTTGAATCAAATAAATCATTAAAATAAAAGAAACCATCTCAATCATGTCTTATATCGAATAATATCAAATAATTAAAAAAGTTTCTTTTATGATGACTAAAAGAAAAAAAAATATTTTCCTTATTAAGCTTAAAATATCTCTACATCTACGGAATCAAATTTTTGAAAAGTCCCTCTAATAAGTTATTTCGACTCATTTTCGAGATGAGTCTGATTGAAAATAATAAAAAAAATTAGCCAGAAAATTTTGTGTTAATTGAAATTATCTAAAAATGTCAATTTGGGTAAAAATCAGAAAAAATTTCAGCAAATGGCAAGTCATTCTACAAAAAATTCTATAGCCTACATATTCTAATTATTTTTATACACAATAAATTTACTGCTATATTGAAGGAATTTGTAGAATCTAAGAAATATTTTCCTTTTCAAAAAAAAGTTATAGCTCATCGAGTATTTCTGTATTGGAAATTTCACAAACTTCATTGTTGAGAAATACATTAGGCAGGTCCGAAACAAAAACTGCTCAGTTCTTGAGTTATATGTGTTTAGTTATATTCATGATTCATTTCATTTTGAACACTTAAGGTAATATATCTGTAAAATTTCAAGGTAATATATTAATAAGTTTTTAAGATATAATGTATGAATCGTTTAAGAAATTCAGGTTTCTCAAAACATTCATTTATCTTGTACTAAAATTGTTTTGTAAATATGAACAATGTTCATAATCAGATGTAATTGCCAATCCTTTTTACATAAATTCTACTCAAACTGTCTTATCATACGTGTGGCTTGCTGATAGAACATATTATAAAATAAGTTATAATCCAGGGAGGCATGTGTTTGTTAACTTGTTGAAAAACAGTCAACTTCCAATTTCGTTTTCAGCAACAATAGTTTATAGAAAATGTCATATATCGTTTTCTATTTATCATAAAATTGAAACAAATACGGATTTGAAAGCCTTAATAAATGAGTTTTAAATTAAAATAATTAAAAAAATGTGAATTTTGACCAAATTTCCAAATTTGATTTTTTTTTTTTATTCTTCTTACTTTTTATTTCAATTCTAACAGTTGTGAATAATTTTTTTACCCAATAATAAAGCTTATAGCTTTTTTGGTCTCATTTGCTAAGATCCTTCTTTCAATAAATCAGTTTTAATCGTCATCTAATTTTTTTCCCAATCCCAATCCTTTAATTTCTTATCATGCAATGGAATAATCATAATGTAGAACATGCTTCACAAAAATAAGAGTTAGTATCACAAAGTAGAAAAATTTCCTATCAGCAACCAAATTTAGTATCCCTCAGAGTAGAAATAGTGGTTCATCCTTATTCAATCAGGCTTCCTGTCGGTTGCCACAGCAACGGATTCCTTGAAAGATATACAAACTGTGATGCAGTTGGCAGATTGTGTATATAAAAGACCATCTCGCCATAAGAAACGTCACTGTGCATAAGTAATTCGAATCCCGGATATATATTTCTGATTTTTTCTTCTGTACGAATCATAAACAAAACTAAGAAAAAATCGGAATACGCAGATTCGAATATAATTCATTTTGTTGCTATTCAGTGAGTAAATGCTTTCCAATATGCCAAATTTTGAGATTTACTTTTATAAACTGATGAATTTAAGAGAACGTTTTACTTTTTCATTCACCAAGAAAAATAGCATATCGGCGAAGAAGTCGAATTCGAACATTTAGAAGAAACTACACCCTCAACATTCCTTGGGTCAGAAAACACATTTTTATTTTTATGCCTCTTTGCGAAGAATTTAATTCTAAAGTGATTTCACTTAGACCAATGAAATTTGCACGAAGTTATTACGATATGATGGAGGAAACTTTGTTTAAAATTTAAATATTATGAATTTTTTTAATTATATATAAATATTTGTAAATAGTTTAGACATATAAAAATTATGTGTAATGGAATCGCGCGTCTGCAAAAAAAGACTATTTTAAGGAGATTTCCAACAGAAGATCGCCATATTTGAATAAAATAGTGATGTACGTTTGTTGGCTATATAATGAGGTCGCTAATGGATTTTACTACACGCTAAAATGTGCAATTGAAGCTAACAAAAAATGTGTTCCTAGGGAAAGTTGGAGAAATTTCCACACATTTTCGGAGCTTTCATGCGGCTCCTGCGGTTTCTCAGCCCACTTTAGACGGACACTATATAAGGCGCTTCGTGGGAGGAGCAGTGAGTCAGTTCCGAGAGAGAGCCAAGATAGTTGCCTTGACTTGGGAGAACATCTTTTCTTTTTGGTGTGCATTTAACAAGAGCTTTGCAGTTACCCATAATTAGTGGATTAAATATTGTTAAACCGCTGCTTATTTGTAATTTGCGTATGTGCATATAATGCACGTGTCGTAGGGCTATAAAGTCTGCATTTTATCAGCATCTTAGCATCGTTCTTGAGAAAATTTTAGTAAAAATATTTAAACTCTTCATTTTTATCAAATTTTGATACAAATCCGTGTAAGGGGCTCAGTTAATACCGCCTCGTGTATCTAAGTACAATAAAACAGAAAAACATTGACTTAAAAAATTTTTAAGTATAATTTTAGCGTCTAACATGCAAATTTTCATAAAATTTTAAATAAGACCAGGACGACTGTTGCCCATATGTCAATCTGCACTATCGCTTGCTTGTAAATGCAATTACGCAGACATAATATATTAAATAAATAAAATTTGATATGTGATCATGTGATTACAACTGTGTTTGCTTTCATTCTATCTTTTCATTAATATAGAACTTTTCATTAAATATAGAAACGAATCAACAAAAGTTACATATTTTAATTTAAAATGATAGAAAACAAAAATTTGTCTGAAAACAGTGATGTAAAAATTAAATTCCAATTGCATAATAGGGCAATAAAAAAATAATACAAAGAATTAAATTTAAAAATGAACTTTTAAATTTTTTTTAAATTTAAGGTCGAAATATTATTCTAACAAATTCTCAAGAAATCGAAGATGAATTCACAAAAACTGCCAATAATTTTAAAATTAATTTTTTTAATAAAGAAAACATCCGATTTAAAAACTTAAGAAAGCAGAATTGAAAAGTAGTAGAATTGTTTGGCCTTACTTGTAACAATGGATTTTTAAAAAAAAAACTCTATATTATAGTTCTATTTAATTCTTATATTTGAATTTTAGGATGATAAAAAAATATTTTTGTGAAATAATATTTTAATCCCTTAAAACCCCTTAAAGTCAATAATAGATAATACGTTTTTTAATGTTTCGTGAAATTTCAAGTAATTTGCTCAAAATGTGTATTTTTATCGTCCAAAAAACGTTGAGGTCTATATTCATTCCTTCTGCTTGTAATTTTCTAAAGGTGACTCATATTTTCTATTAGTAATAGAGATCACTATAACAAATTAAATCGCATAAATTATTGGCAATAAAAGAAGTTTATAATATTTTAAAACAAAAAAATTATTACACATATCAGAACAACTTATTATTTGGTTATAACAAACAGAATGTCGTACATAGATTGTCATGTCAAAATTCAAATATTTATTAATTTTGATTTTTATGCTCTTATTTTATCTTCATCGCTTTTTTTAATCTTCCAAATTATTTTTAAAACTCACAGAAATAATCGCATCTACAATACTAATCTGTCACATATGAAACTATTGTTACCGTCCAAATTAACAACACATTTTCAAATGAAAGATGCTTTGATTTAATCCATATGAATTTCCTTCTAAATCTATAGCAGAATTTAAAGTTCAGATCATTTTTGTTTCATTTTTCGGTTATGTATAAAATGTGTTATTGCCAATTGTTTTTTAAGTCAACGATTTACATTGGGTATGAATGGCAAAAAGAATTCAGTAGGACCGACTTTCTGCAATGTTTTTTGCTGTTTTTGAATTAAGCCTCTAAGACAAAGATATTCCAAATGAGCTGCTGAAATAAACATTGCGCTCTTATAGCCCAAACAATTTTTATCAAAGTAAACTCTTTATAAAGAAAGCCAGAAATATTTTTTTTCGGAAAGTTACCTTTTTTCTAGGAACCGAACGAAAACAGGCATCCATAATTACTGTAACGTAAATCCCATTGGCCATTACAAGATAAGAAAAAAAAGTAGTTGCCAATAAGTAACACTTTATTGTATCAGTAAATAAAAGAGCTTACACTCTTTCCTTATTGAACTCTTTTTCTCTCTGCAAACGATTTTGCGTCCAAAAATATTTCCGAAATCGTGAAAGAACGGTATAGAAGCGTTAAACGATATTTTCTTTTTTCATTTATTTGGAATCGATTCTTTTTCTGGTTTTGCTTTCATTTCAATTTTTATTATTGTTATTTTACAGAAAAAAAAATTTAAAGGAAGTTGGTGCTCCAATTAAGGAACAATATAAAATAATAATCTAGATATGTAAAAAAATTATTTTATCATCTATATTTTATAACACTATTTGGGCATCGTTTCTAAATCAAATTAACAAACTTTTGAAATGACATCAAAATAATGTAAAACGCATTAATATCATTTCTTTTCAATTCATAATTAAATTGCAGAAACCGATAAAAAAATTAAACATTTTTGAAATATAAATTTATTAATTATTATCATATGAGAACATGATATTGTTTTCGTTAGGGGGTTGTGAATAATTGAAGGTCGAAATCGCGTTACCAATGAGCATAAATGGCAATATTCGTCAACCTCTTTTGATTGCATATATTTTTACCTACTTTTATCAATATTGCGTTATTATTAAGTATGCTCCTTTTACAGCAGATGGGTTTTTAAAAGTTTGATATAGAACTATGACATCATAACTGTTGTTTCTTCTCAAAGTCGGTTGAGCTCCTAAACTTAGTTTGGTAGATACAAGCATTGAAAATGAAAGTTTACAATATTATATATGAGAGAGAGAGAGAGAGAAGAAGAAGACTGAAAGAGCAGCCTCGTGACTATTTCAAACCGTTTTGAACTGTTTAATGACTTAAATCAATTAAGAGAAATAATGACTTAAAAGTAATAATGATCTCACATGCTAACTTGTAAGTTTGCTTAATAATAAAATAGCCTAAATTTTATAGGTCATTGGTCATTTCATAAGAAAACAATGGTAAAAATCTATTTTAATAAACAATTATACTAAATAATTCAAAATTTAGTAAAAGGAAATATAATTGGGGATTCGAAATTTCATTAAATTAAGAAAATAAAACGAATGAATGAAAAAAAATTATTATATACAAATAAACGGATTATATACAAAATAGGATGAAAAAAATGTTTTTTTTTATTTTAAAGAGATAAGATAATTTTTTGTTTCATAATATACTCCGAAACTATTTAGGATAGGAAAAATTTTGCTAAAATAAAAATCTCATTAAAATTTTCAAAACCCAATTTATAAAATTATCTTACAACTTAAAAATTCAACTACACATCAAATCTAGTAACTCTAAATCCAATTATTTATCATCTAAACTGATTTGAACTAGTTTTTACATAGCGTAAATTACAGAAGGTATCCTAAATTCAAAATATTATCATCCTAAAAAAAAATGTTTCAATTTGCTGCTTGCACAAATATTGCTGCTTTTAATTTACAAAAGACATTTTTTTAGAGTTAGAAGCGTCATCTGAACACGATTATCATCTGTTTATCTAACTAATGTTATAAAATAATATTCAATATTCAAATAAAGATACTATATTATTTTAAATACTAGCAGTACCCGAACGGCTTTGCCCGCGGCATTGCATCCAAAAAGAAAAATTAGCCTTAAACTTAAGTCTAAACTCCTCTCGATATGCCATGGGCATGTTACGCAACACCAAACAAACATAACAATATATTGAGGTTGGATTTCCTTCTTTTCGGCATACTGAGATTTGAATCGCTGTTTAAAATCAGACGTAAACAAGAAATGTATCGCATAAGCATACCACAGCTCTTACTATTTACACATACGCAGTTTGCGGTTTTTCACCCTTGCGCGGATCAATTAAAATCACAATTATAAAACTTCCCTTTTTTATTTTGGCATCATTTTAATGTACTAAAACCTTCCTCAATAAATGCTCTTCAAAATGGTATAAATATCTGCTATATCCGTTAACTATTTCTCGAGTTTTTGTGGTTCCAACGTACAGGCGCTTTAAATCATTTTAAATCATGCATAGATTATAAATTAATTATAGAACTATAATATTTAAAATTATTTAAAGTACAATTTCACACACAAATTGATTGATAAATTCATTGTTGGAATATTTTTAAATAGTTTTTCAGTTTTACGTAATGTATTAGCAATATTTTGGAAGTAAATATTTTTTCACTCTGCATTGGACCACTCGGTTTCTCGTTTCCTTAAAATTATTTTAATGCAACAAAGTATTTCACAAAAAATTTTATTGAAACATTATATTGAATGATGTTTGAAATTGTAGTTCAATCAACATAAGAAACTAAATCATTATTATTCAGCAAAACATACATTTTGCAAAAAGTAGCAATTTTAATCTTGGAGAAAAATAATATTAATGGATCTAATCTATTTAAGGGAAGTCCTGATTTAATAATTTCTACGTGTCTTAATAGATCAGTATAAGCCTTTCTAATAAAATTCTTAGCATCCTCATTCTGTAAAAGCTCATTTTCTTAAGCCCCACCTGTTCGTTCTAAATTACGAAAAAGATCAAGATAATTTATACTCTCTAGAAATAAGGAGACAGCTTCTGAGAATCTCTTTTCGCCAGCGCTAAATAGCGTATTAGGAAGAATTAGCAAATGTGAGCTAGCTATTAAGCTTTGAGAAAAATGCCAATATAATCTGAAAAATTTCTATCGTCTTAGTATTTCTGATAAAATTTTAAATCTAAGGGAATGTGTTATCTAAAATAAAAAGTATGTAAAAAATTACTTGTCTATATTTCAGGAACCCGAAACTTTATTTAACAGTTATCTTGTGATATTTGAAGTTTAAAATTAATTGATATCATAAAAAAGATTAATAGATATTTTGATTTACTATATTTTAAGGTTCAAAGAGTTTTTAAAATATAGCTTCATTTTGTTAATTTAATTAGAATTAATTTATTAATTTACAGTAGAATTTTTCTTCCAATTATGTAAAAAATACAAGCTCCTTAAATGTTTTCCATTAATTCAAATAATAATATCTCCAAATGGAAGTATTCTTGTCGAAGATATAATTAATAGAATTATAATAATAAATAGGTCTTAACTTATTATTAACTTTCTGTAAAAATACCTAAAATTAATTTGACATTTTCAATTTCAATAGCAAACTGCCGTATTTTAAACAAATTTTTCATCCAAAACTGTATTATTAATAATATAAGACAATACGTTAAAATATTTAAGAATTTTTAAAAACACTTAATGTAAAAGTTTCTAATTAAACATTTTGACAGAGTTGAATATTCACATTCTACTGATTAATCCTTTTTATCAAAAACTATGATTTCGTAAGAGCAAATCACATGGGAATGTGAATACAATGAATTTAAAATTTTAGTTAAAAATTTAAATTAATGGCATTCACGTCCTGCTGCATTTAGTAAAGTTTTTCCAATGGCTTCTAAAAGTATTATTCAACATCGATTATTTTTACATCAATTTAAAGTTAAAAAAATCATCTATTTAAATACTTCTATTTATCTAACGAGAACTTTTACGAAACTTCTGCAGCTTTTATATGGATATTTTTTCTTAAGCATAGTTTTCCTCGAATTGTTGTTATCAAATTCAGACCCTTTTCAGTTTTTCATGAACTATTTATTCAAGGGACTTCTTTATTGTTGCTGAAAGTTAAGAACAAAAGGTTCTGTTGTTTGTCTGGTCTGTTTACATAAGAAATAAAATTGAAGTTGGAAAATTCGAAAGACGAGTAGTTAAAAATTGGGTTACCAGGATTGTTATAATTTTAGTTGTCCTGAGGTATAATAAAACTGCATTCCACAAGAAAAATTTAAAACAATACTTTAATAAGAACATGTACACAAAAAACAGAGCCGTTATACTTTTAAAGACACTAGGATATCTGGGGTTTTTATTCCATTAGGAATTTCATGTACACAGAAAAAGAACCATTATACTTATGATGGCACTAGGATATCATGAGGCTATATTCCATTAAACAGGCTAATGAACACAAAAAACAGAATCATTAGATATTTTAATAGCATTGGGAAGTCATGAGAATGTATTCCATTAGAAAATTTCATGTACACGCAAAAACAGAACCATTATACTTTCGATGCCACTAGTATATCATGATACTATATCTCATTAGACAAGTTTATGTACACAAAGAAACAGAACCATTATTCATTCAATGGCATTAGAATATCATGAAATTGTATTCCATTAGATGAGTTCGTGCAAACAAAAAAAATCTTATAAGATTATTAATGGCTTTGATGTAAACCAGAATTTCATGTTTAAAAATACTAAACCTTGGGAATCTTGAATATCTAGTAAAAAAAATAAGAGATTTAAGTTAATTAAGTGCGACCAATATTTTCACATAACCAACCGATAGTAATTTTCATATGGAAGCTAATAGTAAGTCAAATAGTATAGATGATTAAATAATTAATTATTATCAGTCATAGAATATATATATATATATATATGCAACTCGAAATGCGTTGCTAAGCGCAAAACTGGAGAACGGCTTGGCCGATTCGGCTAATTTTTTAAAAATATTTTCGTTAAGCCACGAGGATGGTTCTTATGGAGAGAAAAAATTAAAAAACTGTGTGGAAAATATTTAAAACGACACTTTTCTTGCTTTCAAGCCAAAATTCTTCATTTCCTTCACCCACACCAACTGAGTTAGATAGCAAGAAGTAATAAATTATGATTTGTTTAGAAAGAAATGCGTGAAGTCATT
>JAOUZG010019159.1:18077968-18117311 GCA_026289955.1 Argiope argentata | reverse complement strand
GTGTGTGTGTGTGTGTGTGTGTGTGTGTGTGTGTGTGTAAAGCGTAAGCAAATAGTAGGAATTTAATGAAATAAATACATGACTACCTTTAAGGACATCATGTTTTTAAGCAGCGGTAATTATCTAACAAAAATTTTCTCGCTTCTTCTCTAACAACGGGTTTTTTATCCAAGAACGCCTTGCATGGCACTGGCAAATGATAGTTACGAAATATTAACCTTTGGTTTTAATTTAGCTTTTTTATTGAATCTATCATCCCACCCTTGGCTATTAATCACTGGCATGCGATTAACAGTATCTGAAAATCCCATTTGTATTTCAGATACCTTTTGTACCGATCTATTGTGAAGAAAATTTAACACAAAGTTATATTAGCAGTTATAAACTCCTTAACTAAATTTGATGCATTTAAATAATTGAGGTTTTAAGTTTTCAAGTTTAAATATTTCTGAAAGCGCAGGTCGACCGGAGCTCAAACCCTTTGTTCGATGAAGGTCAGAATTTGGGAGATGTCTATATTAAACTATAAAACTATATTAAATATGCGTAGATTAATTATATTAAAGATATTAAATCTGTGTTGTGAATTTTATCTACCTACCTTGCTTTGATTTTTAGTTATCAATTTAAATATTCGAACAGACAGACTTCTAAAAATCAAGAAATCTACAAATTTGGTATAAGAACCGCACAGCCAAATTTCAAATGTCTAGCTCAAAGCATCCTTGAGCTATCTTTGTCACAGTTATTTCAACTATCTCCATTCTATATATACGAGATTTCACGACTACTGTACTTTCTCTATATTACGTATACGAGATTGAACGACTACTATACTTTCTCTGTACTATATATGTGAAAGTAAAAATATAAATCTTTAAACACTAAAAGCTATTACAATTATTTTTATATAAAAACTGGTATTACGAAAAGAAACGCATCGCATTTTCGAATTTTTTTTCCCCTTTAACTTACAAAAACAATGAAAATATTTATCCGAAACAGCAAAGCTTTATTATTTGGTCCCAGCTACTAAGTTTTTCTTTTCAAAATAATTCCTGCAACAAATTGTATCTGAATGCATCATTCATTCGGGTCTTTGCAATTGTCAACCTTCACCTTCTACCGAGGAAGTATAAGAATACGAACACAGAGCAAGTTCCACAAAAAATAATCCTAAACAGCACACTAAAAAATTTTCCATCACCCGCCTAAGATGCTTCCAGAAAAAATTGCGGTTCATCTTATTCCATCACTCTTCCCGGCTTCTGTCGGTCGTCAAGGTAACGGTTTCCTTCAATGGTATACAAAGTGCAATGCAGTTTCCAGATTATGTATACAAAAGACCACTGCTCCATGAAAAATGTCACTATGCATAAGTAATCCGGACTCCGGAGATACTGGAAGAAAATTCTGGGATATTTGGCGGTAAATAAAATAAAAAGAAGGGTCGAAATACGCAGATTTGAATTCTGTTTATTTTCATGGTGAATGAATGGTTTCTAATCTGGCATGTCTAAGAATGTAAACATTTCTTTATTCTTTTTTGTTATTCACTATTTTTGTCCCCAATGACTTTGAAAAGTTTTCAAATCCATTGAATAAATAGGAATCTTTAAAATAAATTGTTTCTTCATATTTTACAGATGTAGATGGTTTTCAAAATTTCCTGGATTTAAATAAATTCTCGGTTTGATTCGGAAATTCTGAATGATAGATTTTTCTTTATTTTAAGTGTTTTTGATCTTAGATATTAAAATTTAACATTTTTCCAAAAACGCTAAATTGTTTCATTAATACTTTTTGGTTGTTTCTTCTTTTAGACAAAGTAAATATATTAAGAATACAATGATTAATGGTATCGGCTTACACCAGAGTTTCTCAAAGTATGAAATGCATCCTTTGAAAGATCACAATAAAAATTAAAAAAACTGAAAATGGGCACTTTTATTGGGCAGGTTCATACTGAGAAATTTTATTTGGATTGTACGCTATGCTTTCAATTTTCGCAAATCAATTTAGTTTCTAGAAACGTAAGGCATAAACATAAGTCTTCAACATTTTTATTGACTCAAGTACTCAAGTAATTAATAGAGCTATCGTTGTGATTCTCGTATATTCTAGGTCCTACATTTTTATCACTAAATATTTGGTAGATTTGTCGAGAGTCATTGGCTTGTAAATCAATTTACCATCCGTTAAATTTACATATAAAACTCTCTTCCTTACTAGCAAACTATCCGAACAGAGAAACAATATTACAAATCCATAATAAAACGTATGTGTATAAAATGTATTAGGTAGCATTAGAGAGAGTTGCCTTGAAACAATAATATAGAATGACAGATAATTCATTTCAAGAGAAACAGAAGTGTAAACAGAATATAATGTAGAAATTAACTCCAATAATGATTTTGTATATTATCTTAAATATAGATAGTAAATTAATGGTTTTTTAAATCACTCAGGTAAATATACCATAAGCATAAAAATTTTATTTTAACAAAACATTAAAGCAGAAACCAAGCACACTAGCTAAAATAATATATTAATATATCATTAAGATATCGATATAGATGATTACAGTTATTAGATAGATCCTTACATATTAGGTTAGTAGAAAAACAAGCAGGAATGGAGATATCGAAACGAAAAAAAAAATGTCTGGGGAGCATTTTATAATCCCATAGTAAACGTCAAGTTCATTTCAGAAATTTTTGAGAAGATTTTCTTAAATGATTTTTTATTATGTTTATAAGAGCGATATCTGATATTAAAATTTCATGTAGTGTTTTTTTGTTTCTTTTTGCTTTTTTAAATTCCTATGTTACTATAATAATAATAATATACCTTATCCTTTTCTATCATTTGTTGCTGTTTTGTATTTGTATTTAGTCATCTAAATTAGAATATTATCATCAATAAATGTTTTGTAAACCCAACTCATAAACTTTTAATGATGGTTCAAAATCCCATGGCTGAGATGGAGCAGCTTTATGTATGTTAATTCCACAATTATCCGGTAACATTCTTCTTGAGTGTCATTCAATATCACAAATCCATCTTTCATATCGAGCCAGCAGCAATTCGGCAAGTTATTTTTCCACAAGAAATGAGCAGATATAATAAAACATTTTTCATCTGGCTATATATAGAGAACGAGTCTATTAAAAGCTCTGGTACTGTGTCTTTACAGAAGAATAAAATAGCCTGTGGACATATTTTTAAATATAATTGTCCTGGATGAGAGCCAATATCGGTATTGAAGGCAGATGATAACCAACTAAGATAGATAAGACAATTTTATATACTTGGGAAAACACAGAAAGAACCATCCTTGAAACGGTTTCTCAAGATGATTAAAGGAAAAAAAGACATTTTAAATCCATTGTTTCATTTTTTTTCATTATTGGACAAAATATTTAAAATATATTGCATAACGCAAACATAATAAATATATCACACAAGCTACTATCATCTATAGTCATGCTAATACATGCCATCTGTAGATGTAGATAGTTTAATTTGGTTAGCATTTCACACTTTATTTACGATCGGTATACACTGAAGTGACAAAAGTCATGGGATAGCAATATGCAAATATACAGATGGCAGTAGTATCGCAGCGAAAAAGTATGAATGCCCCATTCATTTTCCAGAGCTTTCATTTGTGTTCAAGTTATTCATGTGAACCAGTTTTTCGTGATTTATGGCGGCACGACGAGAATTAACAGACTTTGAACGTGGAATGTTAGTTGGAGCTAGACGCATGGGCCATTGTATTGCGGATGTCGTGAGTGAATTCAACATTCCGAGATCCACAGTATCAAGAGTGTGCCGAGAGTATGAAATTTCAGGCATCACATCCCATCATGGACAGCGCAGTGGGCGACCACCTACACTTAACGACCGAGACTGCCAACGTCTGTGTAGAATGTTCAATGTTAATAGACACGCAACACTTCGTCAAATAACTGCAGGAAACAATGTGGGACGTACGAGGGACGTGTCCGATAGGACTGTGAGGCAAAATTTGTCTTCCTTGGGCTATGACAGCAGAAGACCGACTCGAGTGCCTTTACTGACAGCACGACATTGCCAGCAGCGACTCTCCTGGGCTCGTGAGCATATCGACTGGTCCCTAGACCAGTAGAAAAACGTGGCGTGGTCAGATGAGTCACAATTTCAGTCGTTACGAGCTGATGGTAGAGTTCGAGTGGGGCGCAGACCCCACGAACCCATGGACCCAAACTGTCAGCAAGGCACTGTTCAAGTTGGTGGTGGCTGCATAATGGTGTGGGCTGTTTTTGCATGGCATGGACTCGGTCCTCTGGTGCAACTGAACCGATCATTGACTGGAAATGGTTATGTTCAGCTGCTTGCAGATCACTTTCAGCCATTAATGGACTTCACGTACCCACACAACGATGGGATTTTTATGGATGACAATGCGCCATGTCACCGGGCCAGAACTGTTCGCGATTGGTTTGAAGAACATTCCGGACAATTCCAGCGCATGATCTGGCCACCTAGATCGCCCGATATGAATCCCATCGAGCATTTATGGGACATCATCGAGAGGTCCGTTCGTGCCCAAACTCCTGCACCATCCACACTTTCACAATTATGGACGTCTATACAGACAGCAAGGCTCAATATTCCTGCAGAGGACTTCCAACGACTTGTGGACTCCATGACACGCCGAGTTGTTGCACTTTGCCGGGCAAAAGGAGGGCCGACACGATATTAACAGCCATTTAATGACTTTTGTCACTTAAGTGTATATACAACATGATTAATAAAAAATAGCGATAATAAACAAGCTATGATGCGATATGAGTTTGTTAGTGGTAGGAAAGTTTTACAATCTCATTACTCAACATTCAAGCAACTGTATTCATAATTATAATCAAGACTCTGAGGATGACAACCTGGATTATATATGTGCAGATGCAGTTTTCTGGATAATCAGAAAAGAACAATCTAGCAATCCCGATCCTTCACCAATAAACCAATGGCACAATGCATAGGTAAGATTTAAAAAAAACTGCTAAATTTGTCGAGGAAAAGTGAAAGAGGCATTTTTTAGCTTAACATATGTTTACTATTTTCTCTTCTAATTATCTGGATAGAAATATTAAAGAATTCCTTCTCTAAAGGTCTTTATAATATTGTCTTGGAAACTGGACAAATCTAAAAATGTCGAATGTTTTATAATAATATATAATACTTTTTTAACTTTTTATCCTCTTTGAGAATATGTATAATAAGATTATTGTGCAAAGTGCTAATTATACCGCGTTTCATGGTTTGTTTAGATTGAAAGTGGATAAAATAATCTCTCGAAAATCACGAAACATATATTCGTAGAAATCTGAATAAAAAGCAGGAAATTACAGCAATTACGAGTTACAAGGACGCAGTTCCAATTCAGCTAAAACAACAGGAAACAGCTTCCAAATACAGAGGTATCTAATATTTCAGACAGATAACAGCTTCTGTGCACTGGACTAACAGTCAAGTCTTCGCAATCGGGAGGTGATATTTATACCTGACTAGGTGTGAAAATTTAGGACTTTCGCCAAGATAGCTTGGAACAAGGTTCTTGGCTATATCGCTTAGTAATGGTCTTAGAGCTTAAATTATGAACTTTTTTTTAAAAAAAACTATCAATTTATCTCCAAATCTCACCAAGTGTCCAAGAAATTCGCCAAAAGATTATCAAATAATTGGAAATGCCTTTTTTACGCAAAATACGCGTAAATTGAGCTATTTTCACTCCTGAATTTGAGTAATTTAAATCTATTTAAGATATTTCAAGACAAATACAAATATTTACAGACATATTTACAACGCTTGTATTAATATCAACTTCAATTTATTTATTTCGTTAGTGAATTTTTTAAATAAATATTTAATCCACATTTTTTAGGAAACAAACTGTATCTATCTGCATGTTTTTCCTTATTTTCTCAATCGTAAAAAATTTTTTAATCAAGAAAAATCGTTTTTTTTTAAATTTCATTATTTATTTATAAGATAAATTGTGTAATAAATAACATAATGATGTATAAAAAAATATTTTTTGTCTATTTAATTCATGTCTTTAGTTTCCCTTTTGATTAAATTTCATATATATCTTCTTTTCAAGTTTAGATATAGTAATGATACAATTACTTATTCAAGAAGTTTTTATCTTGCATCGGATTTATTTCCTCAACTTAAATTCCTCGAAAGAACACAAGCGTTATTTCTTCTGTTTGCAGTGTAACTGCGACTTATTATCATGTCAGAACATGATGTTGTTTTGGGGGTGAGGTTTTTGGCATCAACAAAAATATGTTAGCAATGAATTGAAATTTTATTATCTGCACGAGCATCTCAAAAAAATCAGCTTTTAATAACGCGTTGCTATTGCCTTTACAAAAGCCATGATCACAAAAAGTAAGTTAATAACTACAGCAAATAAAACCCAGAAAATGTCATTTTGAGCAAGTGATTATATGAAATGAAATAAATAGAAATGGGATATTTTTCTAAGCAATCAATGCGATACAAAGTTTTTTTGAATCGTTTGCAATACTAAAGTGCCATCACGCCTCAATTGAAATGAATAAAAATATAATTTAACTTACAACAGTACGTGGTGCTTGGTCATTCAAGAAATGATGTTCTGACATGATACATTGAAATATGCGAATCTGATTTCATTTTTATCTTTTATATTTATGTTTTTGCATCTTTTGTCTTATTCTTTTAACATCATTTTTTATTTCTTTAGCAAATATTTCATTTCCTTTCTTGTTAGTATGAAGGTTATTTAATAACTAAAAAAGTTTCTGCTCCTATATGACCACAGTCTTGGTCGATAAGTGTTTTGTGTGTGAGGTACAAATTCTGTATGCTTTTCTTTCTAGTTTTATGCTTTTTATATATGTCTTTTTATTACACATTTCACATATAATTCAGACATCTAATAATTGAATCGTTTATAAACAATAAATTCAATAATATCATATCTACACTTATGTTCATAAACTAGGGATAATGCAAGTTCAAAAAAAGGAAAGAATCAGAATCAAACCAAATGTGACTTATCTATACAGTCTATTTATTAAACAAAAGATAAAAAGCAAAAAAAGATGTTATATGTTTGATACCATTGGTAAAAATTGCAATTTTTTGCTCCCTGAAACAAATTATAAAAAAGACAAAAATTGTGTGACGAATTTCAACATCAAACACTTAAGGAAAAGGTAAAATATGAGTTCATTCCGGAAAACATATGAGAAAAATAGAGCATATGGTAATCGAGAAAGTTTGTGTCAGTAAGATAGTACATATAAAGTAAAATGCAAATTTTTCAAATTAGAAAGAAAATTTAGCTACTGTTTTCTTTATGAGTCTGTTGCATAAATAAACTCAAATTTATCAAAATATTTTTAACGTTTTAAAAACACTGAAAATCGCAAATGTGTAGAAGCAACATTAAGATATAGTCACAAATTTTTCATATATTAAATGATAAATGCATTTATACTTTTCATGATGTTAAATAAAAACCGAAAATCATGTTATCAACACAGAAGTTAATTTATTTCTTGAATCTTAAAAGTCTTGTGTCCTATATTTTATCCTATCTTATACCTTATTTTTTCTTTTTATTCCAAAAACTGTGAAAGTTTTGCATAAAACAAATATTTATGCTTTTTGTTTACCCCGCTAAGCTCTTTATTTCAATAAAATGCAGCTATAAACTTCATTTAAATTCTTACCCACCTTACCAACTTAAGAATGAAAGTCATAATAACGATAAAAAGAATGGTTCCACCGAAAAAAGAGGGAAAGGAGAAAGAAATTCTTAACTGCGAGCATTAAAAACTTTTCTATGACCAACCTAAGCCATTTCAGAGCAAAAATAGCAGATCGTCCTTATTCGATCGGCATTTCCGGTTTCCGTCAGTCACCAAGGCAACGGTTTTCTCGAGATATACAAAATGTGATGTAGTTCTCGGATTATATATATAAAAGACCATCACGCCTCAAAAACGTTCTTGCGCATAAGTAATCCAGGCTCAGGGGATCCTTGAAGAAAATTCTTGGATATTTGGTACCGAAAAATATAAACAACCAAAAGAAAATATTTTTTATCTTCCAAGAACTCAACCTATAAATGGTTTCCAGTCCAGCCTAGTTTCAGAATGTTTAAATTTCATTCTCTTCTATTAAATCTATGAAAAAATATTAGAATTGAGATTTCTTATTTTAAAAAGAATGGAATGTAATTTTTGTATCTCGTTTCTAATGATGTCATCAAAGTACTAGATTAATCATACGACTTTCCAACCCACCAGGAAGGCACACGGTATTCAATCAGAATTCTTAATGACCGAACCGCCGCAACGACAACACTGACGGGAACTGCGATTGAGTCCTAATGACCATCACCAGCCCCAATATAACCCTTCCCGTAAGAAGTACGCCTCGTCATCGATAGGACGCTTGTCATCAATCCATACCTCCACCTATCAATATACCATTCAGGGTGGAAAGATCCAACTACCATGCCAGAAGCGCCCGAGGGGTCAAAGCACTAGATAAAAGAATCGACATTTATAGTTCATTTTACTGAAACAACATTTTTCAACGGTAAATTTATATAAGGACCTTAATATTTCTACAGTATAATTTTCATTATTTTATTGCAAACGATCTTTTATTGTATTTAGGAAATACGATAATTGGCTTTTGTTGTTTTAATTATGGCTGTGATGATAAATTTACTCAAAAGGATTAAAGTTTGCTGAAAATTGCAATTAAATATTCTGTGCAAGTATGTCATAATATTTTCTCTAGCAAAATTTCCTTAAAATTTTGAAATAAAATAACATACTATTTAGAAGCTTTATATTTTTCTGTCAGAGTAGTATGTATTTTCCTAATTTTCAATCTATATCTTTATATATACAATCAAATTACAAAAACAATAGGAAAAATGTTTAGATACAAGAGCAGATTGCAAATTTTCTGCTAATTTTCCTTAACAGTAAATTCAACAAAATTTCAAAAATTTTATTAAATGGTTCCTTATATTGAAGTCTACTAAACAGGGGGGGGGGGGGTAAATAAGCCGAATCCTCAAATATTTATGATCAAATAAACAAAAGGGAAATATTAGTAGCAACAATAAAAATTATTTTAATTTCCCTTCAACAATAAAATATTTGCTGTAAAATATATTAAAAAAATTTTAAAATAATTAAAAATGAATAAAGAAATTTGCATGCTTAAAAAGATAATTTATTAAATAAAATGACACAAGATGACTCAGAAAAGATTTTCATACTGTATTTCTAGAAATCATTGCGGGAAAAATGATATAATTTTCCTTCACTAAGCAAAATTTCAAAACAAACCGATACAATATTCACATTATTAACCACCAGATCATACATGTATCAAATTTAATAATTCTAGACTTAATAGTCTGGCTTAAAGGGGCAACTCAAATACATTTATTTATCTTTATTAGTAGTAAACACAGTGACAATATATAGACTTCAAAACTAAAATAACTGTTATAAACTAAATTTTAACAATGGCTATATTTCAAAGAATTGGAGGTGAATTTAAACAACAAATATATAAATTTGTGTGTTTTCGTGGCTGTCATAATGAATAAAGATTATAAGAGTGCAATATATAAGAATGAAAAATAATTTTAAGAGTGCAATAAATAATTTATAAAAGTACAATGCTATTTTAAAGCTATTTATCGTCCAGGATTGTTTATTATCGAAACAGTCATTTCAAGGCTGAAAACTTTTTATCTCCCTTTATATACGGACATTTTTTTCCATTGTAGCTCAGAGAAAGCAACATAAAATAAGGAATTGACCAATAGAGAATAGTGTTATTTCAAGTGGTTTAAAATTTATTTTTTTATTGTTAAATTAACGAATTTGCTTTAATTGCTTGGAAAAATATAATATTAATACTAACAGAAAAATCAAATATCTATGAGTTACAGTCTTTATGGCTAGATTTCGAATCCTTCATTCTACTATAGCCAGAGATTTTAAGGCTTTTTTTTTCTTCTTTTAGTCACAGAATATCCTCAAACTTTGAATCTTTATGATTCCTTGATAAGTGAAAGCTTGTATGAAAGTTATATGTGAAAAGATTTATTAAGAAAATAATGTTATAGCTTACATACAGTACATAATACAATAATGTTCATTGGGGAGTATGGTCAGGAAATTTGATGGAACTAATATTTTTTGGAGAATGGCTTGAATGAGGAACGAGATAAAAATTTATTCAGAGTTTGAGTCTAAGAATGTCAATTCTTCATTGTCTTGCTGAAACTGAGAGAAATTTCAAATTTTGATTTTCGATATCTTGCGCCCTATAACATTGGTCCACCAGATTCGAGCGTGGTCATGGGGGGGGGGGAGTTGAGAGTACATCTAGTGGCATAATGAAAGGATCGCCTACTTCACCGCAGCCACAGAGATCCATCCAATCCTTTAATCGATTGAAGGACGAAAGGAAAGAGTCATGGCCGATTGCAAAGATTATAACTAACCTATTCCAAGATAACTGGGTAAAAGGTGACTTTGGTGGATTTGATAAATATTTCTGCAAATGCAACCAATTTCCTTTCTTATTATCATTACTGTAGACTCACTTTATTGAATATACTTTCAGATCTGGATAGCAAAAAAAGTTACTTGTAGAAAGGGTTTGCTTGACTAAGGAATCTACAGCCTCGTTGTCGCTATGGCCTACATGTACTTTACCCTCATTCTAACTTGTGACGAAAGTTTCATAAGCCAGATAATATCTATAGAACAAAAGTAGTTGTTTTTGTATTGTGGTTATGTTACTCGGCTACAAACTCTAACGCTGAGAGTTAAGTCCTAGGGCAATCCGTTTCCACAAAATTGGTGAGCGCGACCTTAAATAACTTTCGTACAGCTGTTGCGTCGCCCTCCATAGATAGCAAAAGTCGTGTGGCGCATTTAATACAACAACCAATATCAAAACCAACTAACACGCTTTCACCATACACAAGGCGCAAATGTATCGTTTGTTTCACCACCAATCCACAGGTAAAAAAAGTATGTAGTGAAAGCTTCGTAAGTCAGATAACATCTACGGTACACAAGTCATTACTTTTGTATCGTGTTGTAAATAGAACATTATAAATTCGTTCTTAGGCAAATCCGCTCTCTCCATGAACTGAATAAAAGGAAACTGATGTTAAATGGCTTGAATATCCTGTACCGTGGGGCTTGAGGTAAAATATAAGCAGAAAGTTTAAAAAAAATTATTAAAAAATACTTTGTGATTAAATCAATGGATGCGTAACTCTATGAATAAAAACACGGGTCTTTTTTCCAAAAAAGTAACATTCTCTTAAAGTGACACCAATTTTAAAAAGAAATATCAAAGCATCCTGAAAATTGTTTCAATATTTATGCAAAAGAAATTAACGTCTCTCATATGTTTTTTATTCATTATCGAATGATTTATAAAATGTTGTATTAATGTTATTCAATTCCTACTATTATCTAACACTCTCTCTACATTATATATATGTTTGTTAACTTTTCAATCGTTATTTCAAATTCAATACATTTTTTTCAAATAACAATTCATTAATTTTTTATTTATTAATTAAAATCTCGCCAAAAATGTTTATTTCCCCACACCAATGAGGTTAGGCTTAACATGTTTTCGGCCAATTATTTCAAACGATTCTGTTTATGTTCTTACTGTTTGGTGCATTTAAATTTAAACATAGTTAGTTAATCGATTTTTTTTATTCAGTTTGAAGTACTTTCAAATTAAAATAATACAGAATAAAGAAAATTAAAAAGTTCAAAGCTTTATTGCGTTACCCCAACTTGCGTACAAAATTCAACGCCACATGATTGTGCTCTGAATCTGTTCTATTTATTTTCAAAGGATATGAACTTGATTTTATTTCAGCCAGATATAATATTGTGATCAATTATTTATATTAATTATAATTATTTTATAAAAAGTAAATAATTTTTTTTTCTTTTTTGACCTAAGTAGGAATTGACTTGAATTCTTTTTTGTTTCTTTTACTGGTGGAAATGAACAATTCACACTAGTAGGAGCAACGAAAAGCTTTCGAAAAACATCAATTTGTGTTATTTTTTCCCCCAATCTTGCGATTCAGTCAGTATAGGGATGAAAAGCCCAAACTGATACTTTCAATTAAAGAGCTTAGTTGCGCATTGAGGTCTTCATGCCCAATGTTTCCATTAGAGAAACTTCTTTATGAGGAGCAGAAAAAAGAGTAAGGCTATTTTCGATAAATCGCCTTATTTGTAGGAACGGAATAAAAACCTGATAGCGAAATTTACTGAAGCGAAAGTCCCAATGGGCCATGAAAGAGAGGGAAAAAAGGCAACCGCCAGTGAGTTGCACTTTATTGTATCAGTAAACAAAACAACTTACTCTCTTTCCTTATTTAACTCTTTTTCTACCCTCCAAACGGTTTTGTGTCGAAAAATATTTCCAGAATCGTGAAAGAGTTGTATCGAGACTTAAAAGGGGGAAATGCTTCTTTTTTTCTCTCGGTAATTCGGAATTGATTCGTCTTTTGGGAGGTATTTTAGTATGTTTTTTATGATCGCCATTTTTCCTAAATGGAGTTAAAAACGAATCTTGGAAAATATTTTAAATATACAAGGGATATTTCTTTACGTTAGCAATGTCGCCTACGGTATAATTAGTTTGCTTATCTTGTGTTATAAAAACACCAACACTGGGGCATTATTCACCGATTTTTGCCTGGTTTTTTTCGTTGACCTCGAATTATGATATTTTTAAAAGAAATGATGTATTTAGATTTTGGCTTCAATCAGCAAATCAATAATTCTTTTTTTATAAATAATTAGCTTATTCTAAACTCTAAGGAAGAAAAATAAGCAAATAACTTAAAATGACATAAAGAAGAAGTAATATTTGATACAAAAAAATAACTAATACTCAAAGTATATAATTTTCGAAAATCAGTTATATAGGACGGAGTTAAATCTATCCCCTTGATCGGCATTATTCCACTTTCTGTTTTGATGTCAAACAACTCAAACATTTAGCGACTATTTGGCTGCCATATTAATTTAGTTAGAATTTATGAATGCCACTAAAATATTTTATCTATACATTATATACAATACAATACAATATCTATACAAAGTGTAAAATGAAGTCTCCTGAAAGCGTCTGTATGTTGGAACCACAAAACGTGAGAAATAGTTAACGGATATAGGAGATACCTATACCATTTTGTAGAGCATTTATCAGGAGAGGTTTTAGTATATTAAAATCATATCAAAATAAAAAAGGGAGTTTTATCATTGCTATTTTAACTTATTTATGGATGTGCAAATAGTGAGATCTGTGATATGCATATGCGTTACATTTGTTTATATCTGATTTTAAACAGCGATGCAAATCTCATTACACCGAAAAGAAGAAAATCCAACCTCGAAATGATGGCCCGTGTTTTGTTTAGGGACTTATATTTGTACCTTTGTAACAGTAAATATTTCTGAATATGTGCTAGACAAAATTGTTTTGTAGCTGTTTTTGATAATTTCTAACTATATTTTTATGTTTGTTGGATGTTGCGTAGCATGGCCATGGCATATCGGGTGGAGGCTAGACTTAAGTTGAAAGCTCATTTTTCTTCTTGGATGCTACGCCACGGGGAACGCCGCACGGGTACTGCTAGTTAAATATAAACAAATATATGCTTCATATACATACAAAAACAAAAATAAAAATTTCAGATTACATTCATAAAAAGTCCAATCATATTTTTATATGTTTAAAATCAAGAGATTAAATTGGAGGAATTAACGTATTGAGATGTTCTTTTTTTAGTCAGAAATATCACCTTATACTTTAATTTTGAAATTTTACGAACTTTTTAACGAAGAAATTGATGAAGAATTTAAAATGTATGGTAAAGTCCAACGTTCAAACCATTTATATTAGTTGCACATCGTTTTTTCATCACAGATCATTCAAAGTAATCAAATATCATCTATTTAATGAGATTTTAAGTGTGAAAATTATCTTTTATCCCTTACCATTCAGTGGTTCTCTTCACTTGCTGATATTTCTCTGATTTACAAATGAATGATATCTCTGAATTACAAATTGGATCCCAATTCCATCTGTTATAAATATACTCTAATTTATTAGCTATGTGCAGGCATTGCCAGCCAGTTTGTTTCCAGATAATTTTTCTGTCTTATCTAAGTTTGTAATGATCTAAACTTCCATTTTTTTAAATAGAAAATTATAATAAAATGATTTATTTACCTCTAAGCATTCTGTCAAGAAGAAAGCATATTAATCTTGTTACGGATCACTAAGTTCGATTGTAGTGGGTGCATGATGTGAAGATAATCAGCAGGCCTCAGTAAAAAACAACAGTGGCGTTTATTTATCTCGAAGATACTAACACAAAGACTCCAAATACACAGATGACAAATAGGTACAGCCAAACGAACACAGGATAGCATTTAGCTGCACACTACAACAGGCAGTAGCCCACAAGTAGAAATCGACAACAGTACACAGAATGGCCAGACAGAATCCAGTGGGAGAAGGGATCCTTGGAGCTTCGCTCCACGGTCTCTCTAAACGGCTGCAGTTCGCACTGATACCACGCTTTAACTGCCAACTCGCTACCAGATACTAGTCATTCCCTTCACTACCCTTTCAGCACTTGCGTAAATCACACACAACGTTAGCACTCAGACATTGCTTCGCTATCCTCTCAAAAACCCATCGCTTGTGTTCTACTCCAACTCCACTTCCGGTTCAACACACTATTTCAGCATGGGACTTTCAACCTTTTATTGCTCCCGGAAGACGGACAGAGATCATTCTGAACCGATCAGGGTGCATATTAATTTTTATTGGACGGATCTTTTAAATTTTCGAAGTTTCCATCAATAACCATTTTGTCTCCAATGTCGCCAAATTCGTTGCCAAGTTTATGATTTCGTCAAACTGCAAGGCACTAAAACGGTGTTATTTTAATTGTCTTACCTCTGTTCTTTATGTATACAAACCTATTTAAAGGAGAACAGTTGTATGTTATTGTAATAAAATGGCAAATGTAAAATATTCTTTTAAATTTTGTGGTATTGTTACACGTTTTTAATTCGTCTTAAAAACTGCAAAAATATTAAACAGCAGGTTTCTTTCCTTTCTAATAGCAGTGGAAGAAAATCACTCAATCAAATACTTGAAAAAACATTAAAAAAATATATTTAATTTTCAATTTGATTAGGGATTCATTGTTGGAGACTAAATAAGAGAATATTGTTAAATAATTGCCAAATATGCAGAGAACATTCACAAGATTGTTAAATTGGTAATATTATATCGGTAATTATTGAAATTATTTTTAAAATCTTGAAATTGTGTAAAACTTATTGCCCGCAGTTGTCACAGAAAAAATGCTGAAATTGTGCTTAATTTTTAACAGTTAGAATATTAATAAAAATTCCATAAACATTACTCCGCAGTGTTTATTTCCACTCAACAAGGTGTATACTTGTCACATTTCGAAGTTGTAAATCAAACGATATCACCTGTGAACCACTAACAGACATACACATTTTTATTATTATTTCCAGATATTATATGAATCAAAGTATTACTGATACCATGTGAAAAATATTTTTAACTAGTCAAAATTTATTCAATAGCTATGTCAATCATTCCTAAATAATTAAATTTTATAATAATTGATCAATAATAATTTAATTTCAAGGTAAAGTAATAGGAATAAATAATAAAGGTTTTTTTTTTCTTTTAAAAAATCGATACATGATGAAATGAAATTTCTACAAAATTTGCTAATTTTAGATTAAACAGTCTTATCTGCATAGAACCAACAAACGCATAGAGATCCGCTTTTGTTATTAGAGTTCAAAAATTTGCTTTTAGAAACTTTTTATTAGTATTTTTGATTTAGCTTTAATGATGAGATAAAATCAACATAAAAACTGAGATTAATTCAGGAACATTTTTATTAAGTATCCAATCGTAAAACAGCAAGGTTTAAATAAAACTTGTTGTTTTGTTAATAGAAATAATAATCATTTTTTCACATGAAATTTTAAATAATATAACAAAACAAGAATTAATAATCTTTTTAGGAATACCATAAAAGAATCAAATAGTGGATAAGCGCATGAAAATTTCCTTCGAAAGACTTCCAAATCAAAAACTATTACGCATTTTTAAATTAACTTTTAGTGTTTATTTCGAATTCAAAAAAACAAAAACAAAAATCGTTATTGTTCATAATAAAAGAATACCTTGGCAACAAACTTTTCTGAACAATTTGCGAAACTATAAAAGAATAAATTATTTTTATTTTAGATATCGTTTGCAATAAACTGAAAAACAAGAAATGTTTAAGAAATTATTCATTTTATTTCTTATTCTATTTTTTTTTCAAACCGAGTCTTTAGTAAAAACATTGATTGTTTTCAAATCATTTTAAGAAAAAAAAACTCCTTTTATTCGTTTGCTTTATTTTATTCTTTTTATTGATTTTGCTATTCTAATGTACTTATTTTCCCAATCATACGAATCTTTTACTATTCTTGTTTAATTCCTTCTATGATTTTGATATTAATATATATTCAGTTTTATTTATAATTGATATTTTTTGCTATATATATTATACAAAAAATATATAAAAATACGAAATAATACAATATATATTTATTATTATTTGTATTATTGCATTGCAGAAATCCATCACTGATCAAATTTCTAAGAAATAAGAGTTTACGCAAAAAGGAAAAAAATTTATTTCAATTAAAAGGATCAGGTATGTTTTTTTTTCAGAAAACTCATTAGACTATAACAATAAAACAAACGAAAAATTGAGAAAATATCAAAGTATAAGAAAAGCAAGTCAGTGATACTGTGATAATATAAAAGTATGGATACACGTATAACTTTTTGTAAAAAAGTAAGAAAATTAAAAAGGATATAAAAATTTAATATTCAGTTACATTGATGTTTACAGTTACATTACATTTAAAAAATATATTTTACATTAAAAACAAATAGCATTTTAATTTTTAAATAAAAAATAAATAGCATTTTAATTTTTACATTAAAAATAAATAGCATTATAATATTCAGTCAGTGTGAATGTTTTGACTGTTCTTATAACAGTTACAAACTAGAACTGCAAAATTAAATATTTAATTGACAAAAATATGCTTCGCTTGATTTTTCCCTCTTGAGGGATATAATAGTATGCCCATTTCTTTCTATTTTCTCAAACATTGCCTTTTTAGAATTATGCTATTTATTTTTTAGATTTGTCTATATATTTTAAAAGGAAATAAATTAAATAATGATTTAATTGGCAGTTTTTTAAGGAACTTGATAATTTTTAGCCAAGGTCAGCAGACGGCATCCTCTCTTCAAATTTTCCAACATCAACAAAAATGAAAATTACACCCATGGTGAATGGATTTAATTCCTATAATATCTATATAACTGCATACGCTCAATAGAAACGAGTATCAAAATCACATTACCAGTTTTCGAGATTAATACTAGTCACCAAATTCACCTATATTGAACAGTTTTTTTTTCTTAGTAAATAATATTTAAAGTTTATTTATATTATTTCTGCATGAAATTATTTTAACTTCAGCTTCACAAATTACAAAGGGGAAATACAAATTACGTTTTAAAAAGGTAAATAAAAAATATAAATTGTCGTGAGTGTACAGTAAAATTATTTCAGAAATTTAAATTGTAATTTAAATGTCTTTTAATTGCCACGAAATAGTAATTATTCTTGAATTTAAATTAATTTCATTCAACAATTAATTATTTATTGTTCAAACAAAAAATAAACTTTTAGTAAATGATTTCTGAGAAAACGTTTTGATTCGAATGATCTCTTTCAGAACTCAATATCATTTCTATGTCCAACAATTCTAAAGGAAAATCTTCCTTAACAAATAACATGTATAATTTCTTTGTATATTTTTATTCAAGAATTTTCTAGATGTATCTATCATTTGGCACTATAAAAAATCCATTCCATTAAATATGGAATATTATGAAACGTTTTTAAATGTTTGGCAACGTTTTGACAATCCAACGATCTCTAACTAGCAACGGCACATTTCCTATTTTGCCCATCATTCAAGAGATACAGTACAAATTTTTCTACACTGTAATCTAAAGTACAAATTTTTCTACAATTCTGTGATGAATCTTCAGATTATAAGTCAGAATTGTATGAAATGAATTTTTATTTGTATGTAGATGTTGACTTCACGAGAGACATCTTCGCATTTTACAATACATGCACCGACGGGGTTTTCTTTTTGCGCAAAATTATACTTTATCTTTTTAATACAGCAAGAAGCGAGTTATGCTCTATACAGCTTGAAAATGAAGACCAGGGCTTCTTAAAAACATGAAATTATTATTCAGTCATATAAAACATAACTTGCGTCTTGCAGTATTGAAAAGATAAAGAATAATTTTGCACAAAAAGTAAATTCAGTTGGTGCATGTACTTTTGCAAAGTGCACATACCTTTCGCAAAAACAACCTCTACGTACCAATAAGAAAATGGAATAACTTTTATCTATCTTAGAGTAGCATCCAATGTTGCCAACGAAGATCTATAAAACAAGCACCCACCGTATACAAATTTGAGAGACATGGGAATGTAAAAAATAACTTCAAAATTATCTAACAGTCTCCAATAACGTTAGTAACTCGTACATAATGTAAATCACGAATTTGCATGAAACAAAACAAATATTTTCCCGAACTAAAGTTTGTCTTTTGGTGTAAGAGGGTAATTAGTTTTTACATCGTCTGTAGCATACGTTTTATAAGAATTGCAATTTCCTACCACTTTCCCGTTTTAAAGGATTCATCTTCTGTTTCAGTGAGGCATTTTCTAACTTTCATTCTTACTATCATACTGTTCATTCCTGCTTCTTTGCTTTACCATTTTGGAAACGACCATCTAAATTTAAAACATAAAAGTATTTTGATGAAGAAGTCATTAAGAGATCAGGGTAAATAAATATTTATTTGAAAAATTTAAAGAAACATTACTCATGTTGAAGCAGCTAGTCGCTAAAGGCAGGGAGTAATTAATATTAAACATAAATTTTTGTATAGCTTGATGCTTGCATTAAAAAAAAAGACAAAAAAATTCCATCAATTTTGTTGCAATTTGTTGGATGGTAATTATTTATTTTATGTTAAAAGTGCTTATTCCGCAAATGTTGTTATTCTGACCCTTTTAAATAATACTTTCTTTTACACATGAAGCGATTCCTTGTTAGCATAATGATATTTATATGCATTTTGCTATCGAATTTTGTTTCAAAAATTCTATTCACTATTTTTAGTTCAACATCAAATTTGATGTTTTCCTTGCAGTTACTTTTGTAATAAATCACTTCTAATTGCAAACACAAACTCAATTCGAACTCTTCTTTCACTCAAACTTCAAATCGAGACTACTACAGTTCTAAAGTTTTAAAATCAAGAGTTAAATCGTTTCAGCTATACAGAGAGTTACAAAGTGTAATTTGAGTATCTCATGTTTTAGTAATAATTGCTTAACGTCACAATTGATTCATCTTTTATTCTTAATACCATCTTTCATGGTGTAAAATTTTTATCAAGACAAAAAAAAAGTTGAAGTGGTTTCCCTTAAATTTTCTCGCATACTCTTAAATAAAATTGTTATCGAAAAGAACATCTGACATAACATTGGCAGCAACATTGGCTAAATATTAACTTTTGTCGAGAATTTAGCATTTTTACAGAATCTAGATTGTCGGATTTGTGTTTTAAATACGTTTTTCTCAATCAATTCAAAAAAAATTGTACACAAAACTTGTAGTCATAAATTTTCATATCAAATTTGATATGTTTGAGTCCTTGCATTTTTGAATAAGTGCGTTTATACGTTTCTGGAAGTGAAAAGCGATAGATAATTAAATATCGCTTTAAATTTGACAGTTGTCTACACTATAAATATTAAATCTGTGTGCCCAATTTTATTCATCTAGATCTCCCCGTTTCACAATTGTCATGTTAACATAAGGAGACAGAAGAATTTCGTAAAACAATTTTACTCAACATTTAATAATAGGATCTTGATCTCAATTCCTCTCTCTCTCTAGTGTGTGTGTGTGTGTGTGTGTGTGTGTGTGTGTGTGTGTGTGGGTGTGTGTGTGTGTGTGTGTGTGTGTGTGTGTGTGTGTGTGTGTGTGTGTGTGTGTGTGTGTGTGTGTGTGTGTGTGTGTGTGTGTTATATGAGAATTTTTTTTTACCTTTCATTTTCACTTTTTCTAGCTGGCAAACAAAGTTTTGGAGATCGTTCACTTTTGGGATGAAATAATAGTTATGATGTCATAGTTCTGCGTCAAACTTTTAAAAACATATCTGCTGCCGAAGAAGCATACGTAATAATAAAGCAATACTGATAAAAGTAGGCCAACCTTTTAAAAATGCATCTGCTTTTCAATACAATACTGGTTAAAGCAGGTAAAAGAATATATGCGATTAAAAGAAGTGAATGAATATTGCCATTTACGCTTTGTTCATTGTCTATGCGATTTCGAGCTTCAATTATTCAAAAAAAACGAAAAACATCCTGTTCTCACATGATAATAAGAATCTACAAATTTGGTGTGATGACAGTATACTAAATTTGTCTAGCTCAAATAGTTTTAGAATTTTATTTGTCTCAGACAGACGTACATTTTCCAAAAAGGAGTTTTTTAAACTCAAGGAAACCTAAAACATGGAGATTCTTCTAACTCTCGATTTCGCATCTTTTGGCCATTTCTTTACTTCTCTATATTATATATATGAGAAAATAAAAAAAGCTATACATTGAAGAAAATTTGGGATCACTATTTAATAATTATATGAATTTATTTAATCAATATTCAACAAATAATAACATTTTATTTTTTATCTATTAGATAAATAATGTCGATGGAACCAATTTATCAAAAGAAAATTTTCAGTCAATTGAGAACTACTAATTTCTCCTGGCCTTAAAAAGATCGATACAAGCCTTTCTAATAAAACGCCCGAGTGTACTCCTTTCGTAAATACTCGTGTTCTTAAGCTCAACCTGTACAGCATAAATTCGGAAGAAGATCAAGATAACATATATTCCTCGGAAGCAAGAAGATAGCTCCCAGGAGCCCCATTCCGCCGGCGCTAAATGCCGTAATAGGTAGAATTAGATGCCGGAAGAAGTAAGGCATCGAGATAATGACTACATAATCTGAAAATCTCTCATCATCTTCCTTTTCCTGCTCAAATTTTAAACTTCGAGGGAATACCTTCTCTAAAAATGAAAGAATAAGAAGAAATTTAAAAATATTTTTCCAAAAGCTTTAATTTAACTAAACGTTTAATTTTGGATATTTGTAGCATAAAATTAATGCAAGTGATAATCCGGATTTTTATCAATTTGAATTGTTCATATTTAGATATTCATAAGAAAGCAAATATTTCATGAATTTAATATCTCACAAAAATTTTCGAGCCATTTCTCATTTTAAAGGACAAATAAACTCTATTTGGGAATTAAAGTTTTAGTGTCAAAGTCGACATTTATTACAATTATTATATTAACCTATGTGACTAATATTTTTGTAAAAATAACATTATTAAGAGTCATTTCATTTTAAATATAAATAATCGTTTTGATATATAACATCTTTTAAGATATTTTAAACTGTTTTTCTACATTTTTAAGCTTTAAATATTCGTTTTAATTTCCTTCAAATCTTTACAGTATTTGGAGCGTGTAATTATTCAGCATTTAAACTTATTAATTAATTTACAGCTTATTTTATAAGAATTTCATTTAAATCGTAAACTGATTCTGTGTTTGGAATGTACTTATAATTTATAAGTGTCAAATTAAAGAACTCATTTTTTGAAATTTCTGTTTATGATATCACTATTTGCAAATTATATTACACGAATAATTAAACTTTTCTTTTTATACGAGTAAATTATTGTGAAATGTATATACAAGTGTTTTTAATGTGTTTTTTTGTTTAAATATTTCAACTGCATAATTACAAGAACTTTTGGAGAGTGTTTAATAACAAAAATTTATTGATAGGTACAAGCAAAGAATATTTTGCTTGAATAAATTAATGGGGAATATTTATATAAATTAATGGTGAGTACTTATATAAATTAATGGTGAGTACACATATAAATTAATGGTGAAACTCTATTAATTAATATATCTCAAGAATTAACTAATGTTTCGAAATGATAAAAATAATTGTATTAGTAAACTTTTGAAAGTATGTATTTAATAAATTTCAGAAATCCCTTTTTTCATCCAAGAAGGGAATCAATCTGTCTAAAAACGTATCTGCCATTTTATAATAGCTTGATTATTTTTCAAGGATAAGTAAAATTCTTATACTCCCAACGTAACAGTCCTTAATTTTTTAAAATTGATTTTTAACCTCTGCTTTCAAAATTTGTCTGTCTGATTTATCAACTTCTTTTTTCTTGTTCGATTATATTAATTATTATAAATAACATTTTCAAGGAATCAATTATTTATTAATTTCGAAACTTTTAAGAAAATGTAAACTTTCTAGCTTTTATATTTTAAACTAATTCTAATAATTAAAAATACTTGTTAGACTCAATTTTTTTAAAATTAAGTTCACATCTGAAAATATTGCTACAAATAATTAATCATCACTGTGAATTAATCGTAATTGTGAATAGGCACAATTAAGAATCGGAGCTTTTTCACAGCATATGGAGATAAATGCATTGTATGAATAATTAGATATCATTAACATAATTTAGTTATTTCAAAAACTGGAAAAAAATAGATAAAAAGTAGAATGTTTTAGAAAATGTTGTAACGTCAACTTAGCTACTGCATACTTAATTAATAGATATTAATTAGTGTTCTGAAATAAAGGATTTATGACGAAAAATATTCCATAAAACCTTCTTGCAATTTATTTACTAGAATATTTATGAAGAAATCTTATAAATCATACGTTTCTATTTTTATGTTTTGAAGAATTTGATAAAGTTGTTGCAAAACAGATCTATAGACTTAAATCTACTAAATCTTGCATAGATATATTAAAGAAAGAGTTAAAGAGGAGTGATATGTTTGAATGCGTCCCCCTGTAATAAGGGGCTGTGCATGTGATGCGTAAGTAGCTGTTCTGTATTTGATGTCTTTATGAAATGTTTTGTCTACTTCTGTAAACCCATGTGACACTTAAATTTGTTGCTCGCGCAATTTGAGGCTTCAAAAACCTCAAACCAAAATAGCCTCATGTTCCCCCATAACAAATTTGCGTCATTCCCATTCACACAGCTCTTATTGCAGAAAACAAATTGTAAATTCTTGATAAAATTCAATATTAAAATTTCCATTAAAAATAGTTAATCACTTAATATGCTTCCTTTTTTTATTTTTATGCATACTTTACTACCAAAATACAATTGCAAAGGAATTAAAACAATTTAAGCATACTTTATTTATAAATTGATTTCCTTTGGCCTAAATCATTTTTATATGATGTAAAAATATTTTTATCATACATTAGTTCTAAGTTATTCATTTTGCAAAATCTACTCGTAAATAGTTAATAAACCAATAAAAAAATCCTTATAGAGAGTTTATAAAATTCAAATTTAGCAAATACGACTGCAGTATAGTTTTTAAAGCTCTAAAATATGTATTGAAGTGCAACCAGTAAAAACAAAGAACTAAATTACATCATATTTCTTACTGAGAGTCTGTCTAATCGTCATTACTTTGACCAACGTATTCATTTTACTCAAATTGCCATCCAATATTCTTCAAAATAAGTATTGTAGACCCAAAATAGGCACACTTCTGATAAATTTATTCACGGTTGTGATCATAAATATTGTGGAAGGTCCAAGGAAGTGTTTTAAAATTCAAGAATCTGAGTTTGAAAAAAAAATCCGAAATTAAAAGCCTAATACGTGAACCAAATGAATTTGTCATCAACAATTTGCTTGCTAGAAAGCTATATGTGAATCAGATGAAAGTAGTTTAATTTAAAAGAATTGTTTAGTTGAAAAAAAAGCAACTTTCAAAGTCATCCAATCAATAAAACGATACATTTGTTTGTTTGTTTTTTTAATTAAAATGATTCGATCTCCGAAATATTTCTTAAAATTATTCTAAAAAAGAAAAAATGGATTTGGCAAACAGAAAGAATTTACACGTCGAATCGTACAAAAATAAACGCAAATTCCAATCTACGTATATCTGATTCCATTTTTTCTTCTTTTTCTTTTCATTGCCAAATATCTGGAATTTTTCTTCTCGGCTCCTGCGTTTTTTGGATTATTTATACATATGGATGTTTCTTATGGTGTGGCGGATTCTTTTTTTTTCATGCGTACAATCTGCAAACCACATTCCACTTTGTATACCTTTCGACGAAACCGTTGCCCTGGCGACCGTCGGAAGCTGGAAAGCCTGATCGAATAAGGATGATCCGCTATTTTTGCTCTGAAGCGTACTCGAGAGGTGATAGAAAACTTTTAGTGCGTGCTATCAGGCCTTATTTTTGTGGGACATGTATTGCATTCTTAATATTTCTCTCCCTCTCATGAAGAAAAGTGGGTGGTTATTAGAAAGATAAAGTTTATGGCCGCAATCTTTGAGACAAAGAGCTTAGCAGATTGGGCGGAAACCATAAAGCTTTGATATGTGGTAGAAATATTCATCGTTGCGTAAAATAAAAGAAAACGAGTAATATAAAAAACATTTTTAAATCAATTCCTACTTAGATTAACAAAAAAAATATTTTAGGTTTTTTTATTAAATAATTACAATTAATAATAATTACAATTAAATAATTACAATTACAATAATATATATGACAAAATCACAATATTAAGCGGCAAAATAGAAATCTAGTTTTCTGGCAATTTTCCATTCTCCTTTCTATATAAGGTGTTCGAACTCTCAGCCCAAGAGATACGAATCCACCGCCAAACCAACCAGACTATCCCTGCCTAATAATTACAATTACTAATTCAATAGGCAATTACTTCCTAATAATTACAATAATTGATCAAAAAATGATACTACCATTGAATTTTCAACGCCAATTGAGGATTCAAAGTGAGTTGTGACAACGCAAAATGCGTGATTTTTCTACACCAGTTGGGGTACGCAACACAGATTAGAAATTTCTAATTTTCAGCATTCTGTATTATTTTGATTTAAATGTACTTCAAAATGAATCGGAAAAATCGATTCATTAACAACACTTAGTTTTAAATACATCAAACATTAGGAAAATAAACAGAATAGTTTGAATAAATGTTTCGACCTAAAACATGTTAAGCCTCACCTCATTAGCGTGGGAGGAAAATAAACTGAATTAGTTACTTATCTGGCTTTGTCGAAATGAAGATGTTCCGCTATAAATTTAGTTTTTAATTATTAAAAAAATATTGAGATAATATTTAAAAAAAACTAGATTAACATCAAATGTCATTCCCTACAAGTTTTAAAAAATGTATTTGAACTCGAGTGGATGAATAAAAGTATTTTGTTAATGATTGAAATTTGAACAAGATTTATATATTAAGAGAGAGAGAGAGCTAATAGTAGGTACAGTAATGAGTACCAATTCCGTAAATTAATGATTATTATAAGAAAAGCATACTATTGGAATTCGTTGCTGTAAAAAAAAGGCCCAATTGTAGTTGTTTAACGCATAACTAGAAGAAAATCAAACTTTATTTAATATTTTATGCATCAAAATTCTTAAGAGATTCTGGAAAAGAAATTATGATTATTAGTTTTGGATAAAATTTTTGTTTCAACCGGATGGTGGGGGGGAGAGGACACAAATTCAGTTTTCTAAAGCTAATCAGGAATTAATTTTGTCAGGAATTAATTACCAAAAAGTTTGCCAGGAAGGGCTCGATAGTCACCTTACAAATGATAAATTCATATCAAAGGTTAATATTTCATAATTATTGTACCCCAATACTATGAAAAACTTTCTCGAGATATCTTATTTATTGCAAGAAATCTTGGGGAGACTATTTCATTGTTGTAAGTTAATGACTGTATTTAAAAATTCAAGGTGTATTATATTTAAGAAAATTTATATGAAAAAGTCGGTAATACAGGATTACCGGGAAAAGATTAAGGTATTTGATTAGTTTTGATTTTAAATATTAGGTGAATAATATTTTGAAAGAACACCAACTTGGAACCAAACAAAAATCAAAAAATTCTGCTGCTAATAAAACTTTTGAAAGCAATACATTTAAAATTTATAGATTATTATTTAAATACTGCTTTTTATCAAGACAGTTTCATTCTTTAAAGTCCTTACTAAAATTATTGATTTCTATAGAACTATCCATTGCATTCTGGGACTATTTCAATTCCAGATGTATTGCCCAGTTTTCGCTGGTCTGGGCTGTAACCAAATACCTCACGTTCTTACCCTTTCCTTCGATTATCTTTTCCCCCAGAGGAAGCACAGTAAGATGCTGGATCGTTTGCTCGTTTTCGACTCTTTTTTTGCTCAACTTTTAGACTCCTGACCAGAATCGAATTCGTAAAAGAGTGGAACGTCTGATTTTGGTATCGATTTCACCCTTTGGACTATGGTATCTGTTGAGAAGAATTTTCAAATGTAGGGAAATTTTGTTCATACCTGAAAGCTTTTAAAATCTGGGACTTGACAATCTTGTCACCATTTTGTTATAATCATCTGTGCTCATAACGTTATTGGTCTTCTTCAATTATGTTTTTCCATTCAAAAGCTCTGAATGTTGTCAAAAATATAAAACCAGGAATAGGAAATATTATTTTAATTCCTTTATTCTTTTTGGAGTGCTTGGTTTTGAGACCAATAACAAATAAAAAAAATGTTGTTATTTAGGGCACTCGCCTATGGAGAAGCCTCTTGCTGATACAGCAGCAGATTCAAGCCGAAAGGAGCGTCTCTTGTTTTTGAAGTAGCGCCAACTAGGTCCAAGAGTATGACTTAGCTACACCTCACCGCATTTGCTTGCACTGTCCCTTTTTACAGAGGGGAACAGTCACACATCTCATAGAAGAACAACCATGCCTGAACCGCGACTCGAACCCGGGACTCCCAGAACACAAGGAAAACGCGCTATCTCTGTGCCAGAAAGCCGGGAATAAAAAATAAATAAATGAAATCTGCTATGCATATTTCAATGTATTATGCTAGAATATAATTTCTTGAACGGCAACGGGCGCGTGTGAGTTAAATTATATTTTTATTCGTTTTAATTGTTTCGTCGAATGAGTCACTTTAGTATTGCAAAAGATCATTAAAAAAATTTTGTCTCGTATTGATTGTTTCAAAAATATCACATTTCCTATTTTTTTCATTTCATACAATCACGTGATCAAAATAACATCTTTCTAGGCTTTATTTTCTGTCGTCCTTAACTTATTTTTTTAAATCAGAGCTATTTTAAATTTTTGAGAGGCTCGTGCATATAGTAAAATTTTTATTTTTTACCTACGGATTAAAGTTTTCAATTTTCGCCTACGGATTTTTGTTGACGCTATCCCCAAAACATCATGTTCTGACATGATACAAACAAAATAATATCTACGATCGCAAAACTCCAAGCTATCATTTAAGGACATTATTATTTTTAAGTCATTATTTGTCTTAATTAATTTAAATTATTAATCAGTTTAAACAGGTTTGAAACAAATCACAAGACTTCTTCCCATAAAGAGAGAGAGAGAGAATTCTAGTGATTTGTTTCAAACTTGTTTAAACTAGTTAATTCCTCAGACTAATTAAGACAATTCATAAAAATTCAGAGAATGAATAATTTGGAAATCAAGTTGTAACTTTAGTTGGCGATAAATCGCTAAATTTGACAACTATCGTTACGGTTTTCTAATAACCATAAAAGCGAAAAACTGACGCCACAAAGGCGATAAATCGCCAGTTTGTTATATTTGTTATCGCAAATATCATATCAATACAATTTTTCTAAAAAAATTAAGAACTTTAAGGAACTTTAAAAAACAAAAAAAATTTGATAATTTGACAAAATGAGATTCCTCTTTGTATATTCAGGTACCAAATTAGCAACATTTGAAACAATATTCTTTTCATTTTTTAAAGGCGGATATTTTGATTTTTGGTAACGAAATCACTCGTATAAATTTTTATTTCAAACATATGGTAATAAAAAAAATTCTTATTTAAAAAAGCAGAAACTACCCGATTCACCAAAGAGAAATTAAGAATTCAGATAACTACAATTGAACAGAGAAATAATAATTTTTTAGCTATATTTCGAGGAGAATAGAAGTAGGGACGGTTTCATTGGTAGCATTTCAATTAAAATTTACATTTTTGAATTTCTAATTTTAAATTAAGAGTCAAAATTCATAAATTTAAGATATCTAACTATGCTGAAAAAATCGCATATTGACCACTTCAGTGAAAAAAAAATATGCTCTTGTGTCATAATTTTCTCTATCTAAATTCGTTTGTAATTTTTCATTAAGAGTGTCAGAAAAAACGTTTTTAAATTTGAAATATATTTTGTCTAAATTAAAACTAAACAGAAAGCGAAAATAGTCGTAAAATTGTACTATATTCCTGCTGCTATATATTGCGAATTCTTTGCATTTTTTTAAATAATATAATGATGATGACGTGTCCTTTTAACAAAAGGAGGGGTACAGTAGCTTGTGAGTTATGGACCTCTGAGCACTCGAAGGCAGAAGTCTGACTTCTAACTCATATGAAGATGACACTCATTTATCACATTCGCTTGACCAGTCTCTTTTTACAAGGACGGGGGGGGGGCACATTCACACACATAAAACAAAGAGGAACAACCCTGCTCTCACCGGGACTCGAACCCGGGGGGGGGGCAGGTCACGAGGATGAAGCGCAACCTATGTGTCAGGACGCCGGTATATAATATGATAAAAAATATTTATGGTGTGAATTTCTTTAAAAACTTTGGAATGTATTTGGCATATATAATTAATAATCGGAGCTCTTCTATCAAAATTGGAAAAAAAAAAACCTTCAAACGAGGTAAATGGGAAAGGAAATCCTGATTTATAGCAACATCGATAAATTGCTAATAATTACATAATTATAATTAGTTGTACAAAAAAATATTAGAAGATATTCGAAGTACAATTATTTCAATATTACTTCACTATTGCGTCGGCAATGCCTGAAAGATAATAATGGTTGTTGCAAATACCAACGAGTTTAGTTTTTGTTTAGTTATATTAACGCCCCGTTGTAATATAACAATAAGGCTATATTGGGATGGACCTCGTAATTTCGAACCTCGGTCAGATGACGAGGACGACCCCTGAGCTGGCACCTTCCTCTTCGTCCCACATCGCACCAGAATACCAACGAGGAAACGCTTCCGAGGGAATAATTCAACTATTTTCTTTCAAGGACAAAATGTCTAAGCCTTCACATCATGTAATGAATATATTTATCTTTAAGAAACTGAAGAATCAATAATTACCACGTAAGTATCTGAACAGAAAAAAGCAAAACAAAAATCAGTATTTTAATGTATGTTACATAATAGCAAGACCATTTTCTAATGTTAAAATCAATACAGCTAGGGTTATTTACACCCGTGTTTCATATTATCTAGGATTATGAAATTTTACTATCAAATTCTAAAATTTCAGTTTAAGAATTGGAAATTAACTGTTGAGTAGATATTAATTAAAAATGAGGAAATTATTATTTCCAAAAGACGTTTTCTTCAAGAAACAAAACCTCAATGAAAAATATTTTTTGTCCAACAAAATAAAAATTTGCATGGAAAATATTTTTAAAAAAATAATGGCAGAACTCTCATTTGGTGGAAATTTTAAACTGCTGTAACTATATAAACCATATTTTTCAATTAAAAGAAATCGTTAACTGCAATTATCTGCAAACTGGGTTTTTCATAAAAATCCCTCATAGTTTACATCATAAAATCTATAGGAATAATTGCCTTAAAGATACAAGTTTCAAATAACATTCCCAAGAAAATGATGCAAATTTTTTGAGTTAATGAAATAATCTTTTCATTTGTAGATGTCTATAGCAAAATTTAATAGACAATTACTTGAAAAAAAACTCATACTATTACGAAAATTCTCACACAAGAAGGATGCGAAGAGGTATATTGTATAGGAAAGCGTGTATTAAATATACGCTGCACAAAATAAAAATTCACAGCGAATTAACTCCATTTAATCCTCTAGTTTCGGTTAGCAGCAAAGCTATAGAACGCACGTCAAGCTAAACCAACTAATGTAGCTCGTTCTCCGAACTGATATGAATCACAACTTTAACCCTTTAACGGGCACAAGCTGTTTTTTTTTTCAAAATTTTCATTTTACGTTATATTTGGGAAAAAGAAGCTCAATTATGACTAAAAAAAGTATTTTTGTTAAAATTTTGTTGTTGTAATGTAGTTTATTTCAGAGGTGGAAACACATATTTTCAACAATCCAAAGCAAACAATAACATTTTACTAACTTATTCAATAGAAAAATATGAAATATAAATAGTTTTTAAGTAAATATTATTTTTGTAAAACTATTTGTCATTAGTTATTTCAAAATTTTAAATGTATTAATTACACATGAAATAAGTGGTAGAAAAACCAAATACAATGTAAATTACCAATTGCATTATTTTAAATTATTCTGGTGAAACAACATAACAAGGAGCTGAACACAAAGTAACATTACATGATGAACATGACACTTTTGTCCGTTTCTGTTAGTTTTGGAGCTACAATATTAGCAAAATATTTTAAGGCGGTGGTAATATATTTACCACAGCCTTAAAAAGGGTTAAGCCGTGTCTTTAAATAATTTCCCACTAAAGTAGTCGGGCAACACGGAAACGGCTCGCTCGTTCCGGATAAGTCTGTAAATTTCTCCAACATTCCTTAGGAACATATCTTTATTTCTCAGCTTCTACTACATATTTTAGAATGTAGTAAACCCCGTTAGCGACCTCATTATGCCGCCAACACATCTACATCGCCAAATTAGTACAATACGTTGACCTTCTGTTGTAAATCTCCTTTTAACGGTCTTTTCTTGTTGACACTCAATTCCATTACAATTAATTTTATACAATTAAACTATTTGCAAATATTTACATGAAAGATTCACAAAATTCATAACATTTCCCCCTCCTTAATGACTGCACGTCCAGGGAAGTGCAATACTTATATCCATGTGTTCTTTTACAATTCATTTGTATTTAAAAATGTTTCTTAGATTCTAGGTTAATTCACAATTAATTATTATCACCTGGAACTTGCGTAAATTATATTAAGATGGCAATATTACAATTGGGCTTAGAATATCGACACTTTTGATTAAATTTCACTCAATTTTACCACAAATTCCTTTATTTCTCAAAAAATATGTTTATTAAAAGAAACTAATTTTGCTTTTCTTATGTTCAAAATCGGCAATTATCTAAGAAATAACTATTAAAAAATCCAATTTTTCTAAAAAATTTCATTAAACTTCTATCATTCCTACATCACGTAATAACAGTATTACAAAAGTGCTGTTATCGCGTAAATAACAATTCCCCGATCTGGGTATTCTACCCCAGTGTTTGTTTGTGTCTCACAACCCAATAACCAGAAATTTTCTCAAGTATCCTTGGATTCAAGATTACTTAATGCAGCTAAGCGTTTCTTATGACGCAGTGATCTTATATTCGCAATCTACTAACCACATAGTACTTTTGTAATGGTTTCATGGAAACTGTTACCATGGAAACCGGCAGGAGTCGGAAAACCTGATTGAATAAGTATGATCCGTTGTTTTTTCTATGGAGCAGTTTGGTTATGGGATAAAAAAATTCTGGTGAAAGGAACATTCACTTAATTTTTATTATTGCATTACTTTTTATGAAGTTATGGTAGGTTGATATTGGATGGACTTAGAACAAGGCTCAGAAGAGCAATGATTGTAACATATATATTTAGCCCGGCTAAAATCATTAGTATTTCTTTCGGGACCCAGAATATTTATTATATGTTAAAGCGCCCAGGAACTTTTTAAATGACTTTTTTTCAAATTTCCCCTTATCAACTTGAAATTTTACTGGCATTATAAATAAATTTATAGGAGATGACACACAAAATTTAAAAGCATTATATATTAATTTATTTATGAGTTAGGGGGGTTAATATAATATAATATTAGCAATAAATAAAGCGAATGAAAAATGTTCCAGGAGCTCCAATTTTTAATTTTACTTATTCTAACCCTTCTTAAACAAATGTTGGAATTAATCTTGAAGTTTCAGTCCGAAATGTCAAAATTAACCAATGTAATAACTCAAAATTACTTAAGCTTTTTTTAAAAAATCAGTAGTTTTGAATTATTATATTGGTTAATTTTGATATTTCGTACTCAAACTTCAAGATTAATCCCAACTTTTGTTTCAAAAGGGTTAGAGTAAGTAAAAACAAAAATTAGAGTACTTTCGAACAAATTTGGAGTGACTGGAACATTTTTCAATAACGTTATTTATCGCTAAAATAATATTATATTAACCCCCCTAACTCATAAATAAATTAATATAATGGTTTAAAATTTTGTGTGTCATCTCCTATAGCGTTACGCTTAGTGCCTGTAAAATTTCAAATTGCTAAGGTGAAGATTGCAAAAAATTCTTTTGAAGGTCCCTGGTCGCCTTAAAAGAAAAAAAATCAAGTAGAAATAATTTATACATTTTTTATATTACCAAATCTTCTCTAGTTTAAAAATAATTATATATAAGCAGCGAGGCTCGTCTTCTTAAAACTTCCTCAAAAACGTGAGGTAAATTTGTCATGCCAGCGAATGCCTTATATGAGTAAGTACAGCGTACATTAGTTACGAAATAATTTTTGGCGTGAATTTTGCATTTTTAGAATCAATTGGCGAGTTATTTGGTGACTAATCGTTAGCATCCAAAAATCGAATATTTGTTTTAAACACGTTTTTCTTAATCGATTGAAACAAAAATCTGACACCGAACTACGCTTGTAATCACCAAATTCAATACCAAAATTGGCATATTTAAGTCACTGTGTTTTTTTAGTATTGCGTTTACATCACTTTGAAAGTAAAGACCGTCAAATAGTTGAATTTGGATCAAAACTGGCAGGTGTTTGCTGCAGATGTTAAATCTATGTGCCGAATTTAATCTATCTAGCTCTCTTCGAGTTGTAATTACCGTGTTAACATATTGTTACGTTTTTAGCGTAGCGGGTTCAGATTGAACGGACTTTACTTGATGACAGCACAAACAAATTTATTTACAGCTATTTACAGATATTTACAGGATGATTTGATAAAGTAAAACTTCAGACAAACACAATCCAGCAGTCAACAATCACTAAAAGTGTAAATACAAGCCTTACACAAAATAAACACAGATTGCAAAACAGCTATTGTATAGCACAGCAAACAATAAGTTACAGCGAGCTCAATAACACAGTGTTAACAGCAAACGTAATCACAACTCACTAATAATAAGCGAGAATCCGCTAGTCCAGCGAAACGCTTCTCTTTCGAGAGAGAGGAACTGCCGAATGCGGCAGCCCGTCCTTTATGTTGCCGGGCGAGGGAGACGCGAAGCTTCGGAAATCACCGCCAGAGATCCAGAGGCTACCAGACTATTCCTTTCGCCAAACCAACCGGCTGGCACCAAGCTCTTCGAGGCCGTCGCCAATCGCTCGTCCTTCCGAGCTTTTAGCAGCGTTCGTCCGCTTGTAACAATATATTCGAAAGGCCTAATTTCTTCTGAACAGACTTTACTCAAAATTTGATAAAAATCTAAACAAATAATTACAAATTATTCCTAAATTATTTGCAATACAAATAATTCGTAATTAGCAATTATTTATATACAAATAATTTCTAAATTATTTGATGTGGCACATTCATCTTGGCTTGTTCTATTCAATATGACACACCAATACTAGAGCCTTTTAAATTTCTTTATGTCAATACATTTTAACTAAATTTCTAATTAACTTGTTTAGTCTCTTTCAGTCATAATGAAATATATAAATGTGTTTTTTTATTTTTTATTATTATTATTTGTTTATTTCAGAACTACTCGATCTAAATTGTCTAATTCACCAGATAAATTTAAGTGGTAGAAAATGTCCACCTTGGGGTATTTTTTAAAAATTTTGATTAGAATTTTACTTAATGAAAAAATAACAAAGTTTCTTCTTGCTTAATATTTTCCTTGTATTGAAAAAAGTAACCTTTACACATTTTTTTTTTCAAAATTTCAGAAAACTTGACTTTTTTAAAATTTTATTGACGCAATAAAATTTACTAACTTTAACTTTTCTGTAATTTTCTCTGAATGTTGATAATTTTCTGAATATAATTCAGTATCCTTTTATAACAATACTTTTATAATTAAATAATTCTTTGTTTCATCAAATATTCGACAACTTGATTTCTTTTACTACTGAAAGATAGATAAATAGATCTAATTCACTATATGTATAATTTACAAATAGAATGAGAAAGAGATGTCCCAGTACCCCGCTTGACATAGGTAATAAATTTTCTAACCCCACTAACAATTGTGCTTTCATTCGAGCAACGATATCATGCGACTGATTTTTATTTGAAATATTCCTGTACACAATGAAAATTAGAGGTGTGACATTTTTAAAAAAGCAATACTTTAATGTCTATCGTTGTTTGATACTTAAAAAATATTTTACCGTATCTCAGCATCGAATTATGCACATAAGATTTAGTTCAAATTAACACTAGATTTACGGAACCCGTTGATTTGACGGGTTTCCGATTTCATGAATTAAAATTTAGCATTTAAATATTATTCTTTAGATATTACTTATTTGTTTTTAATGATATAATACATTGAATATATTTTTCCATTTGATCCTCCGAAAGACCTACATTTTATTATTTCTATATATGTTGTATACCTATTTTTACGAAAATCTGTCAAATTGACGGACTACTTAATTTACCACCAAATGTTTCAAATCTTGCGAAATAACAAAAATGAGAAAATAACGGCTGTGTTCAATAAGTGTATGAGTCCATATGTTTGGACTTATTATTTACAAACTTTGTCATATCAAAAAAAATCCTTCCATCGTTTTTTCAATTAGCTGAAGAAAAAGACAGTGACTATCGCGACGAACGAAATACAAGTTACAATTATTGTCTAATGTACAAAATCAAAATGTGCGAACATCTTGTCAAATTGGGTTATGTAAAAAAAAAGTCAAATAACATTTGCATTAAATATAACAAGTATGTATGTGGGAAGTGTGCATCCAAAATAGAGTTTACATTTAAAAAATGTATTGAAGACAACTGTGAATAAAAAAAAACTGTTGATTTAAAATAAAAAGAGTTACAAAAATTTGTATTTTAATTTATCCGTCAAAGAGACGGATTTCAGTAAAAATAGGTATACGGTCGACACTCTGGTAAATCTGGTGTTAAACAATATCAATGTTTTAACTAAACCAGCTGTTTGCCAAAAACGACGAGAGATTTTTCTTAAGTCTCGACTCATTGATTTCTTTCTGAAAAGCTTCTTCTAAATAACTGTATTAATTATTTTAGAAAACAATAAAAATAGAATCATTTGTATAAATTTAAAAAATATAATTTTGAAAAATAAATAGCTTATATTAATAAAGCCAAGTAGGTATTTATAATATTTTGCTTTAACACTTTCTGTTCAGAAGAATTTTTCTTTCTGTGGCTCATATTTATATTTCATTTTTTCGGTCTTTAGCTTTAAAAAATTTTTACAATTCATTAATTTTGCATTCATTCTCTTTTTTTTACACTTAAAGTTTTAAATAAATATATTTATCCTTAAAAGGTAGATAAAAACAAGCTGTGTTTGCTTTTTAAGTCATATAACATTTCACGAATTTTATAAACTGTTGCCTTAATGCATTAAATTGAAGCTACTACATGACTTTCTTTCGTAACTATGCACTTGATAAATATTTAAATTTGAAGATGAAATGTTTATTATCCTTTCAAAATAAAGTTATTTTATTGCATCATGCCAAACAATAAACATTTTAAAAGCAGTAAGAAAAACGTTATTTTATAAAGGACAAAATAAAAGAAACAATACAAAAATTGAAATTTTTAGTTTTTGTATTTTATTTATACTGAGAATTCCAACAGCATATTCAATTATATTTAGGCTTACATCACATTTATTATTTTTCAGATTTACAAAAAATCGTATTTATTTAAAGGTGTTTCCTTTAAAAAAATCACGAAAGTTATATGATTTTTTCCCTTAATTTAATAGTTAAGCTAATACATTTTTTGTTTGATATTTCATTTGCTTGCTTTGCATGTTTATTTTATAACAATGCCTTTATAAATTTGCTTGTTTTGTTATTCCTACAATCTTTTTATTCCTGCATCCAAAAAGAAAAAGTTCCCAAGATTTTATACTTTTCCAACTTATTTTTAGAATACATTATAAAGGTAAATAAAATATAAAATAAAACTCTTAAAAACTTCAAAGTTATTTGGTTGTATACTGTAGAAAAGTTTTCAAGAATACTTATTTTAGCTCCTAATTTCCAGATATGTATTTTGAATTTATATTTTAATTTATATTTTATATAAAACTTATATTTTAACTCTTGTAAAACATTTTATAAAACTTTAATAAAAAAAGGAATATTTCAGGAGATCAAAATATTTTTGTCCAATTTAAAATAGAACATATTTTATATATATATATATATATATATATATATATATATATATATAATCTAACTTAAGGTATTCAACTCCACAAAATTACTATAAAAAGGCAGTGCAAATAAATTTTCAACATAAAAAATAGACAATTATCGAAAAATTCACTAATTTCTTATACAAGTGAAAGCCTGAAAACATTATTATTAGCCCTCAATATTTGATTGTATTGTATTTAAATTCAGCAACTTCTTTTGAATTAAGTTTTGTATTATATTGAAAAGAATAGAGTTTGCATTATTTGAAGTACACTCACAAAGTGCTCTACTGATCGTGTATCCCACGGTAGTTGCGATAGCGCACAGCGTATTTTAATGATCATATATATATTCATTTCGTCTAACTTAGAAATGGCTCTAACAATTTGAATCGACTTTTATATGCAGATAAAATTCTGCTTTTTTTTAGTTTACTTATATAAGTCTTTTCTGAAAAAACGATTTTATACACAAAAGAAATACCTTTATAACTCATTATTAGAGCTTTTTTCTATCTAATCTCACGCTAATCTCGTGAATTTTCTAATACTTTCATATTTTTCATAGGATCATAACGTACTGGAACATTAAAATTACGCGATATGGCCCTATATGAGATTTTTATTTAAATAACCAAATCGTATTTAGGTGAGATAGAAAAATGTGCATATATAATCAGTATGTGATTCGTATCTAAATATTTTCTTTTTTAAAAAAACGCGATTTTGCAAGGAAAAAATCTGCTGAGAGAAGCTGGGTTTCATGAGTACTATGATATTGTACTCCAAAATAAGAAATTGAAGAAAAAAGCTGTATTCCAAATGTAAATTTCCACAATGTATTTAAAATCATATCTAATGCATAACACATTATAGCATATTCCAGCGTGTAATGTTGTTCTAGGGGGAAAAAAGCAGATTATCTTGATTCTTATTCTAAATTTACTCTTTCGCACGTCTTTTAATATCACAATAATTCTTTTTTCTTATTTATTTGTTTATTTTATTCATAAGTCTTTAATACCAGTGTAAACGAAACACTTTCTGCTTAAAACCTATGATTTCCCTTTGATTTTATATCTTTTCTCACAAATCATCTATTCAAATGATATCTAAATACCTAAGAGCTGTAAATTTATTTAACAGAAGATGCTAAATATTAGAATTTAAGAATATTCAAGAAAAGGTGCATCTCAGAGCTCGTGAAATATCGTTTGCAGTACGACTCAATTTTGAGCTGACGAGCTGCACCGACGACATTTATCATAATCTTCAAGAACGGAGAACGTCAGGCCGCAAAATTTATTCTTCCTTTGCGAACTACGTGAATTTCCTTAGCAAACAAGACCGCATTTCATTTTCAAAATTGAAAAATATTTGCAACTTCCTGTTCTACCCGTTCTGTAACGAAACCAACTACACTATCAGCAGTCGCGCTTAAATCTCCTGCTTACGGAAAATAAATGACGTCTGCTGTAATTGGTCCATTCCACACACCTGACCATGACACGTTGTTTTCTGTCATTGGCAGACGGCAGACGATGGATTGTTCGAAGGGTGGGAGAGGAAATTTGTTCCACTCTTCCTCCAAGTACTTCTCATCCCCCCTCCTCAACTAAGCCTGCTATGAGGGACACTCATTCTTCATGCCGTGTTTTCCTGCTTGATTTGATTGTTTTCTGCCGCGATATTTCATAACTGATGGACGTATTCATTCCTTTATACGTCCCCCAGCATCGCGAATTAAGGCGCAGAATAAACGTTTATAGCTACAGGTTGGATAAATGTATTCCTCGGAAACCCCTTTTCCTCTCGCAATGGAAGCAAAATAGCGCCACAAATCACTCCATCTTCAAAATCGCCGTCGTAAATTCTAGTGGTAAAAGTTTGTTCCTGTGATGCGTCTTTTTCTCCAAAGGACGATTCGGGCCATCTGAACTCGAGAATAAATATGGGGATTTCCCTGGGGGTTCTAAAAAGTAAACGCACGGCCCTTTTATGCTATTTTAGTATTAAAATAGTTTTACAAAATTTAGATGAGTCTGGGGAAACATGCAGGAAATAATGAAAAGTATAAAGTGAGTTAAGAGAGAAAAATAGCATCGTATATAATATATTACTATATGTATATAAATAGCGTGAATAAGATTCAGTAATAATATCAGAAAGTTTTGTATCTTAGGTTCCTCATTATTTTTATGCTGAGTTTTCATAGAATAAATAATATTTCCCCTCCCCAAATAGAATCTGATGTTCACAATGCCAAAATTGGCGGGCCTAAAAAATAGAACCATTCAATGAAATATGCGAGCAATTCTTGGCAAGTTGAACGTAAACAACAAACGTTAATGGACTGTTGCATGAAGGTAATAAATAAATTTAAATAG
>JAOUZG010019159.1:18032247-18077958 GCA_026289955.1 Argiope argentata | reverse complement strand
CTAATAAAGTGGGTCTAAAAATTCCATGAAATATGCGAGCAATTCTTAGCAAGTGGAACGTAAACAACAAACGTTAATTGACTATTGCAAAAAGGTAATAAATAAATTTAAAGACGTTCAATAAAATCTGAAAGGATTTGTTTGTATAATGAACCTACACATTTGGTTAAGTTTGTACAATTTTTCCGGGTATTTCTTCGAAAAAAAATTCTGAAGCATGAATATAGCATGATACTGATTTAGGTGAACACTTTATGTAACTAACTATAATTATTCTTCATATTTTACGCTAATTATTTTATAACAAGCAATACAAATAATGTTTTCAGGGTGGAGCATAAATGTGCTGAATTCCAATCGATTGGCTATAATTGAGAAGCAACGAAAGTAAACGATAGACTCGGAGGCCGATTTTAGTTGCGGAGATTAAAGAATTCTGTTCAAGTTTCATTTTGATATTTATCTCGAAATTTGAGAATAGTGGCATCAGCAAAGTCTTTTTGATTATCTAGAAATCATGAATATGAAATTAAAAATAGCGCAATTGTTACACAGAAAACACGGTTCATGTCCAATAAAAGAATGTTTTGAAGATTCCTTTAGACAGGACAAATAACAACTAAATTTTTGTAAGAATTAAATTGACAAAATTAGTCAGTGGTTGAAGCTGGAGGATTCCATCAAAGAATTTTCCTTAAAAAATATCTAAGGAGATAATATTTTTAAGATTTCTCTTATCATTGCAGGATAATGGCAACAGGGAAATCTAACGATTATAACGTTTCATGTGAAATAGAAATCTGTAAAATCGGACAAGCGTTAGGGGTCAATTGAACCAACTATTCACTTTCCATGGAGAGCTTTCCCAAACCGCCAAAACCGTCATGTAATCCTGATCAAAGTGCTGTAGTCTTCATCTATGGCTGCTCGATTATCAAGAAATGCTCTTTCCCATAATGGGTGTTATTCTTGCTTAACTAGAGCATTCAAATTGGCAAATCTTGAACATTTTGAAAGTAGAATTAGTGGTGTCTAGTTAGACACCAGTTCTTGACAATGCCTATGACTTTCTCCGATTATGTTTTTATATTCTGTACAATTATTTTTCGTTTCTGTCTTCCTACATAATTGAGTTTGAATAATTTTACCTTAAATTTTGCTACGAAAATAACAAAGGAAACAAGGCTGGATAAATGTATAGTTGAATATCGATGATGCTTTATTCTATAAAATGAAATTGAAAAACATGCAATAAAAATTAACCAAAACGTCCACAACGCATTAATATTAGAAATCAACAAGATCTTTCTAAAATCCCGAAACTATCTCATAAATTCACTAATTCACTAATAAAGCTTTCATCCTCCTTTCCAAACAAGTATAAAATTATGAACTCTTAGATTTCTAGGTTGATCTGTAGAGAGCATCACCCCCTTGGCGCACTTTTCAAAATCGCCAACTCCCCGCGCTCTTGCGTCTTATCTCACAGAGGAAGATATACTTCAATGACAACATCGGGTTGCTATATTTGGCGCTAAATATCCTTGGCGAAAAGGGAGTGATGCTCTCTCATGTCGCACCGATTTTTATCAGAGCCGTAAGCGATTTCGTTGATCAGAGTTATGTTTTCAGAGTTCCACGCATGAAACCCTAGAATAATAAAAAAGATCGAAACTTATCCATTACATGTACTTGCGCACTGTTAATTACATGCGAAACAGCATATCTGAATGTCATTTCGTGATGAAGTTAAGAAAGCCCCTATTAGCATTCCGTCTTGGGTGATTAATCCCAGGGGTGCAGTTAATACAAAACAACCAGAACTTTCATTTTTGGTTCTTTTATTTTTGTGAATGATTAACAACAATTTAATGTTAGACTACAACTTTATTTACAAAACCACATGCCAAATTTCATTTATTTCAGTCATTGCATGTTTGAGCCACTATATTTACAAATTTTTGAAAATACAAACTGCCAGATGGTCAACTGCTTGATTCATTTGGTTCAAAATTCGATATGTATCTATACTTTGGATTATCTACTAAAAAAATATCTGTGCAAATATGTGCACCAGATTTTATCCAACTAGTTCTTTTCATTTTGCATTTATTATTTATGACAACCGGTCATATAAACTTTCTCTGAAAGAATTTCTTTCAAAATTTGATAGAAATCCACAAAATTGTGCAAATACCATATACTAAAGTTTATCAGTCTAGCTGAAAGTGTTTTTAATTCTTAGTGTTCACCGATAGCAGATATAATTCCAAAATTGATGTTCTCGGTCTTCAGGAGGTCTGGAACTTGAAGACTCATTAAAATATCGAGTTCAATTTTTTTCACGATTACTATATTTGGTATCTTTATATTTCATTTATAGGAAAGTGACTAGCATACCGCACATCACCAATTAACCACATCACAACTGCGCTCGGAATTGAACAACTGAAGAAGTCGTTCTAGATCCACATTACAGTGACAAAGAAAATAGGCTTATTCACTTCAGCTGTCTCGCTTTTTTTGCAGTTTTCTTTGACAATGCTCTTGATGAATCTATGTAAATAGAGTAATTACAGAGAAATCCTCATAATTCTTGTATCCTTCTTAATCTTCATTTATGTCACAAAAAATGGTAACCAACTTTGTGACCGATTTTCATTTTGCATTCATTAAAAAGATCTGTAAATCGTTCTTCCTTACAATATGACAAACTGCGTGGTGAAACAAAATTGCAGACTCCTAAAAGTATTTTCACAATTTGAAGGTGAAAATAATGATCGCGATGGTAATTCTTCGAGGTAAATGAGCTCAATCAAAACTTTCAATATTTCAATAATATCTTTAGATTTCGATTTTTAACCTTCTATGCAAAGTAATATCACTTTGAGAACGTTTCAAATGTCAAGTTATTGATTGACAACACTGAGATGATGGGTGCCCTTTAAATTTTTTGAAGCGGTGGCTCATCAAGTTGCTTTTGTAGAAGGGGGCACCCATTGAGCCAAATACCAGAGGCAGTTTAGTTATACTAACGATCCGTTGTAAAACACACAAGGACTATTTTGGGACGAACCTCGTAATTTTGAACCTCTATCAGATGACGAGGACGACACCTGAGCTGGAATCCCTTTTCCACACCAGGTTACACCAGCGTGAGAACGTTTGGTTCTAATAGATTCAGCGTGCAACAGACGCCCTTAAGCAACGGTTCTTCAGTAGAATCGGGTGCCGAACCTCAAACCTTGTGGATTACGAGCTAAGATCTTCTACCAGGTCACCGCAGCCCCCAGACGCATTGGAAAGACTGCCATTTCCTTATAATTATTTTAAAATCGAAAATTTTATTTTAAAAAATCGAAACATTTACTATTTTGCTCATAGTTTTCAATAAATGTGACTTCATTTTGAAAAATGAATCAATAGACAAATCGAATTCTGTATTGGCATGGAAAAACTATGTAACGTCAATTTTAATGGTTTAAGTTCTTTAATTTAATCTATTCCTATCGCATATTCTAAGCTGATAACTAAACTTGCATCTGAACATGTTTTCGAATAAGAATAGAAGAAGGAAGGATAAAACTTCGGTGTTAAGCATTTAAAAAAAGGGATTAATCTTTTTTTAATTTAATTAGAAATTTTTAGGTAAATACATCCATAAAAGGAAGGGCCTAACATTATGATGGGTAAATTTTTAACTAATCAATATAGGAAAATATTCATTTTTTGTTTCATTTAATTTAAATTTTCGACATTTCATGGGCAAGATCCTTTTATCTAAAACTCTCAATTTTAGCAAAGATATATTTTGGAAGATGAGAATATGCCATTCCGATAAAAAGAATTTATAAGAATTTTTATTATTTAGCGTTTTTGACGATAACTCTCGAAAATATTACACTAAGGAAATTTAATTTTTTCACCGTGTTAAATCTCAAACGTTTTACTTCAGCGTATACTTAATATTCTCCGGAGAAAGAGAGAGAGAAAAGAAAATTTTGTTCAATTTTTTTAAATTTTGGTTTTGTTTTGTTTTCAACACAGGATTGCATTTTTGCCATGAAATTCAAATTTATCAAATATTTAAATTCGTGATTTCAACAAATATTTAATTTTATAATTTCAACAAATATTTAAATTTGTAATTTCAACAAATATTTAAATTTATAATTTCAACAAATAATTAAATTTATAATTTCAACAAATATTTAAATGCTTGATTTTTTTTGTATGCGTGATTCAAGAGATAAAGAGATAACAAAGAAGTATCCATTATTTAGTTTTCTTAGTGAGTTTTGATATTATGAGACTCGATACGATTAGAATTGCTAATATAAATAATGAATAGAATAAGCGTAAAACTATTAATTAACACATTTCTGTATTCATTTAATGCTAAAAAATATTTCCACGAAATAATCATAAATGTTAAGTTATGTATAAAAATTTAACTGAAAGTTAACACAATCTCTAATTTTAAACGTTAATAACAAACGTTGAATATATTATATGAATGTCCAGTAAAATTTGGAGATTCTTTGCTGAGAAGAACATTTATTTAGATATAGATAATCCCAAAATTTGTAATTCCAGAGGAAGGTTAATATATATAGGATCTAAAAAATATTTAGTATGGTATCCACGCAATTGGATTTTTATCAACTGCATAAGAGGCAATTCAAGAAAGTGTTCAGAAGTTTAATGGCATCATCGTTACCTTTAAACGTGTTTGAAATATGTCTAATTCATTATAACTCTTTCTACGGGAATCTCTTTCAGAGGCAAAAATATTTGGAAAAATTTCTAAACGAAACAAACATATATATACTTAGATTTCAAACAACTATTTTACCACATATCTTTTACTAGGATTATATAAATACATTGTGAGATGATTCTTGTAGTTGTATATCAGTCCTGGTTTTATTTAGTTCTTCAATAAATAATTTATTTGTAGGATTGCTTTATATATTTGAAATTGAGACTACCACAAACCTACTAAAATACATACAATATATTTTTTGAATAGTTGTATAGAAATTACTTATTCAGAAATGATGTTGACTATATTCTTGATACAGGTGCGATTACACATTTTCCGAAATTATTCGCTGAACTGGAACGTATCACATCAACTCAATCGTCACGATAGACGAGATAACTCGTTCTTTTTTAATGTCCACTGAGCTATAGGCTTTTATTGCTCTTTCATGCCAGGATTTATCAATCTCACCCTCGCTATAGACGAGATATTTCGTTCCGGGGGAATATTCATTGAATTGTAGAAATGAGTTATTAATCTCTTAAAGAATGAGTTATCAACTTTATCTTCGCTATGGACGAGATAACTCGTTCTTCTGGATTATACACTGAGTTATAGGAATGAGTTATCACTCTCTTATGCCAGGATTTATCAATCTCACCCTCGCTATAGACGAGATATTTCATTCCTGGGGGAATAATCGTTGAGTAACAGAAATGAGTTTTTAATCTAATAGATATGAGTTATCAACTTCAACTTCGGTATAGACAAGATTACTCATTCTCGGGAAATATTAAATGTAAGAATGAGTAATCAATCAATTTAGTTTAAATACTTTTATATCCAGTCCAATGGTAAACCAATATAAATGAGGCATCCATCAAAACATAAGTTCGCAAACGAGCATTTTCATCTTCAAAACTACTTTTAATATTTTGAATATAAAACAATAGTAAATAACAAAACTAATCAAATGGAATTTTAGGTAGAAAATTGCTCTCTTTCATACAATGGTTAGCAAAGGCAACGTAGAATCCTTCTTTGTTAGAGCCGGGTCATTAAATAAATAATTGCTTAGACAAACAACTTTCGAAGCCACTAACTTTTAGCGTTATTTTGAAATTAATTTTATTTTATTATTTCATCCAATTATAAAATCAATGCAATCAAATTTACTAAAATCAAGTAGTACTTAACTTAATTTAGGGACCTTATTCTAATAATATTTTTAATTAATTACCGTTTGAAGCTTTATATTATGTTATTTGTCCTATATCTTATACTATTGTTATTTAGATAAATTATTTTATTAATGTTTTTTTACTATTCTTTTTATCTTCCCGGGGACAGCATTTCATCCTCATAATGAGGATGAAATGCTTCCAGCAAGGTGATTGGATCCCTGCCATCGGATTTTACTCCTCCCATCGATGACGGGAAGTTCTTCTTACGGAGAGTGTTGTGCCGTAACAGGTGAGGGTACTTACAACTCAACCACAGTTCCCACCAGTGTTTCAATTGAGTATTTAATTGTTGCACGTTTGACAAATTTCTAACAAAAATTTATTTTAAGATTTTTATTTTTAATTTTACCAATGCTCAATTAATGTTTTTAAATAGTTTCCTTTATTAGCAATAAAGCAACATTAAATAAGAATTAGAAATTAATTATTTTATTTATACAGTTAATTGTAAATGAATAATTGATAAATAATGTTTCCGAGGCATATTTTATTGATCCGTACAGAACATCACTCCCTTGGCAAATTTTTCAAAATCTACAAAAAATCCTCTTTCTTTCTTCTTATCGCTGAGAGGAAGCTATCCTCCAACGACAACGTCGGGTTGCCATATTTGGCGCTAATTGTCCTTGGTGAAAAGGGGGTGATGCTCTCGCCTATCGCAACGCATATTGCTAAAAATAAATGAATTGCTAAACTTGGGGCAACTTTAGAGATTCATATTAAGTAAATAAATTGCAAGATTTCCAAAAACTTTTAGAATTGGAAAATAAAAGAAGCAAAATGACTTATCTATTTATAGTTGAAATCCTTGAAAGAACAAATTGTTCTGTATTTGGCAACTCTTGCATTCGATAACTCAAAAAAGTTACCAAAACATTATATGAAAGTTGTGTATATTATTTATCAAATTATATAAAAATAATAAAATGACATTAAATTATGGATTGACATAAAATTTTGATAGAGATAAAAATAATTAATTGCCCTTTATATATTACGAAACTGAACACAAAACGCAACTTACTATACTATGCAAAAAATCAAGAAGAAATTATTAAATTTAGTTTGCATGTGCTTTTATTTAATTTGATTTGTTTTTTATTATACTAATAAAATTTTTAAGTACTTTCTTGTCTTTAAACCTAAAAATTTTATATACATTTATATTCATTATAGTAACAATTTCAACTCTAAAATACCAGTCAATCCATCGACTTGATACATTTTGGATACCTCTACGGGCTGTCATCTTATAGAGTTTTCTCTAAACATTGATTTGATTATAACTAGTAATATTTAACAAAATCTTTTTAAGTCAATTTCTATTTAGGTCAACAACAAAAATTTAGTTACTTTTTAATAAACAATTCTAATTTCTATAAATAATTTATTAAAAAATAATTGATTTTAGAAAGAAGTGAACTCGCATTTTTCACTATCATGCGAAAACTACTGAAATCTTGCATCCTTATCGATTTCAATTTTCATACAAACTGCTAAAAATATTTAAAGTACTAAAAATTAATTAAATTTAATTACTGAATTAATACTTTAAATCCTCAAGTGCCATCCATTATAAGTTTTTAAAAATGTATTTTAATTTGATTGGTGATTAATAATTGAAAATTTGAACAAGATATATATGGGGAGAGTATGAACTAAAAGAAGGAATTGAATAATAGATTATAAAACTAGATTAAAAAGCAAAAAACAATTACACTTTCCCCACTTTTCAATACAATAATAAAAGAGTGTTTTCAAACATTAGTTAAATTGTAACAAAGTTATAAAATTAGATTAAAAGTTAAAAGCAATTACAGATCTTTACTCTGCAGTAAGTAAGTTTTCAAAAAATATTTTATTGAATTTACTGTAATGACTGTCATTATCCGCCTTTAAGCATTTAAAAGTTTCCTGGCGAAAAGAAAATTTCATTGACCATTTAATTAGAAAAGAATATTCAAAGAACCATCATAAAAGTAAGAAAACCTGACCATCCATATCGCTTTTCTTAGCCGATAAGATGAATTTCGATCCATATGAAAAAAAGAAGAAATAATAAACAAAGTGTAATGTTGCCATTCGTTTTCATCGAAACTTTCCGCCCTGGCTTTATTATTCATCCTGAAGAATAAGAAGCAAATGAAAAAGAAAAAGAAAATAATGCCAACGCGCTACTGTGTAGAAAGGAGATCCCCTTGATTTTCTTGGAGATTTCTCGAGCAGAAAAGCTTTTTCGCAATGCTGAAAAATTTAAGTTTTAGAATCCCAAGGCTGCTTCTTTTTGTTTACTTCTTGATTGATTTGCCACCTTTTCATCAAGATTAGAATGCTTCCATTTTGAAGTTGCTGTATCTTCCTTACCTTTCGTTGCTTTTCTTTTTTCTTTGTTCGTTTTCTTTTAACTTTCTTTTTGCTTTTAATCTTTTCCTATAATTTTTATTTTCATGGCTTTTTTCCCCTCTTTCAAAGCAAAAATAAAAATTGTAAACGAAGGAAAATATTTTTTATTTTTATTTTAAAGAAAAAGAAACTATCGAAGGAAATTTAAACAAAAAGGGAGGGAAAACGCTGTTTTTGTTTTTAAATTTCCCCCTGAAAGTGTCTGTTGTCGAAAGATCAGATCATTTTTGATATAGATAAGTAAAATCATTCTTTATTTTTCTTTATCTTCTGCTGAAGTTTTTCTTTAACGGTTCGAAAAAGAAAAGTACTTAGTCTTATGAAAAGCATAGAGGCGTAACCATTTCTGCATTTTTTTTTAATTTATATTCTAGCAAAACTTTTTCGGGAGCAGAATATCCATTAAAGAATATACTTTAAATAATGTTGAATATTCAAAAGTAAAAAGTTGGAATATCTGAAATTACATCATATAATTTATGTAATGCTCAAAATTATATTCAAATTCACGGGATTTTTATAATTTGCTGTGATTCAAAAAAATTTTTTTAAAAAATAGTTTTACTACTTTTATGAATAGCGCTAGTTCTAAATAAAATTAATTACATTTTTAAAAAATTTGTATTTTCAAAAAAAATCTGAGCATGCTTCTCTTATTCTATTAATTTAAATATTTTTTTTCATTAAATTTATATAGCTGTTTCATGTTACATTTAAAATTCGATGGAAATCTAGATGTAAAATGATGCCTTTTTTTCTGAAATTAGTTTAGAAGCGAAAAATATTTTTAGCATTAATTAACGTCTAATTCTTTGAAAAAAATCTTTCATGGACAGTACATTTTCAAGCAGAATATGATTTTCATGAAAACTGTTTATTAATCAGTTTTCTTGAACTTAATTGAATAATGATAGTTTAGAATTAAAAAAAAACATTGCTCTGAATATATAAGCGATTATTGTAACTAGTTGTAAAATTGTCAAAAAAGATGAAAATATCAATAATATCTGAGAATAATTTTTAGCAAAATTATTCATTAAATTATTTGGCCTCAAGAAAAATGCAAAGCTAAAAACTCTAATATATAACGATATATGTAAAAGGAAATTTACAATTAACGTTATTGTATAATTATATGTTTTGTAAAAATTGATTCTTCATATTTGTTTGGTGATTAATTAATAATTAATCCCCCAAAAATTAATATAATTATATTTTATACTTAATTAATATTTTGTCGTATTGTTTATTGCATTTCCTTTTTTTAGACAAGGCATTAACTAGTTAGAACAATTAAAAAGGCCAATAGCTCTAAGAAATAAATAACAAAATTAAAAAATTTGTTGACAAAAAAATGTAAAACTAAAAATATATAACTGCAATATATACAAAAAAATCACAGTTTACATAATCATACAATTATGCAATTAAAAAAATGATACTTATTTAGTAATATGATAATTTACATAGTAATTTATCCTATTATTTATTGCATTACACTTTTTCTCACTACCGTAAAAGCTAAAACAAATATATATATAAATATATATATAAATATATATATAAATATAAATATATATATAAATATATATATAAATATATATATATATATATATATAATCAAAAAATTTTGCTCATTCATGTCACTATATTTTAATATTATAACTAGCCGTCTTCGTTGTATAGATATATAATTAGTGTTAATCCAGTAATATCATTTCAACTTTGATAATTTTTTATCTTATAACATCAAACGAAATTACTGTTTTAAATTTTAAAGGTATAATACATATAAAGATATGTGATTGGTTTGCTATGCATTCAAAATAGTGAAATTACTAGACAAAATCACGTCATTTATTACGGCTAAGATCTGTGACACGATTTTATACTGCAATACATATTGAAAATAAAGACAAGAGGGATAAAGCGATGTCATTAGCTTTTAAAAAGATTTGAAAAAATAATCTGGAACTAAAAACTCTAGCATGGATTTCTACTTTTCCTTGAATCTTCGCACGCCGAAAAATAATTAGATGCAAAATTATTTACCAAATACAAAGATTTGTTTATTGCTATGAAAAATAAATATACATGATTCTTTTAAGTCGAATTTCTTTGAAAAATTAATCCACATCTCTTAACCATTATGTAGGCGTTTTTATCAATTAAATTAAAAAAATTAATTAATAAAACGTCAAAACGATGCACCTTCTTGAATGGTGCCTCAGAGGCACCATCGGAGTGCGAAGTGTTAATAAAGAAAATGAAATAGCGGATTTGAGATATCACTCGAAAGTGAACTGAAATGGTACGTGCTCATTGTTGATACATCTAGAGGTCATAGGGTGTGATATGACAAAAAAAAATTCAAAACTTTTTATTCCAGAAAAAATAATTTAAAATAAATGTTACTTTTAGTATAGAATAATAGAAACTGACACAGTGAGAGGAATATCAAAATTATTTACCTTAGTTCAAGGAATCCAATTTTGAGATTGATGATCATGTATTTCTCAAACTGTAGCAAGCAAAACTTTACTGATGGTATATTTGAGTCACTTAGACTGAACAAAAGTCCAGGTAATAATGAAGTCAATCTATGTAGCATCCAATAAGATATAAATTGAGTTAGCTTGGCTTGGTTGATTAGGGTTTTCTTGTGCAAAAGTCATTTCAAGCCATGCTGTACCAAGCTTGGATATTAGTACAAATATCATAATCTTGAATTTGTTTCTGAAATATGAGTAAATCGTATCAATATTAGTCCAAAGTATTAACCATGTAACACTAAAACAGAAATCAGATTTGATGAAACAAATATTCACATTGACAAAAACATCCAAACATTTAAATCTACTGGAAGTCCAACTTGGACTGAAAATCGTAGCTTATCACGTATTGGAAGATCTCCAATTCAAAACGGACGCCTTGATATAGTTTCTATGATAAAATGTTGAAGCTTCGACATGAAAACATAAGATTAAAGATTTTCAGGTTGCAACACCGATTAGAAAAATATTTCAAAAAATTAGAGATAATCAAAACCATTGCCAAAACCAGCGAATTATTCATTAAACAAAAATTCAACTTCTTGTTGCCAATGGCACTGATATTACCATTATTCTACAATGAAATAACAGTATAACCTTAATTACGTGTTTTACACATGCTGCTAACAACACAAAAAGTCGCAGATTGTGGCACAAGGTATTCAACTTGTGTAGGAGTTTTCGGAGGAAGGAACTTAGATCTGTAAAATCAAATTAACGCGCCGTTTTTGAGACAACATTAGGGCTACTTTGAACTCCTAATTTCGAACCTTGATCAGAGGACAAGGATGGAATCTTGTTTTCTTTTCAATAAGAAAATAAGATTTCTATGGAAATGTGTCATTGTTGGGTTTAAACATGCAATAAGTCACTTTGAGTTTTTTCATCAATTTCAACATTTTATTAAGCGCTAACAATTACGATTTAATGAATGTAGAAACAACTTTTACTTGAGGTATATTGATTTAAAAATTGCAATTTAGCACTTAATTTTAATATTTTTTCACACTATAATCGTATTTTGAATTTCGGAAAATATTATCATAATTCCTATCAGCCACAAACTCATCATTATTGGGCTAGAAATAAGATTCCGGTGACAGTAAAAACTAATATAAATACTGCTCTATTTAAGATTTTTAAATAATAGATCTCCCTATTTGGGCAAAACTAAATACTAAAACCAGAAATTTTGAAAGTTCCAAAACAAAGACTTGAAATTCTTATTAACCTCAGAATCATTCCTGCATCTAAAATTCCATTATCCATGATGTGGTTAAAAAAAGCTAAGTTAAATAAAGCGAATGACGGTTATATGGCGATTACTGTCATTCGAATGCAGCTCAATATCACCCAATAAGTGTCCTGTTCATAGTACTTAGTATCCCATGCCGCTTGCCGAAGTCTTTCCTGCTTTTGTTTCACATAGGGCTCGTCGCCAAACACTTATTTATGCGGATAATTACCCAGAACAACAACAACTGCTTCTTTTCATTTGTTGACTCATATACACAGTACAGAAGACTGAACAAGCATTTCAACTTCTCATCAATCAGGTATTTTCTGGATTTCATTTTCACCATCTTATTTGGATGATATCTTAATTGCTTTAAACAACAAAGAGAAACACAATTCTCATTTCAATAGACCAATAAAACTTCTTAATTCGTGATTCTTAAGTAAAAGCATAAGTATTACAGGTTAAAATGAGTAGATTACAGAGTCTCAAATAGCTGGTATATTAATTTTAAAGCAAAGCAAACATCATCCACTGAAAAAAAAATGACAATAAACGATAATGTATGTATAGCAATCATTTTGAACTTTTGTTATTATTATGCAATTTTATTTTGAAACAATAGCAAATAGATATTACACAACAGTTTAAAAAATATTAAATTAATGAAAAATATAATATTCAGATAAATCATGATCTAGTGAGAAATGATAAAAATTCCTTTCCAGTAATTTATTTAGTAATTATGCTATAGATAACAACGAAGAGCAAATTCACATACGTATTTAAAGATTGAAATTGTTTAAAATTATCAAAAAGATCTATAAATAAAATGATTTAAAAATTAATAACTTCATTTGCTAAAAGAGAAACAGCTTATGCATTCCAAAACAACTTCATTTCGCGAAAAGAATTTTAAACTGTATCACAATTCTATCAAAATACATTTACCTTTTTTTAATAATCGTTTTATCTCTAATAAGATATTTTCATGTTAGAAATGAAAAATAAAAATAAAACATATTTATTTTAAGAACCCGAAAATTAATCCAAATATGCATCGAATTATAGCTCATTGGTATTCATTATTACAAGAAAACCAAAGCAGTTTTTCAACAATGATAAAGATTCTGATAAATTGTTCTAAATCTATTACAGAAGAGAAAAAAAGTTCTTATATCGAAATTTTCTGCCAAAATATTTCTTTATAACTTTGTAAGCGATTTTTCAGTCAACAAATTAATGAATCTATGATTACGTATAAAAACTAATTTTTCCTTTGCCCTTTATCCTCAAAATGTACCTTTATAGGTGATAACTATAAAATAAAAAAACATGTCATGCAGAAATTTTTACTTTTTAAAAAATTAGCATTATTTATACTCTGATTTTACAAACTAAAGAATACACACTCATTTTGTTAACTTTTCAATAATTTTTCATACTCTCGGGCCCAAACTAGGAATAAGGTCCCTTTGAAGTCATTTGAAGAGCCAATTTGTCGCCATACTTTTTATTTCACGTATTTAAAGAAGATTCAGATAAAAATTTGGCGTTCATTTCAATTAGAAAATTTGAAGGTAATTCGAACATTCAACTTGAAATATCGTAGCATGAATATATTTTAGGTTTTATTCCTCTTTCTTTAGTTTGTTTTTAAAATTTACTTTGGATTCTATTCGTGCAATACCGAGCACACACAAAGAATATATTTAATATCGAATTTAAATAATTTAATAATATAATTTGTATAATCATAATTTTTAATATCGGGCATTTGTATAATTCCAGTGACATTTTAGTTATTTTTTTTATTTTGGATTTAAAAAAAGAATATTCTTGTTAAAGGCATTAAAAATATTTTTAAATGGTTAAAATTAGAGATGAAATAAGTAAATAAAAATGTTATCACTGATAATTTCATGTCTTAAATTTTAAAATAGTGAAAAAATAGTTTTTGCTTTATTATATATTCCAAAATTGTTGAAGAAAAATATTCAAATTATATTTATTAAAAATCAAACTAAGGTTTTTTTTAACATTTTTAGTTATTATCTCTATATTATCTAAAAACTAATTACTTGCTACATTTGGCAATGGCTTGCTTTCTGAATTTTTTAATAAATCGTTTGCTTTTTAATAAATGCTGCAATGTACATTTATTTACTTCTCAAATTAGGAACATTTTAATATTTAAAAAAATAGAATTCAAAATTAAGACGCAAGAATGTCGATTATAAAATGTGATCGATCATTTTTTTGCTTAAGTGTTATGACATAAATCTGAAATTTCTTGCTGTTACTTTTCCTTTCATAATTCTATATACTTTCGAAAACATAAAAGCCATTCCACAAAAAAAGATGTTTAACCTTTTAAAACAGAAAAAAAAGTTACTGATTCAATTATTACTCTTTATATGCGGTACTCTGTTTCTTTTTCAATTTAAAATTTATAATTTTTTATTATATTCATGATAAACTGTATACAAATAAGTATAAATATAAATAAGGGGCTGATTATATGCCAAAAACTATTTTCCGAAATTCTTTCTACTTAACTGCTTTATGTAGTAAAGAATAATTTGTCTGATTTGATATTGCATGTGAAGTATATCTTCGGTTTTGATATATAAATATCGAATGTTAAAGTTTGTCCTTCTAACTAGCATCATTTTTTTAGATAATTTACTACAAGTCTTAAATTGAGAAAATAGTTTTTCGGCTTTAAAAAAATTAAAAAAATTTAATTTTCCAAAATTAACGAATTAAACTTTTAAACGATTATCACATTTATATATATTCCTATCTCATATGAAAAGTAGTTATCTCCGAATTATCAGTGAACTCGTTTTTCCAGAAAACTTCATTTATATACTAAGGAAACAGTAATATTTCAAAAATACAATTCCGGATTTAAAACTCATTTCCATTTTCAATAGCAGTGCAATTTTTTTTCGAACGGCAAAGCAATTTAAGCTCAAAGTAAAACAGTTATAATTTGGGCAGAAATGCTTTAATTCTGAAAAACAAATAAAAAAATTGCATTATTTTTTCCCTATCTTGTTAGCGAGTTAAAAACGAACCAATTTTTACACGAGCAGGAAGAAAAGGAAATGCAGTTTATTTCAAAGACTTCATTAGCAGAAGTAATTCTATTAAATCGAATAATTCACAGACGAGGCATTAAACAAGAGACAGTTAAGAGAAAGAAATAGCATTTATTTTTCAATCAAGATTCGCTTTCCAGTAATTACTCTGAAAGACGAAATGTAAATTGCGTATTTCTATTTTCAGTGTAATTTCATTTTTTTACTTCATTTCAGCGCTAAATAAAGATAAATTTGCTTAATACGTAGAATTTTTCAGTGTCGAAACATCCAAACGATTTTTTGGGCTGTTTTGAAGAAATAAGCAGTTTAAATTCATTACACTAACGAGGTATCAAAAAAGTTTATATACAGTCGCTGTAACTTTTTATGTGTATGTAATAAAAACAATTCGCCGAAAGAACTCATGTAAGTAGTTTTATGTCTGTAGAAGCCTTATTTTTAGAAATTTAGCTTAAAAAGTATTATATTTTTATTTTCTAATTTTAGTAGTATAGAGAAAGTATAAAAAAAGATTCAAAGGAAATCTGCTATGCATATTTCAATGTATCATGTCAGAACATCATTTCTTGAACAGCCAAGCACCACGTTCTCGTGCAAGTTAAATCATATTTTTATTCATTTTAATCATTTCATTGAATGAGTCACTTTAGTATCGCAAAAGATCATAAAAAACTTTGTCTCGCATTTATTGTTTAAAAAATATCGCATTTCCTGTTTATTTCATTTGATATAACCATGCGCTCAAAGTGACATTTTTCTAGGTTTTATTTGCGGTAGTTCATTTTTATATTTTTTAATCAGTTTTTGTAAGATTAATGGTAACGGGTAATTAAAAGTTGATTTTTAGAGACGCTTGTGCAGATAATAAAATGTCAATTTTTCGCCTACCGATTTTTGTTGACACCACAAACCTCATTCCCACAATAACATCATGTTCTGACATGATAATAATTGCCAAAAAAATGTGAATTTGATATTTTGACATATCTCCATGTTTTAGATACTCCTGAATTCGAAAAAAGCATCTTTAGAAAACGCTTGCCTATGATTTAAAAAAAAACTCAAAAATGCTTTGAGCTAGGAGGTGTTTTCATACTCGGCTTTTACACCAAATTTGTCGATTTCCTTCAAACTTTGAATAAATTCTGTTCAGTGGAAATCCGACTTTTATGGCTATTTGTTTAAAAGTCAACGCGATGATTCCAAAGCGAAGGTATATAGATAGTTCAAATTCGCTGCTCAGATTTAACATCCATAGTGTGGATACCTGTAGAATTTTGTGTCAAAACCAAATATCTGTTGACTGTCGCTCTTCACCCTCTGAAACATGTAAACGTGATTGCTCAAAAATGCAATTACTTAAATATATCAAATTTGGTCTGTATTTTTGTAATAATGACAAATTTTGGTTTCAATAGGTTTAGAAAAACTTTTCTAAAACACAAATTCGATTTTTGAATAATATTAACCAGTTCCAGGATTTAATCACCCAATAACTTGTCAGGGATACCACGATAGATTCAGTAAAATTTCTAAATTCGAATCAAAAATTGATATTTTGTAACTATTATACGCAAGTGCCATGTAAGGCGTTCACAGACCCGACAATTTTTTTACTAAGCATACGAGAAAGTTTTGAGGGGACCAGTACCAAGGAGTTTCTTTAATTAGAGTCATTATTCCCTTACAGCTGCATTAGATTAAAGTTAAATAATGGTACTTGACTGGTTCAATTAAAATATAATCCATTTCTATTCGTAGAAGGCTTAAATTCTGGATTAAGCTAAAAGCATTTTACAATAAGGGAAGAAAGAACAAATCAAAGAACAAAAAAATTCAAAGGAAACATAAAAAACACGATGTACATAATATTTATAATGTTAGACAGATAAAATCGGAGGGTTGTAATAGATATCCAAGAGAAACAGGAATTGTATTTTATCATATTATTGCAAACTCCACTGAGGGTGGAAGTCGAGCAAATTCATACAAGTTCTGAATCGGAAAGCATTGTCAATACACATAATGCACACAATTAGCGATGCATAATCCCAAATCCTAGAGCGCGATAGTAATTTCAATAAAGCTTTAGTATCAAGGTAGGGCAATCTCAGCAGTTTTAACTCAGGTATAGTATGGATGCAGAAAATCTCTGTAATTATGTCCTGCATGTACCCTCAATGTGTACTGAAATGCTGCAAAATGTCAGCAATGTGTGCCGTCCATGCACAACAGGAAACATTTTTCAGCGACATACATAATCACCTTGTTAATATTCAAGAAGATGAATTGGAGATCAGAAACCTAATATTCAGACCTCAAGTTCGCTGAATCACTTCAAATGGAACTTTTTCCAGTGGGGTCACTTTAATCACTTGTTTATGCTTTATCTATTAAAACAAAAGATCCAAGCATCCAAAAATCCTTTTTACGTCATTATAGAACTATGCAATGATGTCAACGGTTGCCATTTTCATCAACTATTCTTATAATATTCTATCAAATAAATCTTTTTGTAATTTCACTTTTTGTACTTTTTTTTATTTGTAATGTGGTTTTTTTTGTATTTGTATTTGTATTTATGTATTAATTTTGTATTTATATTTGTTGTTGTTTTTTGTATTTGTAATTTTGTATTTTTTTAATAGTACTTTTTGTACTTTTTTGTAATTTGTACTTTTTGTCGCTCCAGAGTGACGCCGAAACCTGTCTGTAATTTTCATGGTTTTTCCCCTCTCAACTTGGTTTGTGTTCCATTAGAATTTTGCATTTTTATTGTGTTCCATTACTATTTTTGATTCTCATCATGGGCATTAACAACTTTGAATTTGTCGCCTCCAGTATTAGAACACTCTATACTTTTACATGTAATAAAAGCACGATATATTGTACATTTCTACCACTATTATCAAATATATTACGATTTATATGTAATTAAGATATATCTGTATGGGGGCATTAATTTTTAAAGATTCGAATAAAATTCTTCTGTGTAAATGCAGAGATATTGTGTCAAATAGTAATTAAAAATGAATAAGGATATTATATAGAATTACGTAATGATATATTGGCACAAAAATATTTCATTAAATTTTAATAAAACGACTGCTTGAAAAAGTAAGTTTGGTTTTTAGCTAATGTAAAATGAAGAAGCATTTAAAGCCAAATCGAAGTCATACGACCAGAAACAAATTACATTTTTATACGAGCTAAGATGTTGTTGCTTTTTGCTCAAGACCTTGAAATGACGAAATTTTAAATAAATTGAATATTTGTGAGATCTGAAGACGTTATTTTTGCCATTTTCACCTTTCACTTTAAAACATGAAGTCTTTATGAATACCAAAAAATATAGTCTATGTAATATAAATGTATAAAATAGTATAAATTCACAATGCAAATAAATTTCTAAAACTTGTATTTAAAACTATAAATTCTAACCACCTCTCCCCTCATCATGCCTCCTCCTTCAAAGGTGATCGAAACTCCACCCATCTGGAGAGCTAGGTAAAAGTAAAGATGGAAACCCAATTCCTTCAAAAGAAGGTGCGTCCTGTTAGTGTAGTTAAGGTATGTCGACCCTTCAACATTACTTTTACAATAAAGAAGAGATTTTTTATTTACATAATAAATTCTCTGCTCATACTAACGATATCAATATAAAAGTTGATATCCTAAATATACTTTATAAACCTAGTACATTTATTCAATTCCAACAATTAGTTCACACTCTCCCTATATAAATCTTGTTCAAATTTTCAATTGGAAATAAAGTAATTTTTATTCATCCACTCCATTTAAAATTCATTTTTTTAAACTTGTAGTTGATGACACTCGATGTTAAAACAGCATTTCTTTTAAATATTAATGCATTAATTAAACGTAATTAATTTTCAATACTTTAAATAGAGTTTTAGCAATTTGTAATGAAGATTGAAATCAACAGGCAGTAGCTCAATCGATAAAACGCGAGGATTTCAGTATTTTTGGAGTGAAGGTGAAGAATGTCAGTTCAATTCCTACAATCAAGCATTGTTGATAAATTATTTATATTAATTGTAATTATTTAATAAAAAGTAATTAAAATAAAATTGTTCTCTGTTCACTTAAGTAGGAATTGACTTAAAAAGATTTTTTATGTTATCTTGAGTAGTCTTTGGATATTTTTAGTTCTTTTAAAACAGTAAAGGGACAATGCTATAGGCTTATTACAATACACCATCTCAAATGTGTTCAAATTTATTCCAATGTGACTGAAAAAAAACATCTTTAAAAGTGAGAAAATATCTTGCAAACAATTCCATTTCCACAGAGTTTAAAGTAATAATTCCTCTTATTGCTGTTTTCTTTTTAAAATATGATATCCTTTTGCATTAAATGCAGATTCTTGCAAAAAAAATACAAAAAGCTCCTCATATTTAAAACAACATTGTTGGCAGTCAAAGATTATCGTAAAGTAGAATATAATGAAAACAAAGTAGAAAGCTAATAAACTCCCCAAAACTTTGTTTTTCCTTTTTTCTCTAAAAAAATTAATAAATAAAAAATATAAAAATTCAAAATTTAGAAAACATCTGAAATTCACAAAACATCTTGAATTCCCGAGATGCCTGGAATAAAAAGAATAAATATGAAAATAAATCGTCTGCCAAAGAGACTTTTATCGCTTGTGATGCTGCTTTGAGTTATCGGTTTCAACTCGGATTGTGCAAATTTATTCGAACAGAAGAGAAAAGTCTTTTCGAAATGTATCTTTTATGCATCAAAAATATAGAAACTTCCTGCATGAAAAATAATATTTCGTATAAAAATTCTATGCAGTATTTAATAGTTAATGAATGCTGGCTCATTTCAACAATTCTTTTTTTATCTGTGACTTTGTTTGAGAATCCAGTTTTCATTTTTAGAAAGCTATTAAGCACTGGCATCTGCGCTTGTCGTTGATGGATTTGTTTTTCAACAAATATAAGGAATGACTTTCTGTTAATGTCTTTTCATTTATCTTCGCAAAATTAATGAATTTTACTGGTGCAGTTTGAAGCGGACTATTTAATTTATCCCTGCTAAAAATGCGAATTTTTTTTTAATTATCTTACGGAAATTAAAACTTTGATTTTTCAACATTTTAAATACAATTATTTCTAAAACTGGTATTTTCCGTAAAAGTCTTGCAATAATTTAATTCATTTGTATATTTGATATTCAGAAGCATAAGAATAGGATTTTCCAAGACAGTTCTTTTGAATTTGACGTGAATATCGAAAGGTAAATATTTTTAATGAGGACCAGATCTTTTAAATTTTCGAGTAATCTTAGTTATAATTCAGAGAGATAACAATAAAATTTCTAATTCAACATTTTTAGTAACATATTTAATTAAAATTTATTCCAAATCAAAGACAAATAACATATTATTTGCAGACATTCTTTTCCTGAAGACTAAGATTGCAAAATTTTCTAAATCTTCTTAGCACAAATGTACTACTTTATAGCATTTCATACATAATTAGAGCAAATTTTTAAATTCTGTATTCGAACTTATATGTCTCTGATAAATAATAATATCTTGAAATAAATATAATAATTTTTTATTCAACTTTATTTACGTACAGAGTAAAAACAAATTTCCTTTCTTGTGTTTATTCACACAGAAATTTTCAAAAAAAAGCCACATTTTATCTCCTAATTTAAGCTTTTAACCTACTCTTTGATAAAAATTTTATAGGTTTCGTATGTATATAGACTGTCAAAAAAATATTGGAACACCTAACATTTTCACTGATTTTTGTCATATTTTATTTAAATGTTTAAACGAAGCCAAAACAAAGAAATGAATAATATCTTAATATAAACTAATCCTATTAATTCAAGCAAAACTCTCATATTAATGTAATTACATTTATAATTAAAAATGAAAGTAATTAAGTAAAAATAAGTGCTCAAAAAGTATTCTCAATAAAATTAGAAAGACAATGAAAACTTGAAATTTAGTATCTTGTTAGGCCACCCTTGCTTGTTATGACCTCTCATAGTCTATTTGGCATGGATTGGACAATTTTTTGCAAAATGATTCATCAGTTTTGGCCTACTTTTTCCCAAATGTTTTCTTAAATCCTGATCGTTAGATATTTAATGTTCATACAGTTTATCCTGAAAATAATCCCACGCGTGCTCAGTGGAATTGAAATCTGGACTTTGCCCTGGAATTTTAATAATGTAAAGACGTGAAGGGTCGTATTCCTGGGAACCAAGGAAGGCTGTAAAGACGTGAAGGATCGTATTGCCTGAGAACGAAGGAAAACTGTAATGGCATGAAGGATCGTATTGCCTGGGAACCGAGAAAGACTGGAAAACCCAGAGGGATCGGGTTGCCTGTGACCGCCAGGTGGCGTAGTAACTGGGGAGGCGATAAAAAAGGTTTAAAAGGGAGAAGAGAGTCGGTGGACAGAAGAGTCTGTTCGACGAGTCGTCGAGATGTGCTGATCGTTTTTTTTTCTTCCTATTTTTAATTGTTGTGCTGTGTATTTGTGTTGTGTGTTGTGACATCCTAGCAGAAAATAAAAAGATGTCTAAAAGTTGTGCTTCATCTTTTCGACTCCAGTACAATAACACTAGGGCAGTGGCAGAGGACCCATAATTTACACATATCAGCAACAAGTTTCGGTTCATTTTCTTGGTGCATTTTCAAATATCTTGAGATTCCCAGCTTTGGTTTCAATTTCGCCTGAGAATGCCAAAATTGACATATTTATTCATTTTATCACCAAAAAAATGCCAGTTCCTGACATCTGTGCTTACCATGCAGCCCCATACTATTTGATTGCCACCTCTATATTTAATAGCAGGTCGTACATTTTTGACATGCATTGCTGTATTTAATTTCCACCAAACTTTTGGCATGCCATCCGATCTGAAAATGTTATATTTGCTTTAATCAACAAAAATTTTATTTTTCTAAAATTCTTTTGGTTGCTTTAAATGCATTTCAATACATTAGTTTGTTAATTAGTTTGGTTATATTAAACGTCCCGTTGTAAAGCAGGGATATTTTGAGACGGGCCTCATGATTTTGAACCGCGGTCAGATGACAAGGACGACATCTGTGCTGGCGCCCCCATCTCCACAACATACACACCAGCGGGAGAACGATTGGTCTGGCAGATTAAACGTGCAACAGACCCACTTACACGACGGCTCTTCGGTGGAATGGGTGTCGAGCTTGAAACCCTACGATTCAAGAGTTGAGATCTCACTCCCAAGCTATCGTGGCCATACATTTTAGCAAACAGTACCTAGATTGATAATTTCATTTGCAGATGTAGATCTTCCTTTGAGGTACTCTGCCATGATATTTATGTTTTCTTAAAAAATTTCTTACAATTTCCAGGTTTATGGATTTTTACGAACTTAATTTTACAATGCAGAACCATTTTAATGCACTAGTTTTTGGATTAAATTAAAATTGTTTCATATTCCATCTCTCCATGCTCATTAAATATTCTTGGACATATATTTGTTTGATATTTGTTTATTTTCTTGAATCTGTGAATACTATTAAAAACAGTAGACTTACTCAATTCCAAGATGTGTCCCATACAGCGAATATATTTTCCATTTTTCTTATGAATTATTAAAAGATTCCACATGTCAACTGTTATATCTTTGTTTCTCACCATTTTTTTTTCTATAAGAAATTCTATCTGTTGATATTTTTTGTTTAAAATTATAGTCTAAAAAATATTGTAGGAATTTTGTTGAACTTCTCATTTGAAAAGTGTTCCAATACTTTTTTTTACTATTTGCTTTTGAACTATATTTGAAAAGCTAGATCAAATTATACTTTAAAATACTAATAAAGTTTTGTACACCAAAAAATTGTACACCAAATTTTTATATATTTCTTAATTCATTTGGTTTTTATTTTTATGTGATAAATACATTTATAAATAATTTTGTGGTTGTTCATGAAAAGTGTACCTATACTTTTTTGAGTGACTATAGCTGTGAAACGTATACCTTCTTTAAAGACTGTGTGACAGAGCGCAACATTTACCCGCTTTTTTTGCTATTCTTTTGCAATATTAGCTCTTTTTTTTTATTTAAAACTATTTTCAGCAAAAGTGGAACCAAAACTTTCTTAACTATCATTACTCAATAGCTACTATAATTTTATGGAACATAAATTGCTAAATTATGCATTTTTTGAGAAAGTGGTATACAAGGGTTGTTGCAAAAAAAATTTACATTTTTAAGCTTTCTTCTTAGAAATAGAATATAGTTCTCGATTACCATTTAAAGTTTTCATCGATGGATAATTAACAAAATTATGATTTTAAGAATTAAGAATTTACATTTTTCCTTTGTTTTAGATAATTTATTATATGTTGAGAAGTAATATTAAATTCAGGAAATAGTAGTACTCTAAACTACTAATAACATTTACAACTCTGCTCCAAATTTACATCTGATACTTTTAGAGAATCCAGCACCTGATCTATATACATAATTATTTTAATACGGGAAACCTACTATTTAATAATAATTTGAAACTGACTGGTGACGATTATAGAAGACAAGAAGTCTTACCTTAAGGAAGAACAAAAATTGTTATGTACAGAGATGAATCTGAAGCTGATAATTTCGATTTAATTTAATAAGAAACAGTGGCTGTGGAGATGGAGAAAGTAATATTTCGCATCAGTCATGGTTTATTTTGATCAATTCTGTTAAAAGTACCAGAATAAAATACCGTTATTCGTTTGTTCATGGGATTCAGATGATATCTCATATAATCCGTGATTGTTTTTTAAACAAATGTTTATATTTTGATCAATTTCATTGAGATATCAGAATGAATTACCCTTATTCGTTCGTTCAAGGGATTCAGATGATATCTCATATAATCCATGATTATTTTTTAACAAATGTTTATATTTTGAACAATTTTGTTGAGTGTACCAGAATGAATGGTAATTGTTCGTTCGTTCAAGAGATTGATGTAGTTTATGGTAGTCATCTCAATGTGACTAGTTTGAAAAGCATAAATATGACTTAAAAAATTTGTTTTGGAGGTTAAAATAATAGTTTTCGACGGCTGAAATTTAGATAAATGTATTGTGATATCCTATTGCTGAGCAAGTTTCTTCTGGTAGCAAAAATGTTTAAAAAAAGAAGTTGAATAGGAGATTAATTGTTTCACTTAAACTTTGTTTTCTACTTCTAAATTGAACTACTAACCTATATTAATTTTAAAGTATTTTATATATTTCTTTTTTATTTCTTATAATGTTCAGTTAATTTTTTTATAAATGTTCATTTCAACTTTTTTTTACAAAATTCGAGATAGAAGGATTATGAATTACTCCAAATTGAAAATATGAAATAATTATTTATATGAATCTTATATGCAATATTTCATGAAATAGAATATCATTTCGTTAAAAAAAAACAGTAAAAATCGTAATAATGTAGTAATTGAAGATAATTGGGAAAGGGCTGTAAAATAATTTTTGTGATAAAAAACGATATTTCTTTGTTGATTCAAATGTATTCTTTTCTAATCAATTCATTGTCTGCAATCAGAAGACAAAATAAGTGTTTCTAATTTCTTCATATTATCTGGGATAACTGGATGTGAATAGGGGTAATTATTAAATCCTTTAACTGAAACTGATTAATTGATAAATTAATTTGAATAAATAAATCATTGTTTAATTATCCTCTTTGAAAAATGATTATAATAAAAAATATAAATTATTGTAAACTATAGGTTATATATCATTAATATTATAACCTATATATTATAAATATAGATGATTTATTATTAATATTATACACTATATATTATGAATATAGATTACATATTATTAATATTATAACTTATATATTATAAATATAGGTTATTATATTATAAATCATAGGCTTAATTTCCTTCTTATAAGAACATTTTAAATTCTCGAAGAAAATTACAAAAATCTGCAAAAATCATTCTCAATTACCTTAACTCATCCCATATACTTATAATATATATTGTTATAATGAATCAGAATTTATTAACTTCAAATGCGAAATAAACTCATTATTACAATAGTAATGACGTGAGATCACATGCAAATTTCTGTTAAACTTAGGTTTTATTAATACTAATACAGAGATTGTTAAAGTTAATATAAGTAAAATGGTAGTTGTAAAATTGTAAAAGTGCACTCAAACAACTAATACAATTGTTAATTTGGATCCATTCCTTAAACAATCATTCTTCATGTAAACTTAAAGATGGGGTGTTAATTGGCGTTAAAAGGCTGTGTTGGCGAATTATTTCAGTTTCTCCCAATTATTCTTGGAAATACTGCAAATTTCCATGTTATTCTCATTGTATTGTGCCACAAGGGACTAGCCAAACATTTGTGATTGGTTGCAACAAGCACGCTTTCAATCGTTGCGCCAATTTGCTAGAATGTCTCAAGAAACTGAAGTAATTCAACTGAACGTGCGTAACTATTCTAGTTTCGACATCATTCATTTACTCAACTTAAACAAATGCCTCGGCTAATCTGAAAGTAAATTAAAAAGAAGAAAATTGGAAATTCGGCGAAAACTTGGCTAATTCAAAGTTTTCAATTAGAATTCGATGGTGATTCGATTTTTCTTTTCTTTCTTTCTTTCTTCTTTTTTTAAGATATTTGGATTTCTAATTACCGCTAGACTAAAATGCTACCAGCATTCGAATTTATTTTCTTTGGCTAAAAATTAAAACTTTTTTTTTTTTTTGAAATCTTGAATTGCTCTTGCCAGTTAAATCTGGCCCTACTTTGTTTCTCAGTGATTGTAATTGAAGGAAAAAAATGCTAAGACTTAAATATTAGGTTCAAAAATTAAATGCTAATAAACTCGAGAATTTTCTAACTGTACAAATATACTATATATTAAAAAAAATTAATTTTATTTTTTTAAAATTGAAAACAGAAGGGATTATCATATTTATTTTGAAATTTTAGTGTAAATTTGAATTCTAACATTTATAAAAACATTAAAAATGGCATTGAAGTAGCTTCTATACAAACATTTAAAGTGCTATTAAATGTAAGCCTTTGCTTTTTTAAATTTTTCTCGAGATAAAGATTGTTTAGTTATCACCTTAATTATTAAAATTATTTAACAATTTTTAATTTCTTAAAGCTATTAAATATTATAAATGAATTATTACTGCAGCTTTGTAGTTTAAAAATTACCCTTTTCTCTAATTGAAGTTTTCTTAATTAGAAAATTTCGATAAACCTTTCAAGGGACTCTCATTTTCCAGCTGGTTCAATTTCTAAACTTCGCATCGCAAATGCTCGAGATAATTCTGTAGAAATTTCGATTTTCAGGAGAGTTTTGTTGAAATAAATTTATTAGGATGGGTTGTTTTGTTTTTCGTATTATGGGAAATGATGTTTCAACCAACCAATTTGAATCCGAAATGTTGGCAAAGCTCCAAGTTTTAGACCTTCTTGAGTTCGAAAAACATATTTTTGGAAAATGTCTGTCTGTCCATCTGCCTTTAACTCTCTTCCTACACCCCACCTCCCAAAAATTCGAAAATGCTTTGAACTAGGCAAGTGAAATTCGATATATGGTGTTTATACCGAATTTGTAGATTTACACATTATATTTTGAACAAAATTCATTCGGAGGAAGTCTGTCTGCCCAGCTGTTCAAATGTAAGCTAGCTCCATAACTACAAAAATAAGATAGCTTGATCAATAAAATTTAGTGCACAGATTTAAAATGTATAGTTTAGTCATCTAAACAAAGAGTGGGCCAAATTCAACAAAGGATTGTTCATTTGTCTGTTTGTCCTTTCATTAGTATGTAGGTGTAGCGAATAATGCTAGGCTCGAACTTCCAATCTTATGGTTAGTAGCCGAGTAACATATCCATTGGGCCAAAAGTGCGCTTCGGTCCGAGGGATGTTATCTGGCTTATATGTATAGCAATCACCACAGAGTATCTCCCCAGTGAGTTTGGAGAACGATATTTATGTGAAGTGTTGGTGGTGATGTTAACAACTTGTTGTATTTAATGCGCGTCTAAAGCTTTGAGTCGCCGATAGAGGGCGCCACGACAGTTGAATGAAGCTACGAGCGAAGGTTGCGTTTATCCAAGGTCGGTTGCCGGGTTACCATTTGTTGATGAATAGCTGATAGCGCTAGGCCTGAACTCCCAATCTTATGGTTAGTAGCCAACATATCCGTTGGGCTAAAAGTGCACTTCGGTCCGAGGGATGTTATCTGGCTTATATGTACAGCAATCAACACAAGTATGTTAACGTGGCAAATGAAAAAAAGCAATGACTTCAATATATAAAATTTAGTATGCATTTTTGTGACATCATTTGTAGTTTTGTGCCAAATTTTATCTATAATCTGCTGGAAAAAATTCGTCTAAAACACAAATTCGATTTTCGGATATCATCAACCCCATACGAAGGATTAATCCTTAAAATTCTCTGATATATATAGTAAAAATGCTAACTTCACTCTAAAAGTCAATACTCCGTTACTATTTTATGTCTTGCTAGGCATTCTTTGCCGTATTCAATGTCCCAAATATTTGGTGGTAAAGGGAGATAAGATTTTTATTAGAAAATGAGCGAGAAAGTTTTGGGGATATCACACAAATTGAGTATTAATTTGATTTTGTTATTTAATTTTTTTTAATCATAAACTGGGTGATAATTTTCAAAATAAGACAACAATTTACTATTAAGATAGTATTTCAGATATTCGCAGCTAAGAACTTAATTCTAATTGATTCCACATTTTGAAGTAGATGAATCTAATTACAAATGTCAATATCGAAACTCCAATTGTTTAAATTGAAGCCATTGTGGTTAATCACTTCGCATAGAATGACGTGTCTGACACGCGCATCGAATTACTGAATTTCTATTTTCAAATCTGCAATCAAGCCACAGAATTAAGAATTTAAATACAAAAAAATCAATATGAAACGATTTGGTATCCCAAATGCTCCGAATATTATTTTTAAAAAATCAAATTAACTATAAATTACCAAAATAGGATGAGTTATCTAATTAGAAAGTTAAATAAATTCGTATGTCAAGTGGTTAATATTGCTGCAGAAATTACCCAGTGCGTGTAGAATTAATTTAATACATGCATGGATTATGACAAATGGTGTATTATTCCAGGAATAATCGGCAACAAAAACACAACCGATACGAAAACTTATTTGCTGCTGTTGTTTCTGATGGTACTTATGATAGACAAACCCGCTGACAGAAGTAGCGATTTTAAGCCGAGGGAACGTCTCTTGTTTTTCGGTACAGCCATCTAGGGCCAAGAATATGTTTTAGCTACTCATGGGTCACAGCCCTTTTTACGGGGTGGTCTTCATTCAGCCTCGCACAGTACATAATTTAGATCTGAATCAGAACAATCATCCCTGATCCAGTACTCCCAGTCATATTGTCTCGACTTGGTTTGGGGGTCACGGTAGATTTATAAGTGCAGCAGCCACTATACACTCACTCACGTGGTGAGTCTTCGGTCGGCGGGATTCAAACTTCTGTACTTTAGGAGGTGTTGATATATCGCAACTCGTTGACATAAAAGAAAAAATACTTTCAAGAACAATATAATGAGTACAATAAATCAATCCCGGTTTTTAAATGTCGTTCTTTTATTCTACTCTTCAATTCCAAATTTTAATACAGCCAAATTGCGTTTAAATCGTTTCAACAGAGTATGAAAATTCATTCGAGTCTCAGAGGCTATTCGATTTATTGTTGTTGTTTCAAATGGCACTTGTCGTAGACAAACTTGTTGACTCAGTCAGCGATTTTATGCCGAGGGTGCATTTCTTGTTCCAAGTAACGACAACTAGGGTCAAGAGAACATCTTAGTTACTCACGCATCACATTTGCTTGCACAGTCCCATTTAAGAAGAAAAACCATGTCCGAACCGGGACTTGAACCCAAGAGGCCCGGATAACGAGGAAGACGTGCTACCCCTGTGCCGAAACGTCGCATATTCTATCTAAAACCAATGAATTAACAATTTATCATTAATTTAACAAGAATTCATTGTGAAAAAAAATCAACTTTTTAAATAAGATAAACTTGTATAATATAGGATATGATGAGAAAAGTAATGAACAAATTAGATGCGTACACTTCAGAAATTAAGGCTCCAGCACCGATAACGATCCTTACGCATTATTGTTAATTTAAACGTTTAACATCCCATCTCCTAGCATCTAAGCAGAAAAAAGGATATTGTTACGTTTTTAACGTGGAGGGTCGGATTGAATGGACTTTATTTCAGGACAGCACAAACAAATTTATTTACAGCTATTTACAGGATGACTTGATAAAGTAAAAACTTCAGAAAACACAATCCAGCAGTCAACAGTCACTTACAGCGTAAATAAAAGCCTTACGCACAATAAATACAGACTGCAAAACAGATATCGTATAGCACAGCAACAATAAATCGCAGCGAGCTCAATAATACAACATTAGCAGCAAACGTAAACACAGCTCACTAATTCGCTAGTCTAGCGAGACGCTTCTCTTCCGGGAGGGAAAAAACTAACTCACTTACTCCGGCTACTCGTCCCTTATATAGCCGAGGAAGCGCTTGCTCCGAAACTTCTCAAAACATCGCGCGCGATCCAGCGGCTACTAGATTATTCCTTTCGCCAAACCAACCAAGCTGGCGCTAAGCTCCTTGCCAAACGTCACCATCTTTGGTGACTTTTCGCGGATCTCGCCCGCTTGTAACAATATCTACTTTTTTTCGACTTCAGTATAAGAGTAATTTTCGTTAGATATAAGGATTTTTCATTCTACTTATGCAAAAAGATCGACGAATTGTCGACTAAGATAATAATTATCAAAATGGAAAAGAATTAAAATTTTAAAATAAATTTTCCTGCCTCCTCTATCTCTCAGAATTCTCTGTTGTTGATCACCTGGAAGAGATGACGTCATCGGTCATTTTCTAGAAGAATCTGTCAGGATTTTATTTTCTAAAATATGTAAACAGTTTGGGTGTTTGTTTTTTAAGTCCTTTTGTATAAAGTTATTTTTAAATTTTAATAGGATAAATTGGACTTTATTTTTCGGCTCCTCTCGGTTTTACTTACCTTCTGCTTTAAAAAGAGAATATTACCACAAAATAATATCTTTTCAATTCTCCCAAAAACTGGCGTCCAGCTCACTCATGATTTCCTTACCTACTGTAGAATACTAAGTGGACTGTATATATTACTTTTTCAATAAAGTTTCGACGAGTGCTGGTTTGTTTTCTGAATGATTAAACAAATTTCTATTCCAAAATCTTTAATTACCAGTTCCATACTTTCCATTACAAGACGCTCACCAAAGAACGCGAACTATCATTTGACATGGCGATAATAACAACTTTGTTTGATATTTAACACCTACTATGCTGAAGATAATTGTTTCAAAGTAGAAAACCAAATCAGGTTATTTTTAACATCACAGTTTAATTTGGAATAAATACAGTTATTTAATAACTCAAGGCTTAGTAAATAAATATCAATTTTTTAAAAAAATAACAGTTTCAAAAAATTTACACTTTTTTTAAAAATTCTTTAGAACAAATCTTTGACTGTAAAATGGAAATTTAGAAATGATTATTCTGCCGAGGAATAGATTTATCCATATCATAAAAGAGACGAATATAAAAAAAAATTAAAATGCAGATTTTTGGAATAGTAAGTGTCAAATGTCTTAAGTCTATAACAAGCCATAGTTTATTCAATTTCTTGCAATAAAAGACTAGGGGATACTCCTTAGAAAAATAATACAAAATGGACAAAGAGTATCAATAAGATCATTTCCCAAACCTCCAATTGTAAATATGTGCATATGGAATAAGAAGTTTGTAACACTTTTATACATCTCAATATCCACAAGTGAAAATAAAATGTATATATTGTTGAATAAAAAGTAAGCATATCCATCTTCCAACCACATTCTAATTTGGCAAAACGAAAATCTATTAGTACTCCATAAAAGTGCAGACTGTTTCAGTTTCTAATAGTAGAGAATGACTACTCTTATTAGAAAATATTTTCTTATAACAATTATTAGATTAGATCATCAGTAATTTATATGTATTTGAATTGTAAGAAGCTTATGTATTGAATGAAGTCATGGAAATTTTTTACTTCAAGCATGCTGGTATTTCAGTTTGCACCTTAATGTTACTGGTATCCTTATTTTCTAATGTTTAAATTCAGTTACTCATTTGTAATTAATAAGATTTTGCTTCATGATGTTTGGCAATTTAAAGAACTATTATTTACCAGCCATGGTTTAAATGTTTTTCTCCTTGCTTCATTCATCTCATTTAATTTTGTATATTTGTTAAAATGCATATCAGTTCCACATTTAAATAAACACATAAAAAATAAATTTTCATTTATATTTACATATCTTCATTTTTGCCCATTTAATTATTTAAGTGCCATTTAGGTAACATAGGACTCACATAATTCTAAGACATGATTACAATAGATTTAAAATGAACAATGCCCATGCAAATAAATATTTGATAGAACTGGGTCCGAAGGCTACAATTTCCCAATACTGATACATTCAACCCAAACATTCCATATTCAGGTGGCTACCAAAATAGTGGAACCCCCAGTGAATAATAGTGGTATCTTTGAATTGCTTTATAAACCTTAAAATGTAATAACCATTTTTAAAAAAATAGCAATGTATTGATTCTGGTAGTATGTGTTAGCTTTACTAAAGTTCTGATATAATACTTGGATTTATTTCAAAAACATAAATGCAAAAACCTGTCTAACTGGAGCAAGTGTGACTGAATCATCCCAACTTTTAGGCTTTTCTAGAGGTACAGAATCTAAAGTCATCACAGCCTACACACAGCAGGACAACACAAGCTCAACTAGCTATAATAGTGGGTGGACAGAGAAACTCAGATAAGATACCCATGGGTATTGAAGAGGATTGTAATGTCCAAAAAGTATACAATTGCAGCAAAAGTGACACAAATCTCAATACCTATCTCAATTTTCCAATATCAGTGATTGCAATTATAAGGCACCTTCATGCACAGATCATTTTTGGCAGAGTAATTTTCAAGCCATTTGTCACAGATGTTAATGATAAACATCATCTATAGAAGTTAATTGATTACTTATCAATTAATTGATAAGTAAAAGAAAATAATGATTTGACAAATTATGTTCCATACTTTTCCCTACAACAGGATGGGTGCACGTTTGGAGAATACCTGCATGAGCTAATGATCATGACTGTCTCCTTCCAACTGTCAAGCATGGAGATGCATTAGTCATGATATGGGCAACCAGGTTTCTGATGGATCAATCATAACCCTGAAAGGAGGGATCACTGGGAAGAAGAAGAGAGAAATTTAAGTTGACCTTTGATGAAACTTTGCTTCCTGCAAGAGATAAAATTTTCCAGAATGATAATGCACTTATCCGTACAGCGAGACTTGTCCAATCATGATTTACTGAACATGAGAATGAAGGTAAACATCTGCCTAGGCCGCAATCATCCGACCTCAATATAAATGAGCTGTTATGATCTATCTTAGATCATTTAATACAAAATCAATATCCTTCTCTTGCTCCTCTCCCAGAACAATACAATATTCCTCTAAGCATTATTCAATACTTGTATAAGTTGATTCTTGGGCAAATCCAAGCTGTATTAAATGCCAAAGGTGGTCATACAACATACTTAAAAATCTAACATGTTTTCATTATTTTAAAAATTGCTTCTATATGTAAGTAGGTGATTCTTTCATGAGCCTTAAAAGTTTTTTAATTATAATAGCTTATTTTCTCAGATTATAAAATAATAATGATCAAATATAAGACATTCTAAAATTATCAGTAGTATGATATCATTATACAACAAGTAGATCAACAAATTACTTAGACTTTTAATTCATAAATACCAAAATAAAGTTTCAATACAAAAGAATTGCAAACAAACTCTGCAAAGGGAAAAACAACATTTATTGCATGAATTTAAAAAATTATTTTTTATTGCTTAGCATCAATTATTTACATTTATTTTATAAATATTTTGAAATTACTCATCTACACAGTAAATGAAAAAAGCACATTTAGCAGACAAATTTTCCAAGTTTAAGGAATTTTTTCACAATTTTTAATAAAGACAAACAAAAGCAACAAGCAAAAAAATTTACACACATATAAATAAATCATAATTTATCACAGGAATTTCACATTTAACATACAGTTGTGCTAGCATTTCTGCATTATTTGAGAGGTTGGAAAATTTAAGTAAAAATAAAAGAATAAAGGTGTAAACAAGGCAAAATCATAATGGAAATATTAAAGAATTGAAGTACAATTTTTGTACAGTATTTGCTTCAATTCTATTTTTCAAAGTTTATAACAAAAAGGTTTCATTCTAAAACAAATTAAAACTTAAATGAATTTTTGAATGCTTATATTATAATAATATTTAAAGCTTAGGATAACTAAATTAATGAATGTGAATTAACCTTTAAGATAAAACTCAAATAGTGAAACAAATTCAAATTCAATAAACATAAATAAAACGAGGGACAACTAAGCATATATATAATAAAGTGAATGATATTACAAAATACTTTCCTATTATCATGTCAGGAGGATCATAACTGCTTTTTGAAATTGTTTTATAACAAATATATATGACGATTTCAAAATTGATTTTTTTACAGAAACTAGTCATTACTGAAATATCTCATGCATACTAAAACTAATTAAATTTCAGAGATTCTTGTTCTTAAAAGAAATTTGTTTTAATATTTTAAATATAAAAAAAAACATACTTTTAACAAAAACTTAAAAGAATGTCAGTTAAATGAACATTCTTTTTTATAACAGAATAAAATATGTTTGAAAGTAAATTCAAGACATACAGATAAATAATAGAAACATTAATATTTCCTATATAAATGAAATGCTGGTATATAGGAAACCAAAAATTTGGAACTATTCTAGCAATAAATTCATTTTTTAATCTTCTGTCCATTTCTAATTATCAACTCATCATAAATACTTTATTAATTTCAATACTTCTTATTTTGCAAATAGCATTCACCTCTTGAAAGATAAAAAGCTATCTAAAACATTTGTCATTTGTTACTTAATTATACCAATAAAATAAAAAATTTAGTTTACGAACAAAAAATTATTAAAAGCTATTAAATGAATATTAGTATTAAACTATTACAGCAAAATATACAAAAATGCACAGTAAATGCAGAAAAAGCAAAATTAAAACTAGCATCTATTATAAATAATGTATCCAATGCAAAAACATATTTACATTTTAAAAACGTTAAAAACACTAGCTTTCTCAGAAGTTAACTTACCAAGCACAAAGACAAAATTATAATAGTTTAACATATTAAAAAGCTAGAAAGAATTGGCTTTAAGCATTATTTCTAGAGGATTGAAAATATTTTGTGCATAAATTAATTAAAAATTAATAAGAAACAAAAGGCAGTATTCAGCAATGTTATAATAATACTACAACACATTTAGTATTTATATTTTAATCATACAGCCAAACTTCATATAGTTTAACTGTAATTTCAGTTATAGCTAACCAGTTAAAAGGAAAAGGTTAACATTAAGCAGAAACATAGAAATGACACAATAAAAATTCACCAAATTTGCACACATTATGAACACAATGTTATCAATTTAGAAGTTTTTTTAAAAACATTTGTACAAATGACTGATTTAAAAACTACATGTAATAAAAAAACCAATCATTTTCATAAAGCTAGAACCAAAGTATATATGACTTTCTGTATATTTGTGTCTCTTTATAAATAAATTTTTTAAAAAAGAATTAAATACAGAAAAATAAAATAAAACACCGGAAATGTATCTGAATTTTTTGCAAAGCAGAATCGGATAACTATAACTTAAAATTTATAAATACAAAAAATTATAAATACACTGGCAATTTTTAAGACATATTTTTTTTAATGCCCTGCCAAGTTAAATAAAATATATAAATAAATATACAGAACAGGAACATCATTTTTTTTTCCTTTTTTAAATACATTTACCATTTCAATACACAACTATTATTATCATTTTAAAACTGGTGAATATTATGTAACCATGAAGTATTATACTGTAAGTCTCCCCACCCCTTTTACAGACATTACTGAAACACATACGAAAAAAAATCTAAATGGTAAAAATGCATTTCAAAGATTTGACAAAATGGAATTTTTTTAAAAATTAGATTATTTAAAAGGCAGAATATTTCATTTTTCAAAACAAGAAATAAAAGAAGCAACATTTGATATCAACATTACAATGTGAAATGACTACATTAAAAACATACATCAAAATAAAATTTGAATGGAAGGATTCTCAATTGGTCAAGTGATATAATCTATTCAGATTTATCAGATATGGCAGGGAAATTTATTATAAAAATTTGAGGTCCATAGTCACAAACAACAGATTGGCCAGATAATCTGAGCATTCGAACATGAGTGGAATGGTCACCACTGCCCACCATAATCATACGAAGAGCCTCACCATGATTTACATCCCACAATACAAGATTATCCTGTTAAAAAAATATAAATTTATATTGCAAATAAATATCAGAAATATACCACTATTAATAAAATTTAAATAACTTTTAAAGCAACTGAATTCCTTTTTTCATTCAGTTAAATTATTCAGAAACAGTACAACTAGGAGACATTTACTTAAGTATATGAAATCAAAAATGGAAAAAATTTAAAAAACTTGTCAAAGCTAAACTCATTAATCAGTTAATTGCAGAACTTATTTTTTAAAGTTCTACAAATTCCCTTTTGTAAAGTCAAGCAATAATGTATGTATATGTCAAACACTGTCCAAATGGTTGCTTAGAAAATTTTGCCAAAAATAAATACACATTGACCACATAAAAGTAAGATTTGGATTGGTTTAACTACTTAACTTTAACACTATTTTAATCATTGTAAATATTATTATTGTAAAAACATTACAAATAAAATCACAAGGGCGATTAAAATGTGTTAAGCAGTAGAACATTTAATTCTTAAAAAAATATTAGTTGCTTCATTAATTATTTATTTTAATTGGTCGAATGAAATGGCACATACATCTTTCAATATACATGTACTGCAGGTAGTTCAGATAAAATGAATGGTGCAGGAAAAATATAAGGATTATTACTAAAAGGAGCAAAAGACCACTATAAAGTTTCTGAAATTGGTAATCCATTTAAGAATTCCTTAGACATTCTATTGTCCATTGTAATCACACTGAATCATTTTGAGAATTCCTTAGACATTCCATTATAATCCCACTGAATCAATTTGAGAATTCCATAGGCATTCGATTATAATCACACTGAATCATTTTAAGAATTAAATAATAAACCATTATAATAATTATAATAACACTGTTTTAATAGGCCTAATGATAATAAAAGTAACTGAATGACAGCCTCATGAATCCATGTGGTCACAGAATTTAGAGCAAAAGAAGTTACAATCTTTAGAAGACAAAACAGCTTCTTAGCTTCGGTGTAAATCCGATTCTACTTAAGTCTGACTTTCACCAAAAACCCAAACCAAAAGGAACAAACTTCAGAAGAAGGTCCATGAACATGCAGACTATCTACACAATCAAATTCAGTTTGAGAATAGGCATAAGAATGAAATTTAGAAATTAATCCAGATCATATCGCAACCCTCCCTCTCGTTCTAGTTAATTATCTAAATGTTATATTTTTTTAGAAAGCAACATACTTTGCTTCTTCTTTACTTTATCCATCAACTATTCCCAAACATTCAATGTGTTTGATTAAGCAGCCCTGTTGCCAGATTTTAAAATCAGTGTTCTCATCAAGAACACATTCTCATTGCTCGATTCATTTTTGAAAGTAACATAATGAATTCGAAAGTATTCTTTATATATTTTTTTAATTTATATAAATGCATTTCTTCATGCATGATTTTTTAATAAATTACCAAAAAATAAGAAAATTTTAATGCATTTTTCTGAATGAAACCTATACCTTAATTAAGTTAAAGGTTATTCAATTCTTGTAGACATTAATTATTTTTTGACAATTAATATAATTTATAGAAATAAAACTTAGTCTTTTTTCTCCTTAAGAATTATTATATTATTTCTTATTTATAGTTTCATGATTTTATACAAAACTTTGCATAAATTGCATCTAATATAATGTTTCATCTTTTTTGCCTCTGCCCATCCTACTTTTAAATGTACATTTTTTTAACATTCACATTCAAGTTGTCTCTAATTCGTGCTAATCATTAGCTGTTCATAAATATAAATTTATGATCAATCTTACCTCTTTTGCTGTGACCATAATGTTATTTGTGAGAAGCATGATATTGCTATGAAGGTTGAAATCCTATCAAGTAGAAATGAAAAAGCAATTATAAGCACAGCAAACAAACAAAAAAAGTACCAAAATATTTATATAGGTTCTTCACTAACTGACAGTTTTATTAAGCAAAGAATATTTAATAATGCAAGTCACATCTACAAAAATAAAAGAACTTAATAACTCATATTTATTAAATACTAATATTTAGAGTAATATTTGTAAGTGATGTTATTGAAAATTTTATAGATGACATCTGTTGTATTACAAACTATATTTTAATTCTAATCCTTTAGGAACATTTACACAAATGCACCGACACCCAACTCAAAAAATTAAAAATGCATGGTGCAAAAATTAATAAAATTAAGATGTAACTTAAAAAAAAATTCCCTGAAAAATCAAAATAATAAAAATACCTACTATTGAAGAACATATAAAAAATGAATATTAATCATTAGCTATCATTTCTAAGGATTTATTCTCTCACTCTTTTTAATAATAAATTCAATGAATTTCTCACATAAAAATACATTAATAAATCAATAGTCAAAATTAAAAAGTAAAACAATAAATTATTAATAAATAAACTTTTTTTATTATTTTTTTATGCTGAAACAAAAGTTTACAGCAATATGAATTGCAAGCAGAAATTAATTTTGGCTCTTTATTACAAATATTTCATCTAGTACTTAAATTTCACTTCACTTAATAATTTGATAATATACCTACTAGAATTATAATATATACATAAAAGCATATACCATATATAACTATACCATATAATATAAATATTATAATAATAAATACCTACAAGCATCATAAGATAATACTATACCTAATAGCATATACATAAAAGCTTCATAATTCTAAGAAAATAGAAGAATGAAAATTTTATATAGCATCATAATGGCTTGATTCAGTGATAATGTAACTTTTATTCAAAGCTAATTTTAAAAAATCAATAAATGAATTAACAAAAATAAAAATAAGATTTGACAATAATAAATGCCTGAAGCATAAAAAATGTCTAAATTTATGATATTGAATTTTTGATATGATTTCATATCAAATATTGAAATATTTAATATACAAATTTATCTGAATGGAAAACATTCTGAAAGATTTTCATATAGAATTCAAACCTACCAGTGAAATGCTGTGAAGTAAATGACCTTGACTTTTTTCCCAAATGCAGATATGATTATCAGTTCCTTGACTGATCATGTATATATCTGTAGACAACAGACTCATTACAGTACCATGATGACCATTCAAACTGTACATACAAGTACCAGTCATGAGATCCCATAGGCATATAAGACCATCTTGACATCCACTTGCTGCTGATGAGGGTGAAAACTAATAAGAAAAAAAGGTTATGAGTAACAGCTCCCTCTTATAGTAGATTACAGAATAACAATTCCAAATATCAAAGAATGGATATTATAATTAAATTCAAATATTTAACAAATTAATTACACAAAATACAATGGATAATTGCTCAACAATCATTTCTAAGATTAATTCATAATATAAAATCATTCAATACTTTTGACTTTCAGAGGCATTTAATTTGGAAGTTTAAAAAGGATTAAATAATTTCTTGCAACATATATGAATTATATACACATATATATTACATACTAGCCGCCTTTGGCGACCAGTGCCTTTGGCTAAAATTTTCATATAATATTTTATGTCGCTGTGTCTCATAACAGGTTTTTCACCAAAATATTTTTTAACCAAATAAATTTTGATAATCATATAATACATTTATAGTGTTATTTTCTTCAGATGTTTTGTTCATTGTACTACTCATCTTTCTGTTTCTATCCGAGCTACGATTGTCCCGGAATTGATATTTTACTTACATGGTGGAAGAAAAAGTCTACAATTCTACGTTTTTATAGAATAATGAGATTCAAATTTTCATAAATGTAAACACACTAAACAAATAAAGACACAATTAGTTTTCAAGAGATACGAAAGTTTAAAAACAGCTTGGAAAATGCCAGGCACAGAGGAAATATTGGTGACACACACACCCTTCTTTTTCTTTCTTTTTTTTTTTCTTCCCTGCCCAGACTTTATTTTGAGCAGGCATAGATTAAATATCCATACAGACTAATAATAAAAGCAACTATTTTCTTTCTTTTTTAAACATCCCATTATCTATGAATGAAAACCAACTGACTTCCCATATTTCCTTCTAAACAAATCCTAATTTATTACTTCCTGCTATCTCACTCGGTGTGGGGGGGAAGGAAATGAAGATTTTTGGCGGGAAAGTAAGAAAAGTGTTGTTTTAACTATTTTCCTCTCAGTTTTTTTCATTTTTTCTCTCCATAAGAACCATCCTCGTGTCTTAACGAAAATATTTTTAAAAAATTATCCGAATCGGTCGAGCCGTTCTCTAGTTTTGCGCTTAGCAACGCATTTCGAGGTCCATTTTTATTAATATAAATATACACTCATTTGCACAAAATGTAGGTAGTATATAATTTCAACCAAATTTCTCATACAAAACTTAATGTTCGTAATTTATTAAAACTCGAAGTATATAACAAATTATTTTTTCAAAGTCAAATTATGAGTCATAAAATTTGACCTATTTTAATCATTTTACACCCTTAATGCTGATTTTGTGCATGAGTATACCTAATGGAGTTGAGTTCCAGAATAGTAAAATACTGTCAGAATAATTACCAATTCTAATTAAAGGAAGATATGAAAATGATTTCAATCAAATAGAACAGTGAAATCTATTTGACAATTATCCAATGTATATATATACATATATATTCTTTAAAAAAATTGCTGAAATCTAGGAAATATTTTTGATAATTACAAACAAATTATAGAATTTTTTAAGATGTATAAAAATTAATTTTGTACCATAATATTTTTGGTACTTATCATGGAAAAACCAAAAATCTCAAGCAGACAAATATCTAAATACTTCAATGTTAAATATAAATGATAAACTTATGAATAAAGTTATAAATGATGCAACACATCCCAGGACACAATAAAAATACATACCTGGTCAATGTTTAACACAGAAATAGGAGCGGTATGGCCGTGTAAATTATATATACAGACAGCGGAATCACTACGAAACACCTACAATAAAGCATAAAATGAATCAGAGGATCTGATATTAATAACTAAACACACAATCATAGTTAATTTTAACTTGGGCACTAATCATTAATAATTTTTTGTAATAAATTAAAACCTTTAGAAGCTTAATGCTATATATTAATGAGCAATTGTTATACATGAGACATGATATAGCCTAATATAGAGTGCTTATACTAATTAAGAGGAAATAACTGTTTTCAGATTTATCTCATGCATTGAGAAGATATTTAAAAAAAATAGTACAGATTTTTTTATATGGGAATTAAAATTAATTTTTATACATCTATAAAGGAATATTAGTATGAAATTGTGATTATACTTTTATTATATAAAAAAATACTGTTTGAAAAACAAAATTTAAAAAATAAACAATGATTTTTTACAGTAATCTTTTACTCACATATGACAAAAATTTTCTATATTCTTTAAAATTCTCTTTGATTTTAAAGATTTAAGATTTAGATTATAATATTTTTTTTAAGTTTTAAAAAGACTTAAGACTATATGAAGAAAAAACTATAATGATTACAAGTGGAAGTTAAGAGCCATTTCAAGTCAGATAAAAGTTTTAAATAAGTAAACTTGGTGACATCATAGGTTTTTGATTCAAAATTTATTTTATATTTTTAAATTCAAAAAACCATCAAAATCAAAATTATAACAGCAATAGAAAATGGCCTTAAATTAGGTTGCCTTTTCTCACTACAAAAAAAGAAGACATTTTTATGAAATATGTTAATTTGATGTTCTGAAAAAAAAAACTAACAAAAACTTTTGGTAGAAATATATTTATACACATATGCAATAAATTAGATATGAAAGTTTATCATTCTTTTTCATAGTATTTTTTAAATTACCAGTAAAAATTTAATTTTCATTAGTTGTCAACAATATTTCATGCTACTTATGAAAATATACCCGTGAATCGTCATATTCGATAAAAGTTACAGATTTATAATTTTTTTAAAAATTCCAGTTTTATAATTTTCCTGATTTTTCTGACACCCAAGAATTTCCCAGTGACTCTAAGTTACTCAGTCGGTTGGTCACCCTGTTTAAATTAAAAAGCAATTAGACTAGAATTTCAAATTTTGTGAAACAAGGATTATATTTATAATGGTTCTCATATTTTTACACAAAAGTCAGATGATCAGAGAAACACTTTAAAAAATTCCTTTTTTAAAGAAACACCAGTGGTGGGAGAAGGAAATGTCTCCAATGGACTCATAAAAAGCAACAGGCTCAGCATAAACAATCAAAAATTTCTGGGATCTTTTTATAGCAGCAAACAATAATCCAAATAATTTGGCTTGACGTAAGCTAAAAAAAATGCACTTCATAAAATAATAAATTAGGTCAAACATTGAGAAGACAATATGATTGCCTGAAAGCTAAAATAAATACATTTAATAATAAAAATAATAAGTGCTGGGGATATTTTTTAGAATTAGGGCAAAAAAATAAATTTACAGAATCTCAAGAATGATCAATTTTGAAAATGCTGTAATCCACATTTCAATGAAAAACAACATGAGATTCTGCAGATTACTAACAAATAAATTTACACCATAAGCAGGCATAGTAAAAACTGATAAATGAACCAATATTAAATATAGAAATAAAAATAGTTTTAAATAAATATCTAACCATAATTATTTTACAACTCAAACTTTTGAAATTCTTCAAAATTTCAGAAATCTATTTACCAACTTTAGGACAAATAATTAAAAAAGGAAGAAAGTCATGTAGAAAAAAAATCTAAAAGCTATGTTTTTAATGAAAGAAATAATAAGAATCCTTAAAAATTTAGATTAGCACCACTATAATCGAAACTATTCATTATCAAGAATTAAAACCAAAACTACATAGGAAAGAAACATAATTACTTTAACTAAACGATCATAGCCCCCAGAAACTACAAGACTTCCATCAACTTCTAACACAGAAATTGTCATTGAATGCGCTTTTATGTTTTGAATCCATGAACAACGTATTGACTCTGAGCCTGCGAAGCTTTGGGAATCAGGAACAGCATGACCTAATTAAAAATTAATGAGAGAAAAAATTGCTTTTACTCTGAATTATATCAAATGTTCATAAGGAAGGATGAAATGTTAAACATTATTAACCTGCATGCGAAAGATGAGATGGTAATGTTTCATTGATGAATTTATCTATGGCAAAGAATTCAAGTAAACCACTGACACGTGCAGCAATTAACCTAGAAAGGGAAAAAACAGATAATGGTAATATGGAATAAGACTTGATTTTGATTCTTAATAATACAACAAACTGAATTTAAATATTGTTAAAATGTAAAGTGCTATCAAAACAAATTTAAATTATGGAAAAAAATAGTTAAATTAATAGTAAGGCTTGTTGTTTCAAAGGTATTAATTTTTAAAAGGTAGACTAAAAATGAAAAATGCATTTTTGCATGTTTTATGTCTACTAATATTAAAGAATATATTTTATATGCATTTTCATGTATTTATCATTAAAAGACAGTCCATAAAATGTAAAATTATTCAAATCTGATGCAGATGTGTTTTTTGAAGAAGAAATTATGCGCCTTAGAGGATTTTTTTTTAATATTTGAATTAAAATTATAATTAAAAATTAAGCAAAATTTTGATCACAACAACTGAGCAATGGTCTTTTCACAACACAACTTTGAAATATTACAGCACAAAAATGAATGTTGCATCATTTCAAATACAAAAATTTATCTTTCTAATCTTACTAATTTAATTACTCTAGTTTTTCTTCTATTTTTTAATAGTTTTTCTAATTTTATAAAAATAAATTTTACCACTGTGAAGAGATTCAAATTATTTTCATTGTTGTGACATATTTTTCATCATGGATGTTTTTCCTTATTTTTCCTAGAATCACCAAGTTTTTGCTGATACTTTCAATAAACCTTTTTAAGTTCCATTAGATTTAGAATCACTTCACAAATAAGTAATGATTAAAAGAACATTGAATACATCTATTTTTAAACAGTTTCAACAATAAAAATTTTCTATTAGTTGCAAGTTTAAAAACTTTTGTTGCAAAATCAAGTTCAAATTTTACATTAGATGACAAAAATAGCAATCATAATACAAAGATGGTGAATCTTTTAAAATGTATAAATATTTAATGAACATCAAAATTATATATATATATATATATCTAATATATAAAATTCTCGTGTCACAGTTTTCGTTGCCATACTCCTCCGAAACGGCTTGACCGATTTTGATGAAATTTTTTGTGCTTATCCGGTATCTATGAGAATCGGCCAACATCTATTTTTCATCCCGAAATATCAATTAGTTCAGGAGAAATTAATTAAAACCCCTTAATTTATGTGAAATTAAAACCTGTAAAGTTACTTTCCGAGTGAAACCCGACCTTCCGGAGAAGCGATCGTTCATGAGTACCTTTTCGTCCAGTAAAACCGCGTTTTTAAAATTGCCATCGTTACGCGTCCGTTCAACTTATACTCAATATCGCTGTGGAATCGGATGGACTTTTTATCGCAGACCACGGAGATATAATTTATTTTACGAAATGTCGACGCAAAAATTAAATATCGATTTTTTTAAAAAAGGCCCATTTTGGCGGTCCTTTTTTCTTGAACGGCCCTGTAAAATAGACGCTTAGCTGGAAAAATATAGAAAATATGTTTCCTGAAAGGCAATACGATATAGTATTCTGCAATATAATTTAAAAAATCGAATTTTTAAAACTGAATTTTTGACGAATTTTTTAACGAAGAGGCAAAATTTCGCTTTAATATTGAATTACGCCGAAACTTTTCAAGATAACTCAATCAAAATTTTTTTACATAAAATTCGATAAATTTTTCAAAATCGTGTGAAAGATTGAAAAAATCTGATAGAAAATTACGCATTTAAAAATTATTTTGTCGTTTATTGGGTTTCCATCTTCAACATTACAAATCTAATCCATTGATAAATAAAAATGAGACTAAATTTTTTTTGTATAATTTGGCATTGCTTTGGCACACCCTGATCAATTTTGAAAACAATCCTGCAAAAATTACGCGTCTTATGAATTCATTCCAGTTTTTCCACCTCGCATACTTCACCTGAAAGTTGGGACACCAGTAATGCAACTACGAAACCTTCCTCCTCCTAAATTATGCTATGACACCAGACTACGAATGACTAGACTTAATAAGTATGCAATCGAAGCTACGATTATTACTGGATGTGCTCGAGGAGTGTTGGTTTTAATACCCCGCAGTCCACTAATTCCGTCGGGCTATCCTTTTGATTTTAGAAGAGTGCCGTTTCCCGTAAAAGTTTGCTTTGCAATAACCGTTAATAAGTCACAAGGACAGAAATTAAAAGTAGCAGGGATCAATTTAAGAGGAGAATGTTTTTCAAATGGCCAATTTTATGTAGCTTTCTCCCGAGTCAGTTCATATAGCAGCTTAATGAATTTATCAACAGAAAAAAAAACTCCAAAAAATGTTGTATACAAAGAAGTTCTTGCTTAAACACAGGTATAACAATAAAATGTAGATGGCCTGCGTTTGAAAAGAAAATAACTACTTTAAAAGCATCCTTAAGGATCGGTAAGGACAAGGGCATATATATAAGGAATCCAGGGGCGCCGGGACCCTTCCAAAATTAGGAAAAAATTATAGACAATAAGTAATTATTATAGAGGAATTTCGTAACTAAGTGCACGTAGCACTTTTATCCCCCACTAATTCCATTACCCGAGCAATGCCGGGTACGAGAATGCTAGGAAATTATTTATTACTAGGAAATTATTTA
>JAOUZG010019159.1:17981226-18032147 GCA_026289955.1 Argiope argentata | reverse complement strand
TATATATATATATATATATATATACTTTGTTCAAAAAACAACTAAGTGCAAGAAGAAATTCTGGCAAACCAACTGGTCACCAAAACTGACAAGATAATAAATAATTATATAAATAAAACAAATGTGAAAATTCTTAAACAATTATAAAATAACCAACATTTTACCTGTCAGAAGTAAGACATACAGCTGTTACTCCCATTTTACATTCTTCATATACATATTCCAATTTACCCAAGAAAGCATTCCAAAGCTATATAAATGTATATTTAATATATAAATGTCCAAAAATATATAAATGTATATTTTTATAATGCAGAAAAAGAAAAGAAAAATAACCTAAATAGATTTTCCTTTTGAAAATGATAATGAAATAAAAGAATTTTATTTGAAAAGAATAATAATAATAGCTACATGTAATAATATGTCTTTAAAATAATATTTAAAGCTTCTTAATAAAATGCTTTTTTTAAAAAAGCATAACATTTTAAAACATTTATAGTTCCATGCATATATTTATTAAATAGTAATTTTCTTCTCATGTGAGATTAAAACATAATTAATATAATATGCTAAATAATTATTTTATAATTTTAAAGTAAAATTAAATACAATAATATAAAGTGATTAACTTAAATAAAAATGGCAATTAAATGCACTTAAAATACCTTTAGAAAGTGAAAATATATCAATAAAAAATTATATACAAATTAAAAAATTAAACAGCTGGAAATCATTCATAAAAATCAAAAACTTTGAGACATTCAGAAACCTTTCATCAATATAAATTTGTCCAACCATTTTTAACTTTCAACTTGAAAAGCAATAGATAAATATCATTTTATTTTATTTTTTTCTGCCCATAAAAGTACTAATTATTAGAGATCCCCATATGAAAATTTGAATTAGTGCAATAAGATATGTTATCTAAATAAATAAGGAAAATAAATGCTGAAATGTAATTTTGAAAAACTTTTATAATATATTGGAAATATATAAATATATCAGCTAAAATTCCTTAACTAATTTTTCTAAAAAAATTACACCAATACTTACTTCAATACGGCCATCGATGCAACCAACTGCTATGCAAGATCCAAAATAATCTAAGCTCCAGACTGCTTGATGAGGTAATGAGGAATGTACAACTTTAGTTCCTTTCTCAGTGTATTCTAAGTTAACGTCTCTATTGGACTGATATTCATGAGCAACACTGTGATTATCATGATACTCGACACCTTCGCAGGATGAATAAGTAAATGAATTGTCATGAGATAATGCAAAACGACTAAAGTCATATTTTTGGTTAGAAGCACTCTCATTATCAAAATAATGTTGACTTGTATCAAATGTGAAATGTTTTGGAAAACAAGAACTATTATCAGATGGTGCTGGAGATCTTTGGTTAGTTGATGCGTTGCATGACCTGCAGAAATTTACATTATCACCAATATCCGACTGAGGAGAAGAACTATATGTTGAATCAGATGAGAAGCTGTCATTGTTCTTCAAACTTGAAGATTTTTGAAACTTTGCACTAAAATACAACAGAGGTGTAAACTTCTTGGAAGTGATTAAAAAAAGAAAGAAAAGAAAAACACTCATCTAATAGACAATTCACAAATACTTACCTAGAACGTCTTATAGAAATATGACATTCACCAGATATTGCATCCCAAACACAGATGTTCCCATCCAAACAAGAACTTACAACAGTATTGTCATCAGCACATAAATATTCTAGATCCTAAAGACATTTAAAAAAAGTTATAAATGTTTTGAAAATTACATGATTTTAATTAAAATTCAGTAGCCGAACTACTAAAATCAAAATAACAAAGGTAATATTGTTGGCAAAATATTTTCAGACCTTTAATATAGCACTTATTATTTAATTTACAATTTAGGATTTTGTTGAAGTGCTTTCTTTTAATATATTTATTAAATTTATCCATTAATTTATTTATTTATGAAAAAAATTAAATTTTACAAACATTTGTAAACTACTGATAAAATTTAATAATAAATATGCATTTAAAGTATATACTTATTAATCTTAAAATTTATCTGTTTTAAAATACAGAAGAAATAACTATAATTATTAATGTTATTAAATATATAAATAAAATATATTATCTTGATTTTCTAATAGTAAAAAGTTTAATAGTTTGCACACAATAAGATTATGTAACTGAAATGCTGTTTCAAACATAATATTTTACTATGACTAACAAAAGATGGTTTCAAATTTAAGATCAACTAAGAAAAAGAATTAGACTGATTTCTTCCTACAGGATTGGACGGATTCCTCTGATATATTTAAGTTTCTAAAACAAGAACACATACATGGCTTTTGTGGCAGTCAATTATTCATCATGATTTTTATGACTAAATTATCAACAGTTCAATATAAATTAAAATATTTAGAAAACATGGACAAAATTCCTAAAACAAACAAACACATGTAATGCATTAATTGAATTTTGAACCAATACTCACATCAGATTTAGTTCAAACTTTAATTATCACATAAATTTCTCATAAAAAAAAGAAAAACAATTTAATATGCATGTAAAAAATGAAAATTAACTACAGTATTTTACCCTGATAATAAAAGAAGGAACAGGCAATCAATTACATGTCTATGGTAAATTTATGTACTAATACTATAAATAAAATATTGAAGAGCATATTTTTTTCCTTAAGATTAGAAAAACTTTTTTAAAAAATCAAATTTAATTTGTGAGAAATTTAAGGATCTGTGCTATAAATAATGTACTGTGAAAATATTCTTCCTTGTAAGATTAAAAATCTAAAAAATTCATATCAAAAACTGACACTGAAAAAACACATGAAAAATTCATACAAAATTCAATAATAATAAACTTCGCCAAGTTTACCAGATATAATTTCAGAAAATTTTTAATGGCATATTTCTACCATAAGAAATAATTCTATGGGGAAATGTTTCAACAAATTAAAAAGAGTAAGAAAATAAGATTTATAATTCAAACAATGCTGTATGAAAAAGCAATAGCTTTTTTTTAATAAAATCATTAAAATAAATTTCAGTTGCTAACATTATTCTTAGCAATCAAATTAAGAATAAAGATGCATTTAAAATAAATATTCACTATGCCTGTTATCAAGGAAATTTTAACATTAAAATTGTATTTTACAATCCATTTTGGGAATTTAAAATTTTTTAATGGGGTGGTGTTCTGAGAATACATGATAAGAATATGTTTTTGATTTGGAATGTAATAAAAATGGAAAAATAAAATCAAAGCATTAATAGAATTAAAAAGCAAAAAAATTGATAAGTTTTGTTGTTAAATATAAGCATTAAATAATTAATAGCCTTCCTTTAGTATTGGGATAGTTTCCATTAAAATTGATAAAAGAAGTTTATTTGTAATTTAAATAAAATAAAATGATTTTTTTAAGGGTACAAATAGTATTTTTCAAAGATATCCAGATGTCTTTGACACTCAAAATACTAATCAAAATAAGTTAACAAAAACCTTTGTATTTCAACTTTTTTACATTTTTTTTTAATATTTGAGTTCAATTAAATTTCCTTTAAATTCTTAATCAAGTTATTTCTTTTCAAACACTAAAAACCAGAAAAAAAGTTTGTGTCAAAATTGGAAAAGAGAAAGAATATGCTTGAATTCTACTTTAAAGAAGCTCAGCAAAAATGTACATTAATTTCTTTTTTTTTTTTTTTTTTTTTGCCATTGTTCAGAATACATAAAATGATTGAAAAGTATTTTCAGAAACCCTAATCTGTGTCCACGAATGACTAGTGATGACTATTATAGTGAAATAAAAATAGATATCAATAACAGATTAAATAAAAATAATTCAAAAATTTGAGAAGAAAAAATATTTCTGGAAAAACCCTCGACTTTAAACAAAAAATCAACCCAGATTTGTGTATTTTAATACATAAATGAATAGCAAAATTTTATACTAACTTGTGAATGGCCACATAGCTTTAATGGAAAAGTCTCCATGACCAAATTTGCATCTGCAGCACTTTCTGAATATCCTGCTCGATTTGATTCTAAACCAGTAGAATTTTTCCAGGATGTCCGCCATTCAGCATAATGTTTTGAGCACATGCATCGATACAACACAACCATTAAGTAAACAAAAAACAACAAACTGGGAACTGCTAATGCTATGGCTATTGCTACTTCTCCAGGAGAGGACGGATGATAGGGGAGATCCCTTGATAGTAAATCATCAATATCTGTTAAAATTGCAAAAAGCATTACAAACATGATTCATGAGAAAATCTTAACAGTTAACAATATTTTAAACAATGAATTAAAAAATTAATGAATATTTGAACATTTTTAAAACTTTAAACATATAGTACACAGAATATAAAAATATTGGAGGGGAGGGGAGATTTCAAATAAAATCCTTATAATTTCTAATTATGGAATCAAGACCATCTTTAAAATTGATTCTCTATGTGGCATATTATCAAATCAAATAAAGCCTAAAAAATGGCCTTTAATATTTCCAAGAATACCCACAATTGTGAATTAAAATACAATTGCAAACAAATTAATTGAAATCTTACATTTGCAAATTATATAACTAGTCATATTTTTACTTTTGCTCAAAATAATCTTTTATAAAAATAAACTATCTTGGAAATTAATTTGAAATATAATTTCCATGATATACAATTGATGCTTTATTTAAAGTATTAAAAAATACATATGCGCTTTAAATTGATATGTACAATTGAAGTTTCATTTAAGCATAAAAAAATGTGTGCTTTAAATTATACCTCCATCTTTTATTTCTCCAGAAGATAGAAACTGCCAATAAGATTTCCTAGAAATTTCCAAATCTGCAGGGTTCCGTAGCTCAACAACACCATTTGGATCAACAGCAACAGAAATATGTAAGGGTGGTAAGATGCTGATGAATCTTGAAAAAATAATTTATAGCAGTGTTTTAAAAGAATATTTTGCAAAAATTAGTACAACAACTATATGCAATACTAAAACATCTAACAATAAATCTAAATAATAAAGAATTAAAGAATCTATAGCTCAGGCTAAATGGTTAATAAAACATGAAAAACCTGAAACATGAAAAGAATGATTGAATTATTTAATTTAACTTTAAAAAATAAACATATTTAGAGAGACAGATAAAAACTACCTCTTTAACCCCTATTTGTTTTCTGTTTTTAACTTCTTTAAATCAATAGTTAATTTAAAACAAAAATAATTAATCCTTTACTTAATCTGGAAAAGGTAAATTTACAAAAATATTTCACAGAAGCAATCAGATTAATCCAGTCAATTTTAACTTTTAAATTGTATTAGTATTTTTGAGTTCCTCTTTAATTTATACAGATTTGATATCAATAAAATAAATTAAGTAACTATGAACAATTTTACATAAATGAAATTTGATGCCCAAAAATTTATTGAATTGAATTGTTTTATGATACTAAAATAAATTACTTACAAAAGCTATTTTAATATAAATACCATTTATACATTAGTATTTAAATGCACCATCCATAATAATGTCTAAAAGCATTTAAAATATATATATATATATCTATTAATTTAATGCCAAAACCTAATAAAACATAAAACATTTAAAATTTCTAAAAAGTATCAGAAACATATATGTTGTATCAATATTAATAGTATTTTACAATACCTGCCAGATAGAGAGATGTTATAATATCCGAATAAGTTCGTCCAATGTTGAGGGGGAAGAGACTGCCAGACATTCAAGTTATGATGTTTCAAGCGTATATCAATATTCCTTGCAAATTCCTTTACAATTTGGTCAGTGCAGTTCCACATTTTGTTTTCTGTTTCTTCAGATGGGGCAGGAAACGAAGCATTTATTTTTTGAGAAATACTTGAGATCAAAGGATTGATGACTGCAAAAAACATTTAATGATATTTTTGAATAGAGATATAGACAAATATTACATGTAAGATAATAAACTTACAATAAGATTCAACACTGTTTGTTTATAACTCTGTTGTCAATTAAAGGGTAATATGAGCACTTTTAATGCAATAGGTAAAAACTTTTTTTTAAATGAATATTTCTATATATTAAACAGATATATTATTCTTTTGCCAAACAAAATTAGCAATAAAAAATATCTAGTATAATTTTAAACAAAATTACCCTCATTAAAGCTTTCAGTGAAAAATAAATTTGCATTAGACAAAACCTTAACATTGGTAATAAGGGTTTGTTAGAAAACTAAAAAAAATTAGAAATTCAAAATAAAATATATATTTTAACTATACAAATATAATCTGATAAAGCAGTGTTTATAATTTATATTTTGCATACTAATGATTAAATATAAGTTTAATTGTTAAATGTTATAATAGTTTGAAAAAAATGTGGTAATTACACTAAAATGAGGACAGTTCATTAAAATAATCCATAGAAACTGATTTTAAAAAAAACATATATATATATATATATATATATATATATATAAGTTAATGGTAATTTTTTAACTACTATAACACATGCTTGAGAATTGCCTCTTCTATTAAATACAATAAGTTGTATAATATGCATCTAAATAAATAACTTATGCATTTGTACATAATATAACGTACATTTACTTTGACCTATATGCTAAAGAAATTCATTTTTCTACTTTTCAGCATAGAATAAATTCACTCCTTAATGTTGCTGAAAAAAAACTACTGCTCTTTTAGAATACGAATATTTAACTAAATTACATATACTTGACTACAGGAAAAAAGAAATATTAATAGAGATCAATGGACCAATAGATTATTAAATTAAAAAAGTAATTGATAAAAATATCAAAAAGTGTAATTAAAAATCTAATTTGCAAACAAATTATAAGAAGCATGCAGATGCCATTTATGATCATAAGAAAATAGACAAAAACAGCATCCAACAGCAGTCATTTAAGAAAAATAATACAAAGGGAAAGTAAGCAATACAATGATTTACTAGATCAATATCAAAAAAGTACATAGAGCTGGTTGAAACAGACATTTGATTCACAGAGAGAAAAAGAGAGGTTGTTTGAAAATTTGTAAAAATATTTTAAAAATGTTTAAGAAAATGATTTATTATATATTAGAAACAGTATTTTAAAATTTATGGAAAATAAACTTATTAAAACTATAATGATGAATCTTGTTATGATATCTAATATATAAAAATAGCTTAAGAATCAATTAAAAATTTAATGTTATAATAATTGTAATCAAGTGGTTTTATATTGCCATTATTAATCTGAACAATGTACTTGTATAATAGTTTTGTTTATTAGAAAAGTAGAACCAACCTTGATTATTGACAATATTAGAGCTTCCTGTATATTTTTCCACGAGACCAGAACTATAAACAAGTAGAAATATCCACATAACAAGACAAACCTGAAATAGTTATTAGTGAGTATCATCAAAATAATTATTTTTAAAAAAATCAACTAATGTGGTTAAAACATTCTAACTTATTTATACCAATGATAATATTGTCAGTAAATTAGTTAAAAGGCAAAATTGATTTGGATATTTTTTAAACAATTTAAATTTTAGCAAAAAAAAAAAAAATGAAACAAATCTTACCATAAGACCTCTTTGTACCATTCTTGTCCTAGCCCAAAAATATATAAATTTCATTCTTTTTGGCAATTTTACAAGCATGGGTGTAGCAGGAGGTGCAAAAATTTTTGTTGCATAATTTGTGGATTTCAATGCACCATTATACCCTCCACTGACTGGCATTAACCTATACAAAAAAGATAAATATGCAATTAGTATACATCCTAAGAATTTTCTTTAAATATGCAAACATTTTAATATAATTTACGAAATTAAAATAAAGTTCTTTAATCAACAAAATTTTAATATTCTTATTTTAAAAAATGTCACCTGGCTTGTGGTGGATTTCTAGAATTTTGATCTTCATTTACTCGACTGAATTGATTACTGCGAACACCAGTAACTTCTCGAATACAGTTCCTTTGTAAATCTGTTACCTAAAGTAAATTAAAAATATGGGATTAGTAATTTGATATATGTATGTAAATTTATGATGCATAATTCCAAAAAGAGAATAAAATCAAAATAATTTTTTGTAAGTTCTTTTACATAATCTTAAAAAAACAAAATTGATGAAAATTCTGGATAGAATATAAAACAATTAAATTTCATTCAGAGTTTACATATTGATAAAGTAATAAAGTTAATTTACAAAATCTCTTCCTAAAATTCAAAGACAATTTCAAGTAACTTATTCAGAATTCTGTACATAAAAATAAAAAAGAAAGAATTTTCTGCTACGTATATTCAGGCTTTTATATTTAACACTAAGTATTATAAAATGATATTCAATCACTTTAAATATGAATTTGACTAAAAAGTGTAGTAGAAAAAAATTAACCCACAAATACTGAAAATCTGTAAATGCTCATTTCACTATTCAGAGATTACCACTTTTTGATAATTCTGTCTCATTAAAAAGTGAGTCGTAGAAGGAAGAGCGAATTTTCCGAATTCTTCGACCTTGATTTTCAATCTATTAGATATGTTTATGTTCAATTTTTTTTTCATTTAGTATTGGGTCATTTCTGACGGTATTATTTTAATTCAGTTCATGACTAATCTGATATGTCAACATCTCCTTTCATCTTCCCTCTCACATCTATTTCGACACAACAAAACTATCCTAACATATGCACAAAAGTGCAGAGGCTTTTAGAATCCATTGTCAAACAATGTAAAATATTCATTTTAAAATTTGAAATAAATACAGAAAACATTTCATAATCCCTATTGCATTTACAATAACTACTAATCTAGAAATGTCTTTTACACTTCCATCTTTCTATACACCATAGTGCATATTATACATTTAAAAGTATTTTACAACAAGCATTCTTGCAACACATGAAAACAATCAAGTTAGCACAATTTCTTTCATTTAAAAAGTTTTTCATACATACTTATAAATTTTTATCACTCATCAATTAATTTATACATTTATTTAAATTAAAGATGTATTCTAATAGGGAAAATAAAGTATATTTTGATGACCAGAATAAAAAAGTATAAAGCAATTATTTTAATAAAACAAATTATTTCATTGTTCAATATTCAACATAGAATTTTTATTATAAACAGTTTGAGATTACTTCTCACATTTGGATGTGTATCTTCTATCATCATGTCTTTTCTTCCCTTGACAAATTCAGAATTCATTTTTGAAATCAGTTTTTTTTCCCCCAATTTATTGGAACTGTTGAGTATTCAAATTATGCATTCCACTACTTTTTGAAAATAATAGGAAAAAAACTTTTTAAAAAAAAATGATGTTCCAGTTATAGAACTAATCTCTTTATTCACATATGAAAGAATATATCAACTCCTTTCTTTTAGAGTGCAAAATATGCCAAGAAAAATGGAACAGAGACTGACAACATGAAATGTTATTTTTTCCAAATGAAGTATTCAAAAATTTGTCACTATCATGTCATATATTTGTCAAGAAAAACTGAAATACGATATTTAACAAGGTTAATACCCTTTAAATTCATACACATGAAACATAATAATTACATTGATGCAGCAAAAAGTATAATTTTTGGGAATCTTACAGGAAATTTTGCATCTAATAGGCAACAATGACTAAAAATTGGTTAATTATATAATTTATCAGCTAATAAATTAACACAATTGCATAACGTTAAACTGAACTGAACATTTTAAGCGAAAGTGGAACAATAAGTTAAGAATGAATGTAAAGATAAAATCACAATTTATGATTGCTTTCTTAACTAAAGAATGATTGTTATTTTAAAATTTCCAAAAAGACAATAGCAATAATAAAGGTAAATAGCAAAAATATTGCCATGTTTCTTTGTTTTTTTCAAATTAGTATAAATTATAAATAGCTTTTAAAATAAAGGCACAGTAAGAAAATTACATTGTTTGGATAAAAATTTAATCTTGAGATTCATCCAAGATGGAGAAAATAATTCAAAATAATTAAAATTAATAATTAGATCCACAAAAGAAAATCAATATGGAAGACAAATATTCCACACTTCCACATAAAAAATTATTTTTAGAAAACAATATTTATTACTTTCTATTGTCAAAAATGAAAAAAAAAAAAAGTAATGTATATTTCTCAATATTTGTAAATAAGATCTAACTAGGTCGATGAAATTAGATTAAGGCTAGATTATTTAATAAAGCAAAAAATTTCAGTAAAAGATTATCATCACATTAATTTTTCTAATTCCCATATTAGAAATATTTAGTCACATTTCATCAAATAATAAATAGTAGAATCATCATTTTGTAAAAGAGTAAGAACAAGAAAATGCTATTATAGGTAAAACATACTTCCATTCTTCGAATATCCACAGATAAAACAGTAGCAAAAAATACTAGCTGCAGAAAGAAATCTGTCAATAAACCAACAACAGCAAATAAACAGAATTCCTATTAAAAAAAGAAAAATTGATTATAATTTCTTTTTATTATACAGAATAAATTTAAATTAGTAACAAATGCATTTATGAATAAGAAAATGTACTAAAAAAAGAAAATGAGAAAAATTAATTAAAGTTAAAACTATATTAATCAATAAGGGAGAGTAATAAAAAAGTAATAAAATAGGTTAATTAAAATTCAAAATTCATTAAGTATCTCCTTCACAAACCCTGAATCATAGATTTCCTTAAACATGTAAACTTATAAATGATTTATGCATTAAAACATGTTTTATTAGGAATTACAAATATTGTATGTAAAAACTTATATAACAAAAGCCACATGATTATATGTAAGCTCACAACACATCCCCCCAAAATAAACAAAACAATGGTAAAATATGTAGAGCAGCGATACTTTTTTTTGTTAACTTTTATATGTTAAGACTTTGCTTTTCAATTGGCTTAATTCACTCATCGTGTCAATACAGAAAATAAATAAACTATAAAAAAATTCTAGTTAGTTTTTAAGAAAAGGAAAAGCTCTTACTATTAAAGTATAGAAATTTTAGTTTAAAAAAAAGTTACAGAAATTACTTTTATCCATTTAGTTTCTAACTATACAGAGGGAACTGACTAATCCCAAACTGACATTGATGTAAAAAATTTTTAATATTGAATTCCTTAATAATTAAACTTGCATACTCTAAATACAAAATCAATAATTTTAATAAATAAAGTAGCAGATACAAAAACAATTACAATTTTAAAATAATTCCTTTAAATAATTAATTTTAATAAACCAATAATTACTAATTACAAAAATGTACCAATTGCACAACAAATCATAATACACAGAAAAATGTACACCTAGCTATGGGTTCAAAAATACACCTTGAGGGTCACCACTCCCCCCACTTCAGAATTTCTATCAGTGTCAGTTTCAAGTGTCTTTAGTTAAGACTTGGAGTGAATTAAGGTGATTAAAATTGAATCTAGATAAATGAGGGGGGAAACTATAGATGCATTTACTTAACAAAAATGTTTAAATATTAAAAAAATGCTTTGTTCCAAAAAACTAAATTCAAATTACAGACAAGATTATGCAATCAGAAAAGCTCAAACCATAGAAGAAATTGCCATAAATTTAAATTAAAGTAATCCAAATTAACTCAATTATGACATGATACACAAATCATATAATATATTATGAGCAATGTTACATAATTGTGTAATATGCAACATTAAGATTATATATAAAACTTTTAACATATATGACACAGAAATTGTTTTTATTACTTACAGTCAAATAAGCAAACTTCAGAACACATGATTATGATTATTCATTGAAATTTTATAGCTGCACATAATTTAGAACTTATTTACATAATTAATGAAAGACAAAATATTTTTTGAAATAATTAATATTTTGGTATCAAAAGATGGCTCATTATGTTATTAAAATCTCCTTTCAATTAAATATATATGTATTTATAAAAGAAATCATGATTGCAGAAATAAACTTAATCATTGTACCTCTGACTTGACTATAAAATAATATGACTTCTTAAATAATAATTTCACAAAAATACACAAAAATCTATATAAAACTACATTTTTTATTATATTATTTATATACAATTTTTAAAAATTTATTTTTTAATTAATTTGATATATATGTTTCTATATAATTTTATGATATATTTGCAATATATTTTTAAGATGCAATATAATTTTACAATTGAAATATGACAAAATATGTAATTCACATGATTCCACCAATGTGAAAATTACTATTTAAAAACTTGTTTTCTTTGTGCATTAGCTAGGAGCATACAAAGTAATCTGTAATAAACTGATGAAATGAAATTCATTTTTTTATCTTATCAAATAATTAGGTGAAGTTTCAAAAAGTGCATTCCACACTGAAACATGAACAGCTTACAAAATTCAAAATTTGGATGCACAGAAGTTTACAAAAAGTGACCAGCACAGTAAAAATTATGATTATGAATTAATTCTATTACAAAATTTGCATGTAAGTCCTTCTTATATAATGTGAAAGTTCTTGAAACCACAAAAAATGAAAAGTTGATTTTCAAGCCATCCAAACAAAAAGATATTTTTTAGTAAAATTTTCTTGTGGCATTCCAATTTGGCCACATAGACACATCTTAACCACTGCATTTTTTTTTTTTTAATAAAGTATGACTCACTTGAATTTTTGGAACAAATGTCAGAAATGCAACCATTAATAAAGCTAATTCAGTTAGTAGATTTTTTGTAATGGACCAGCCTTCTTTACTTAAACCTAAAAATATATAATGCTTTGTATTAGAAAAGCATGAATAAAGGTCTAAAAAAGATAAATAGTGAACTTTCTAAATTTATTTTTAAATAAAGAAAAAATACAATTGGTTGATTAGTATAATATTTAAATAGTAATATACTGTAATTTAGTTAAGAAAGTTATAATTTATATATTACAAATTCCAAAACATAATTTTTTAAAAAAAAATCACACTTTGGCTCAACTACTCTCTTTAGAGTTCTTTGCAAATAAAGATATTAAAAATTTTATTACAATCCAATTATTTTCTCAGTTTAGAATGCTGTTACTAAAACTATACCAAATGAAAGAGTAAAAAAAAGTAAAAAAAAAATTATAGAATACTAAAAATAGAGTATAAGATTTATAAATGAAATAAATAATTATAAGCAAAAATAATATAATGAATATTTAAAATTCTTTCATCTCACAATTTTTAAACTTTAATAAATTTTTATTTTTTAATTTTAATATATTTTATAAAAGTTATAGAAAGAAGGTAAAACTTAATCACCTTGAGCGACTCGAAGCTTTACATCAAGATGCATTGGAGTAGAAACTACAGATTTTGTAAGCACCAACATATTCTCTAATCCAATAACAACAATAAGATATGGCAAAATTTCACTGTAATTAATAAAAACGATAATTCAAAGGCTAGAGCAAAACAAAAAAAATGTGTAATACATTAAAATATTTATTAAGGAACCAGCATGGAAACAGGAAGATTTTAAACATGAAAAATACTTACCTCCCACTTAATGTAGGACTTAACCCAAACCACAAACAGAGACCAACAGACATCAACAATGACATGACAACTGTTAAAACTGCACTAATAGCTAAGATCCATTTAGATTTGACAAGTTCAATTTTATCTGTAAAAAAAATTAAATCATGGTAATTAAATAATTATCTTCACAAAGCATTATTTTTTGTTACTATTAAAAATTTTTTAATGCAATACTGTTTCTAGGCAAACAACTAAAAAAAGTACAGAGTAAGTTTTTTTTTAAATTTTACATACAATTTTTAAATGCATTTTTAAAAACTTACAATTAAATATAGACATGACACAAGTTTTAAATTTAAAAAAAAAATAAAGAGCTAAATTTTATTTTAAAAAAATTAACTATGCCAAACATAAACATGAAGAAGCAAAATAAAATTAAGAAATTCATACAAATAGTTCTTGGGATATTAAAAATGATGAAGAATAGTTGCATTAAAAAAAATCAATTGATTTCAAAAAATTCTGAAATTTACATTTGACAGAAGTATGTCATGTCTAAATATAGCATTAAAAAAACTAGAGTAAAGTTTAATACCTCTTTCAGAACAATAATTTATCATTCAAAAACAAATTTATATACAAAAAAGAGGGTGTCCCCCAAATCTCAAATTGACATACTTAAATTAAATGTAAAAATACAATTTCAGCATGCAATGTGTTGATAACTTTAAATACATTTTTCAACTGCATGAAACATAATTTAAATGGTCTGTAATTTTAAATTTTGAATTCAATGCTAATATTAAAAAATATAACTCACAGACAGAAAAATATATGTAAAGGAAGAGTACAACATAAGCAATAACCAGTGGTACAAATTCAACCAAGGTGTGCAAATCTTGAAACTGAATGTGGACAATATTGTTGTCTTCAAAATTAAAAGATACATTTTCAGGATATGGATAATTTTCAAACCTGGATTTGAAATATTCAGATAAACTTTTAAGATAACTGTAAAAGAAAGAAGAAAATCTTGTTATTTTTACATAATAAGTATAAATAATAGCACAAATAAGTTGAATCAAGCATTCTCTATGTTACTTTAAAAAGTTATAATTGATGAACATTCAGTGGTGACTGATAGTATCAAATAAAATTGTTAATTTGAGCTTTCAAAGCTATACTTCATATTAACACTAATTTTACAGAGACGCTAGTTATGTAACAAGTGTCATATGAATGTACAATTCCTCTGGTTTCAATACAAACACTATGAGATAAAGTAAATGCAGTCTATCTTTATTATATCCTTTCTTGTTCCATTTCCTTTCTTTTCTTTTCTTTTTTTCTTCCCCGTATTACAATTATTTAAATTATCAATCATGTATTTATAAAAGAACAAGTATAAGCAAAGTTCAGAATATTATCTCTGAAATGGTAAACATTAATGGTAATCCTTAATTAAATATTCTACCAAATTTCAAATTATCATAATTTGATCTCTTATTGATATACATCCATCAGCGTATGATAATTAAATATAACAGATTACCTTTGACGATGCAAAATAAATCAAATTAACTTATCTTTAAATAAGAATAAACAACTAAGAACTTCAACTACAACAATATATTTTTCATTAATTACTTCATTAGTATTTTCATAAAGCTTTGAAAAGTTACATCAGGAACTAAGATAATGAAACGGCCCTGTATGTAAAATTAAAATGTGACAGGAAAAACTTTAATCTAAAAGGAAACTTTTAAAATTAATCTCATTTAAATACCAATCTGAAAGACTTACTTGGCATTATAAGTTTGAAAAGCCACTGTAAAAGCATAAGTTATGATTCGTGGACGATTGCGCATAAACAGTTTTTTAATTCCAGTTTCTTTGAAGGGAACTCCAAATAACACTTCTATAAAAAGATGAAAATTGTATATTAAATTTATGAAAACTAACTTATCAATATGCAGAAATTAAAAGAATTCTTATGCAAAAAATTGAAAAATCAAAATGACTAATAAAGAAAAAATCCATTTCCAGTTATCTATTTTTCTTAACTAACTGATTAAAAACTTTTCCCCCATATTCAAATTTAAACAATTAAAATGTAATATCTTTATATAAATTCAAGGCAAAAAAAATAATAAATGATAATACAAAGCATACTATATTTTTAATAAACAATCATATTCACCGAAAATTAATAATTGTGTGCAATCTCTCCAGTCCCTACAGTAATATAATGCTTTATCTAATATTTTTTTTAAAAATCACAAAATTCTAATATCTTTAATTAATGTTTTCAATGCAACAGCCATTCAAAAAATATTTAAATTCCCATATAAAAACCAAGCATATTTAATAAAGAAAAATAAATAATTTTTCATAAATATTTTTCTTTCTTTTTATTTAAATCCTTCCTACTTATAAAGTAATCCTCAATCCTTCAAGCAAATGCTAACTTTATATTAAAAGAAAAGCTTAAAGCTATCTTTATTATTATCTTAAAAGCTAAAGTAAAGAATTAGAACGTAAATTAAGGTAAAGTATAATATTATGGAAGATCACACAACTTTGAAATTTGGATAATAGCATCAATGTGTAACAAATGAATCATAGGAGCATAATTAAGCTTTTTGGACATATTTATGGGGCTTGTTTAAGCTTGTTGGGTTTATATATGGGACTTATTGAAGCTTGTTGGACTTTTATAAACAAAAATAGGCCTTAATAAAATTTTATATGTTTAATTTTTTTTTCCAGGGGAAGGGGTTAGATTACAAGCACAATTTTGCTATACTAAATTTTATATAAGCATAGCACACAAATGTGCAGAAATAGTGATTTGATTCAGATTAAAATTAAAAAGAAATTAAATGTCTCATAGATAAGCTTAGATAAATAATAATATAATGAGTTTTATCCAAATTCTGAATATAATAGGTTACTAAAAGAATATCCAACATAAAATGAGATGGATGAAATAAAAAATAAAAGACATTTTTCAAGGTAGAAGCAAACTAATTTAGTTTCATAATTATTAGAAATAAATTATTTACTATTTGTCAAACATAAAATAATCTATATAGAGATTTTCATACAAAGTGCCTACTACTAAAAATTGATATGTTAACAAAAGAATATATTACAGACTGTATTAAAGTAAAAACTTGCCTCTAAAACTGGCAGGATCTATGGAATATTTCCCTGCAAAAATTGTCTTGATAATATCAGGATCATTTTTAAATCTAGAAAAATAAGAGAATCCTTGGAATTTTTCACTCATTTGCTTTCACTTTTAAAGTAAATAAGTTTGTTTCGGCAGTGTGACAGCAAACTCATTGACTTTAAATCAAGAAAGGATATATTTCATAAAGAAAAATTCAAAAAAAAATAATTTTAAATTAAAAAATTGATCACTTTTTTTCAGCTAAAAACTTAATCAAGCAATTTACTATTATCACATACTCAAAGAATATTACCAATAAAAAAATTTATCTTTCAAAAGTTTATCAAAATTAGTGCATAGTTCTTTTATTCAATCTAAGAAAGCCTTTTAATTAACCTAATTTTTACTGTGATTAACATTATCACAAAACACTTCTAATACAGCAGTACATGAATGTAAAAAATCAAAGTTTAGAATTCTAATGATAAATAATTTAATGCCTATCGTTCAAGCTACCAATATCCTATAGATAAAATCTAAAAAAAAGTATAAAATCAATAGCTGCAGTGCTAAATAAGAAAAAAAATACTTCTGAATGAAGAGTGTGAAATTTTGAGAAAATTCAAATTCAGTTTAAACATAGATAATCATGAACATTTCCTAAATATGCAATAAATATCTTACCTTAGCAAATCATTTTTCCATAAATTACTTGGGGAGATAATCAAACAACCATAACTAGGGAGAACATCTGCTGTTGGTTTATCAATTGGTTCAGAAACTTGCAAACACAAATCTTCCAAGCTTGTGTGATTAGAAGTTCTAAAATAAAAGCAGATTACCTTTAATACATTTTGATAAAGAAATCTTTGCATAAAAAATATAGCTCTTATCCCTTTTCAATACGAAGCTACTTTATTTTATTAAATATTATACATAATTAGTTTTTAAAAAATCGTTAATCAATATTATGTATTATATTAATTAATTAATGGCAAACTAGGAAATTTTGTGTAACAAAGAATATTCTTATATGACATAAAATGAAATAGGAAGTAATTTCAAAGCATACCCTTGATTTATTTGATGATTTCTTAAAATTTCATTAATCTGGAAAGCAATAGATAATGGTGCTCGAAAGGCATCAATTAGAATTAGGTCCGACTTCCAAGGCGAAACAGCACTTTTTACAACAATATGTTGAATATAACTGACAGGTGGTCCTTGGAACTGAAAAGGAAAGAAAATATAAAAATAAATATTTATTTTTTATAAATTTTAATAAATTTGATTTGGAAATTCAAAAAAGAAATCTAGAAAATATTAAGAATAAATAAATAAACTAATAGATTCTAAATATCCTCACCTATGCTTAGACAAGTTAGACAATTAACTTAAATCAACCCTTTTAAATATTCAAATAGTAGTTTATGTATGAAATATTTTATAAAATTCAGAAAAAATGTTTAATACTAGTTGTTCAATAACATATTTGTTAAATAGATTGGAATAGAAGAATTTCATTTTCTACTATCAATATAGCGATAAGATTTCATTTCATAAACATTTAAATTATCTATTACTTATACATAAATATAAAATATATGAATGAGCAAAAAAATATAAGCAATTCTTTCATGTACTCATTTAAAAAACTGAATATCTTCCAAAATCCTTCTTAACAATCAAAAATAAGTACAGTAAGACCCCGTTTAACGCTGTTTCGTTTAGCGCTGTTTCGGTTTAGCGCTCTTTTATTTAAACCCGGGGATTCCACGAAATCGCTCGCAGCATACGGGGATTCCCCGAAATGTTATGCAGCGATAGGTTTCAAATACATATCCGAAAGAGTGTACTTGTATTTCTTGTTTGGTGCGGTATTGTACAGACATATTTTTATTATTGGAAACATTTGTTGACATTATTGTAAGTAGGTATTAATTTACATATTTAATACTATATTACAATGTCAAATATTTTGATCTTTAGTTTTTTACTATGGGTGATAATGAAAAAGAAAAGAAAGGAACCAGAAAAAGCATTTCACTCAAAACTAAAATGGAAGTCATTAGAAGATTAGATTCTGGTGAACGTCAAACTCTAATTAGTGCTTCATTGAATTTGCCAACTTCAACAATAAGGACCATCATGAAGAATAAAGAAAAAATACTGTCATCGGCAACTGCAACTACGTCAAGCTCTGCAACTAGAATTACCCGTTCTAAAAATAATATCATAGAGGAAATGGAAAAACGACTGTCAATATGGATTAACGACGAAATTGACCGCAATATGCCACTAAGCCAATCTATCATAATGGAAAAAGCTAGAAGAATTTTTAATTACATTCAGGCTGAGACAATTGACAAAAGTGAAACTTTCGTTGATAGTCGAGGATGGTTTAATAGATTTAAACATCGAAATAACCTTCACAACATAAAGATTACAGGAGAAGCAGCAAGTGGTGATACAAAAGAGGCGGCTGAATTTCCAGCGATATTAAAAAAAATAATTGAAGGAAACTATCCTCCAGAATTGGTTTTAATTGTTGATGAAACAGGCTTGTTTTGGAAAAGAATGCCGAAACGAACATTTCTATCCCATGAAGAGAAACGAGCACCAGGATTTAAAGCTTCAAAAGATCGCTTAACCCTTCTACTAGGTGGTAACGCAAGCGGAGATTTTAAATTAAAACCATTACTAATTTACCATTCCAAAAACCCAAGAGCGATGAAAGGCATATCTAAATCAACTTTACCTGTAATTTGGGAGTCTAATAAAAAATCATGGATAACTGCGAAATTTTTCCAGGATTGTTTCACTGAACATTTCTGCCCGTCTGTTAAACGTTATTGCGAAATTAAAAAACTTGAACAAAAAGCACTTCCGATAATTGATAATGCTCCAAGCCACCCAACAAATTTATCAAACTTAACAACATGCATTCCAGTCGAAGTGGTTTTCTTGCCACCTAACACAACTGCCTTAATTCAACCAATGGACCAAGGCGTTATATCAAATTTTAAGGCTTATTACTTGCGGCGAACCTTTAAGCAAATGTTTGAAAAACAGACGGAGTAGAGAACCAGTCCATAAGAGAATTTTGGAAAAACTACAACATTGTGGATGCTGTAGAAAACATTGGCCTTTCTTGGAATGAGGTAACAGAAAGATCTTTGAAAGGAGTATGGAAGAATATTTGGCCGGATTTAAGTAGGAGCGATGACGTTGGACACTCTGTCGATGAGGTAGAAATAGTGGAAGAGACAGTGAAATTAACGAAGCAAACCGGTTTTGAAGGGGTAAATGTGGAAGATGTCGAAGAAATAATTCAAGAAGCAGCGGCTAGTCTTTCTCATGATGAGCTCAAGGAATTAACTGAACAAGAAGAAAACAAAAATGTTGACAGCAGTGATTCAGAAGAGCAAAAAGAACTTTCGATGGCGTTAGTAAAAAGGAGTTTGTCTACCATAACTGAAATAATGGATCAATTCATTGAAAATTATCCGAATTTTGACAGGAGCTCAAAAGTAAGGCGTGGTGTTAGAGATGCTCTATCTGTTTATGAAGAACTTTTAAGAGAACAACGCAAAAGAAAAAGGCAAACAACGTTAGAGGCTTTTGTCACAAAAAGGCAGAACACTGAAAACGCGGAAGGCTAACTAAATATGACTGACTTAGAATTTTATTTGTTTTTTTTTAAAGAATATTCGTTTTGTTATTTATTTATTTTTTTTTTTTGCAAGAAATAATAATGTGGTATTAATTTGGGTTTTAAGAAATAAATGTTTGATTTTATTTTTATTAAAAAAACATACTTTTTGAATTTAATACCTAACCAATTTCCTAGCCATCTTCCCCTAACCCAAATATTTACATGTAAAGATAGCCTCGTTTAGCGCTGTTTCGCATTACGCTCTACTTTGATGGAACGTGTCCCCCGCGTTAAGCGGGGTCTTACTGTATTAGAAATTAAAAATTTACTTACAAATTATGAAAATATATCAACATGAATATAAATCTTTTAATTGTCTGAATTAACCAAATTTATAAATAAAGTTTTAAAATTACCCATCTTGGTCCAGTAAATTTGTAGTTTTCTCCATCATCTAAAACAATATCAGGAGGAACAAAACCTTGAACTGGTGTTGAAAAATGTTGGGATGAACTTCCTAATAATGGCAAGTACAGGATTGGATAGCTGTTGAAAAATGAAATAAAAATTATAATAAAAACAATGTAAATAAAATTTTTAATCATTTCAGAAATAGCCTTAACTTTAATCTTTGAAACAGAAGAATAACTCTCGTAATTTTTCTTCTTCAGTGGATATTAAGAGAAAAGACAGGGATATGACTATTAGACAAATAAGACTATTTTATTTTTTTAACCCATATGAATTCACCTACCTTTAACAGTAAAACACCTATTTATAAGTCATGCTATAACAATTGAAATATGCAGTTAAAGATCCAATATTTAGTATAATAAGCAGAGACAGCTTATACGTAGGCACTAAAGATTTACAGCATTTATAATTTTTTCAAGGAATAAAGATTATATTTAATGTTGATTGCAATATTTAAATCTGTTTATAATTTCTTTTTCACTTTAAAAGTCTCAGTTTTCAGAATAAATACAATAAAAGTAGTATGTTTCTCTCCTGTACATACAAAAGATTGTAAATACAGAAAAAATGGGGATTGCTTTTAAAATCAAAATTTCACAATCACAATTTTCCATATTGTATCCTCAATCATCATCATATTCTGCTGTGCAAAATATGTATAAAGATATAAATATTACAGCTTTCTGGGGCAAAAAAATTATTATTATATTTAATTATTATTAATATTTATTATGTCAAAAGAAAAGGAAAATCTTTTTAAAAAAATATTCAGTTTTCATCAAATTGAAAAAAAAATTATCACATGATAAAAAAAAAAATTTTTAACAATTATGCTTTTGACATTGATAATTTAACTGAAGAGAGCCAATAATACAGGCAAAATAAACAGGATGCCAAAGGCAATTAATAAAAAATAAAGGAAAGATAATGACCAATAACTAAAAATTATTATAATCATTATATATTAATAAATGAAAGATAATGATCAATAGCCAAAAGTTATCATACAATAATTTTTCTCATAAATGAAAATAACCTCCCAAAATGTATACTTATTTTATTTCTGCACTTATCCTATTTCCGCATCATTCAATAGAAGTAGCATTTTTTTTATATGTATAAATGGCCATAAAGATATAGTAGGAGCTATATTCCGAGATATTTTAAAGCTTACTTCTTCTAAAATGATATTTCAAAAATATAACTGCTTAGTTTCGATTCATTAAAATTTTAAAGTTATTTCTTTGACTTGATGCATATGAGATTTATATATGCCTATGAGCATATTATATATATGAGCATATTAACTCAAAAATGCAGAAAGGAAGTAAAATCAGGTAAATAAGTAAAATTCAGCTTTATTCTTACTTGAATCAATTCAGTGCAACATCCAAATTATTCGGTTTTAAATGAACGCACTCAAAATTACAACAAATAAGATGAGTGAATTTTGGCATACAATCATTATTTCAGCATTTTATTTCTAATTTCTTATCATACCTATCAAATGGACAGATTGTCTATGTGTATATAAACACTGAAACTTCCAAATATTATAAGTATAAATTCCACTACATAGGTCTAACAATTCATTATAATCATTAACACTACCTCATTAATAATCCTTGTATATTGAAGTGATTTATCACTGAATGGTTGTTTGGTGAAAGGGCTAAATCTATTGCAGATTATATCATTACTGATTTTCGGTTTTTGGAGGGAAAGGTACAATGTCAGATATTTAAAGCCTTTCTTCAAATGTATTGCATAAGTATCATATATTTTAAATGGTAAATTACTTCACTGTAATTTTAACCATATAATATGAATGTTGTTGTTGTTGTTTTTAAATTTTAGCAAAAAATTATAGAAAAATAATAATTACCAGCAAAGAGCAAGGATGCATACTGTAACAAGAATAACAGAATATGGATGACTAGAGCAGAAGAGTCCGTGGCTGTAATATATTCTTGCAACCTTATCATGAATATCAGCAGTGTATGACTTTGTTCGAAAAGTGCTATCCATTAGAAGTTTCGTTCATTCATTTAAGTTTCTAAAAAAGAAAATATTTACATTAACCTGGATAAACAGCATAGAGATTTTTTTAATTAATCTAGATACAAATAAAAATATTTATTTAACATTTTTTCTTTTAGTCTTATTATATTTCTTATATAGTATATTGTTTATTTTAAACATTTTTTGTTTTTTATAAAGGCATTAAAAATGAATCTATATTGCTTGCATCTTAGCATAATATATGAAATTTAAAAAATACATAATTACATTCATTATAAAAAAAAATGCAAGACATTTGGGAAGGTTAACAGAATTGGCATTAATTGATTTGAAGTATTAAAAAAAATGACTACTACTTTCATAAACAAACTTTTATAGAACTGAATATACATGAGGTTCCAATACAAATTCTCATATAATATATAAAGGAAAAACTTAATACAAATTTCAAGAATTCTTAAGAGTATTTTATCATATTTATATAATTAATATCTTAATAAACCTTGTGTTAAAAGAAACTTTAAATAATTCCTGCTATTTGATAAAACCAACTGTAAAATAATCTGGGCATAAAAGTGTATGAATTACAATTACAACTGATCTTATGCGGAGTACTTAACTGGTGGCACAGGATTATACTAAGTCAAAAATTTTATACAAAAAAATCTAATCTAATAGAAAATTGCATACATAGAACCAACAGAAAAAGAACATGTTAATATATCATCATAAATGTATTAACCAAATATTGTATTTCTTGATTTGAAAAATAACTAATGGTTTTTAAACAGCATGTGACTAGAGCACATTCTTTAATTTGATGATGCACAGAAATTCTTCTAATGACTTCTAATAATATCATTTTTAAATAAAACTGGAAGAAACTACCTGAAAAATAAATAATAATTCATAGTAATCCCTTTGACGTCAACAGACTTCGTTTACGTCATAACAGCACCTTTATGTCATAAAATTAGCTAATGAACTGATCTTTTGAAATAATTCCAAAACTTCATCACTTCAAACAATCAAATTACTATCAATATCTGTCTCATGGAAAAAGAACAGGAAGAAGCTATCAAATAATGAATAGAATTCATCCAAGTATTTCTAACTAAAAAAAAGTGTGACATTAGCCACTAAAAATGATTTCTGTGTCATATGATACAAAGGGTACTATTGATACAAGTTATTCACACATGCAATGCATCAGCTTATGGTCACTGTTACCAGCCGGCATCTGTATAATATATCTGACACTAGACAAAAGTGATACACATGGCCTAGCTTTTACTCAGAGCCTGCCAATACCGAATAGAACTTTCAAATCTTCAGTTCATAAATGTTAAAAAGAAAATAATTAAAAAATCCAGCCAAAGATCTAATTATTCAAACAGATAGTGAAGAGCTCAGATATTGAAATAGGTTTCTAATACATGCAATCAGGATATGCAGGAATACTGAACATACAATACAAAATGATTACTGTACAGGTAAGAGATTTTTTTTTTCCTCTAATTTAAAATATTTTACAGAATATATAAAAATTTTATGCTAGAAAAATATGAAATAGAATATATTATTTATAAGAAAAAATGTATTGTAAAATAAGAGTCATGTAATTGAGTTTTTCAGAAAAGGAGGCACTACATCGACTCATAATATTCATTCACAACATTCGGAAAACTTAAAAATTTTAATTTATTTGAAATTATTATTTTATATATATATATAATAAAAATACTTGAAAGATATAATAGGATGACTGAGTTAATTTGAGCAGCTTAGTGCTCTAATTATGCAATAGTAATTAAACAAATAAAGAAAACTATGCAATATTTAATAAGAAAATAATGTGAGCCATCAAATAAATTTGTTCAATAAAGCAGTTTTTAAAGAATTTTACAAACTATTCTTTTAAAAGAATTACTTTGAAAAAAGAAACATTATCTCATACAAAAATATTTGAAAACCTTTTTATTAAAAAAAATTTTTTTTTTTAATATTATGAATAATGAATATGCAATATGATTTTCACAAATACATAGTTAAATTCATATTTCTCATCCATATATATATTCATTGTGTTCAATTCTGTTCAAAAATAAATACATTCAACAATCCAAATTGAAATTATAATTATTTAAAAGAAAATTTCTCAGTTAAAAAACATACAAACATCATGCTACTGAAAAGTAACTTAAGATAATTGATTTTTCTTCTTTTCACATTCTATCTTTGTCTACAAAAAATATATCAATCATATTTAAAAAGCTAAAGTTTGTTAAACTAACTCACAAAACTTTTAACTAACTGTTAAACTACCTCATTAACTTTTAATTTAACTAACTCACAAAAAATGATGGTGGTATATTGATCAATTACTCAATTCTTATAATATAAGTTGATCCTGCATTTTTATTAATTGCTTCAAATCCTCTAAAATGTAAATTTTGCAGAGTAAGTTTTAGTAATATAAAGTTAAATAAAACTTTATTCAATTTTATAAAATTTATTTAAGAATCATAAAATGCCAAAAAATTGCAAAATATGCAAGTATTTCATTTATTAGAAATAAAAGAAAAAAATCAATGTTGGAATTTAAGAGTTAAAATTTATAATCTATTTTTATTAAAATATGTTTTTTCTTTTCCTTTCTGTATATATAAAAATAAATTGAAAACAGCAGAATTTTATGAAAACCATTATGCATTATCCCCCCCCACCAAGCAAGAATATAACTGAAAATAAATAAAGTAAGGAAGAAAAGTTAAAGTTAAAATAATAGTAATATCTGTCTTTATTTCTGATAGTTTTGTAACAAATATTACTTATATAAATTAGAATTTTCATAAATAAAATTATTCTAATCGAAAAATTATAAATTTAATAAAATATGTTAAGAAAAAAATTATACAGCATTTTGAAGACATTTATCACGCCAAAGTATCAAAATACTTAACTTTTCAACTATTATAAAATGTCATCTTAAATATTTTTAGATGAGAATCTTTTTTAATGTTCTTTTCTTCGAAAGTATTATAGTTATAATTTCAATTATTGTACTTGACTGAATGATTTAACTTACTGCTCTCAAATGAACTTGCAGTTTGAAAAATTATTTTTTATCAATGAAAATAAATGTACTAAATGTACAAGGCTTACATTTAATCAATAAAAAAATTCAGATAAAAAATATATGTTTTAATTATTAGTTATTAAAATATTTTTTGATTAAAATATATTAGTATTATGAATACAATCTTAATATTATAATAATTGGATATTTACGAATCACAGGATAAAAGAACTATCACACACACATTTAAATTAAACGCATTCAAATCAGCCCAGCTCTACTTATCCTGCTTATTTAAACAACACATAGAATATTAAATGAGATTAATTATAATATTTAGTGTTATTTAGTAAGAATTAATAAATTTTACTAAGATTAAAACTTATAATCAGATAAGAGTGTAATAATTACTATAGAAGCTAAATAATCACAAATGCGGAGGACAGAAATTACTCTTCTAATATTAAAATCTAGAAGTAAAAAGTAATATAAATTACATTTTAAAAGAACAGTTTCAAATATACTATAGTATATTATACAGAGGATTTTATAATTTGTTCACATATAGTCAAATTGTTATTTTTAGTCTCTAAATTTTATCGGTGGTTTTCAGAATATGCAAATCTTTTTTTATCATAATGGGAACCATCTTAACAATAAACTACAGCTAACTGTGAAAGTAAATAAATACTGAATTAATAATTTTATTAAAATAATTCATTAATAAACTTTTTCAAGTACAAATTGGAATAAAAATATTTAAAATTGTTGCATTTAAAGAATAAGGAATGTATAACAAAATTGTAATCAAAAAAAATTTACTCTAAATATAAATTTTGTATAATTTTCAAATTTATATTATAAAAATGTCAACAAGTAGAAAATTTCAATATTCCAGATAGAATTTTTTGAATACTTAAACTAATTAACATATATATTATATATGAATAACATACAAAAATGAGTTTTAACGGTTTACAAAACAAAAACTTCGTTTTATTTCAAGACAAAAAAATGGATAAAATATTTTAATATCTTATAAAGCAATAAAAAATTCATCTTTTGTAAATTTTGCAAGTTATCATAAAACATTAATTCCAAAACAAATAATTACTAGTTGAAATACAATATACCCATGAAAATTCATAATTTTATATATAAGCAATAGAATGCTTAGAATTATTGATATATCTTTATCCATATTTCACTTACGGATAATCAAATAAAGATAAAGTCGGTCAAATCAACTACTAATTCATCATTCTAATGAGTCATAATTAATTAAATTTTACTATACATTTTTTCATTTTATCAAATTTACTGAATTAATGGTGTTCGTCAATAATTTAAAAAAACCATTACATTGATGCCCTGTTCCAAAAACAATCAATATAAAATGTAATGATTTCATGCCACAACTCAATGAAAATAGAACTTTTATTTCCCTTCATAATAAATAATAACTGCATTACTTACAAGACTTCATGAATTCATAGGGAAAACTCAAAATTTCTAAAAATAGTTTTTGCACAAGTTATAAAGTTTGAATAATGTTGATAGTTTTTAAAAAAACATCCAAAAGTTTAATTAATGACTTACAGATAGATTGAATTTTTTAAAAAATTATTACTAATAAACAAGCCTATTTATTTTTTCGAATCATATGCAAGAAAGGTGTACCTGAAAGGTAACGATTACAAAGCAAATATATGAAGCACTTGCTTTTTCCTCGTTTAGAGTTAATGATCTCATTAAAAAACATATTTTACACTTGAAGCAAATGTCAGCAGTAAAATAAATAATACTTACTACTTAATTCGTGTATTGCGTTTGAAATAGGAGAGATAAAACAAGTTTTTCGAACTTCAAATAATTTAGCAAATGAAATAAACTCAGGCATCGCCTTCAAATGCTTTGAAAATAATAATTTTATTCTAATAATTTTTCCTATGTCCCGTCAACGGGTATTTAACGCCAGGAAAACGGAACTACCACATGTTCTCCACTTCTTGGAGGAAATGAAATTCGTGTCTGTATTATTTAATCCACCGAATTCTTATGTGAACATGAAGATCTTCACAAAAGACTACTTAACTCTAAATTAATGGAGAAAAATATAATGAAAAAGTTAATATGGTTTCAAGGTTATCGCTTTAAACATCACATTTCACAGCATCGCCATTACTCGTGACGCCGCAACTGAAAAATCATGCGTAAATAATAAACATCACAGATTTCATATTGCTATTTTATAAATATAAAACAAAATTGATGATGGATATCAAAAAGGAAATTCTGTGAAAATAATATAATTTGGATTCGCCCAAGAATTGTCTAAAATATTTTAAACATTAGAAAGAACAGACTTTAGAATAAATTTGGAAAAAGACTTTTAAAATTATGTAGTCATTCTGAAACTCGCAGTAAATCACTGCTATTTAAATTGTAATACATCACATATATTTTGAGATAATACTTTTACAAGATATTGTTATCCTAGTAATCAGTCCAATTCGTTGTACATTCTGATGAATTAATCTGAAGAGAAGACCGAAAGACATTAAAAATATGAAGGACGTTAACCACTAAGCATGTTAGGCGATATTTATAAAAAAACATCTTTCAGAGAAGATAAATTTTGAAACTTAAATTATGAATAATTTTTTTCATCACAACTTTTTTACATTTGACAATTTTTTTATAAATCAAATAAATTGTCCCCTCCCCCTCCAATTTTGAAGATTCAACCTTAAAAATACATCCACCACAGAGAAGGATAATATCTTTCTCTGTGACATCCACTTTCACGTTATTTATTTTGTTCCAAATAGCAAAGAGCATTCTGTAAAATGATTGCGCTATCTCTGTGTTATTGTTAAAGCATTCAAAATATCAGCATAAGTAAAAGTAGATCAATTCAGCTCATCTATAGAATATTTTCTTTAAGAATTCTTCGAATTCCTTTATAATTCTTCTGCAATACAAATAGCAAAATATATAAAAATTTCAATACGAAAAGAAAAACATGCATAGAAATACTGCAAAATATGAAATGATGGATGTATTGGTGCATTTTTTCCTTGGAAGTTTTTATGATAAGGTTAAGGCCCTATCACACGGCGAAATACCGTCAGCACTTTCGTCGATAGTTGTCGATTTGTGCCCGCTGGCAACCCGTCAAGCAAGTTTTCCGTCATCGTCAACTTTTTCTAACCAGCTTGAAAATGACTACGATAGTGACGGAAATATTGTTTACAAATGAAATTCAACCAATCATGTGAAACTTTTCTGTGACGTAGTATGCCAAGAATGGCATTGGTTGGCGCTACAATACGACTGAAAATGCATGCATTTAATGTTACATATTACTAAATACTAAAAATAGTTTCGACAGAATGAAAATGCGAAGTAAAACTACAGTATCTTTTCCCCATTCTGTGGGACAAATTACTGCTCCCACTTTAAAAAAACTGACACTACCGAATGGGGAATAGTTCTCTAGAAGAATCTTCGAACTTGTGATGGAATCTTCAGATATTCAACAGGATATTTTTAAGTAAATTAAAAAAAATAATTCTGATGTGCATTGTTTTCTTTTTGTGAAATATATTTGACCATATTCAGTCTTTATTTATTCAAATAATAGTATAATATTTTGATTAAAGTAATTCCTTAAATAGTTTGTTAACAGCTTCTATATAATTTAAAATTTTTAACTCCAATGTTAGAGTGAAAAATATAATAGTGATTTTAAATTTTAATACTTAGATGTTCCTGCAATGTTGCAGAAATATAAAACATATTTGGTTTTGACAAAAATATAAAAATGATCATACTTTTATCATTAGCAAAAAACTGAATCACCTTTTCTAAGAGAGACAAAATTTCGGGCTTCTTTTTCCACATTTTTTCTTTTAAATTTTACAAATTAACAGTTAATTTAGAATGATATTTCTGATTATACATTTGCATTGAGAAAGATGCATAGAATGGCCACACATTTAGAAATGGTCAGACTAAAAAACAAATGTTTCATTACTTCTCATTCCCGATGTTATGTGGAGGGTCTTTTTTAATATTCTTTTTTTTTTTTTGGCAATTTGAAAATTTAAGTAAAACCTGTTTTTTAATATCTATGTAAAAATAAATGAGAAGTTAATAATTTAGTTTGAAAAAACTAAGAAAAATGCAATAATATATTTTGGGAAAATTATTTATTATTATTATTATTGAATGAAAATTATTTAATGATTCCTATTTTTCACAAATACTGGTAATAAATCCACAGATTTTTTTAAAAAGTTCTGTAGTTTCAAATAAAATGAAAACAAAACATTTAACACATTTTTTTAAAGAGTAATTTTAGAAATAAGTGGGAATAAATAGTGTAATGCCTTAGAATTTACCTACACTTATCAAGTGAAGAATCCTATTCAATTAATTGTTTTATAATTTTGAACTGGTGTGGGAAAATAAAAATTATTTAAAGGAATGATAAATACAAATTGAGATCAATATACATTCTCAAAAAATATTTTTTAAAAATAAAAAGGAGGGAAAAAACATTCAATCAAATTTAAAAGAGTAAAAAATACTTCTTATTCAATGATATGGTGGTAATGTTTTTAAATCCTGTTTTTATTTTTAATTAAAATTTAAAAAAATATGTTCTTAGTGAATTTTTTATGTCCCAGTATCAATTTCTTGCCATATTTTAAATTCCTAATTTTAATTATTTGTACTGCACAACTAGACACAGTAGTTTTTATTTTTATATACACAAAACCTAATATTTGTCGAGATGGATCCAAGAAATATCAGTTTTCATATAGACAAAAATCATTAGATTTCAAAAGTTATTTAATTTTATTTTAAATGTAATGGCACTCCTCTTCTGTTTTATTCATCAATTTTTTTATTTGCACTTTTCTAGAAAAATAAGCACTTTTAAGGTACTTAAAAATGATTTTAAAATTTTATCACTATTTATGATGGTATGCACCTTTTAAACTTAATTGAATGGAGACCCACAAATCATTTTTCTTTTCAATATATTTTTGTTTTAAATTCAATATTGATTAGATAAATGTATAGGAATTTATAAAATACAAACACAGAAGCAGCATTTTTTTTTTTTTTTTTGCTTGTCATTATTACTACAAAAAAAATTACAAAACTGTTACTAAGAAAAATTAAAAAGTTTCCTTATTTTACAGAATTCATTGTTACTAATTTTGATAAATTAGTAACAATTGTCCTTATTACTACAAAAACTACTACTAACTTGTCATTATTACAACAAAAATAATTACAAAACTGAAACTAAGAATAATTAAAAAGTTTTATTATTTTACAGAATTCATTGTTATTAATTTTGAGAAAAAAATTACAATTAGTAGAATGACACGATAAATATTTACAATAAATAACAAAAAGATTGATACTATTAGAAATGAAAATGACATTCAAAGGAAAAAATGGCTAGAAAAGTATTTTCAAATTCGATAAATGTACAACTTGTCTCATTTTACAATCCTTATTATATTCATTGTATTAAGCATTTAAAAAATTAAATTTGAAGCAGAAGTGATTCAATTTTAATTAATTCGATAATGTGTCAATAGAATTGCAATGGACAAATTTCAAGATATCTTGAATTTTTAAAAAAATTACAGCTATTATTGTAATGTATATTATTGTAATGCTTTTGCATTCATTGAAGCCTAATGGGATCACTTAAAAAAATTATCCCGGATTTAATTGCAAATTAAAGCAACGTCTTGACTACAATCCCACGAATTATGAAATAAGAAAACTGCCGATATTCACTAAGTAGGAGAAACGGATAAAGAGCGATAAATACATTATAACGTGAACCTAAGTTTTTAGGTTTACCAGACAGCAAATCCTCAAGTGACGTCACTTTCGTCATCGCGTGCCGTCGAAAGTGCTGACGGAATTTCGCCGTGTGATAGGGCCTTTAAATAAATTTTCCATATGATATTTTTTCTCACGTCTGTTCTTTGTGCAATAAATATTGTCCTATTATTTGAATTATTTTCGAATCGCTTTTCAAAATGTGTTCTTACATTTCAGGAACTTTTACATGTCTCTAGTAGCTCACACTTGATCTCTTGAATATGAAATCAAAATATAGTAAATCCAAATACGAAGACATTGTCTTTCTTGAAAAAAAAATATTTCATACATTGATAGAAAACATAGTTCTAAAATTTCGTTTACAGTTATATTATCCGATAATTTCGGAGTAAGCAGGATTGTCCAGATTCTTTGTTGACGAAATGTATCGCCACATCCAGTTTTGATAAGCTTTTTTAATCAAAGTACCTCACACTATATATTATTCTAAATTAGCAAAAATTGTAATATATAATCCTTTTCAAATACTGAAACAATATACAACGTAAGAAGGTATAAGAGAATATATAATACATTTCATGTATTATAATATGAAATAATGTTTTCATAATATTGGGGAACTTATTTAATACTGTATAATAATATCCAAACTTATGAAGTATTATATAACAGTGTATAATATTATGTAATATTATACAATATTGAACATAATGCTAAAAATATTAAAAAATAAATTTAGGTTACTATGAGTACGGAGAAAAAACGTACTTTAGATATTCTCACAGCATAAGTATTGAAATATTCTCACGCATATTTCAATACTTTTGCACATTCCAGAGTTTGCATTTTAGAACAGATCTAGTTATTTGAGCCATGATCAGATGATAAGAACAATACTTGAGCATTGTTCTTATCATCTGATCATCTAAACTTCTCACCATGCTAGGGGACTCGAACTCATTTTAAACATTCATTTAACTCGAACTCATTTTATGTGCAGTAAAATCACTTAGACGACAGCTTTGGTGTTGTTTATTCTGTGGAACCCGGCTTCGATAATCTTTTCCAAGATTTTTTTTTCTTCCTTGCCTTCCTGTAATTTGCGTATGGTTTTTGAAGATATGTGTAGTCATTTTAGGATAATATATGTATTTTAGAGTTCGATTTCCGCGTGACTTTGAATTATCCTTAATTTATGGGCATGATTGTATATGAAGATGCAATTGATTTCAATGAAACTATTGCTGTTACGCCAAATTACCTTCCTTCCAAGAAAGAAAAGGGGTAAAGAACATAAGATGAAGTAGCTCTCATCTATAATTATGGAAAGCAGAGATTTTTCTCGTCTATCGCGAGAAAAACCGATGTGTTTCCCAGCACAAATGTCAATATAAGTTTAGTTATATTAACATTCTCTTTTAAAGCAACTTTAGAGATATTTTGGAAACTTCGTATTTTTAAACCAAGGTCAGATGCCGAGGACAACAATTGAGCTAGTAGCTTTCCCCCTCCCTCTCCAAGCGAGAGGACGTTTCTCCCTTATGGATTTAATGAGCACCAGATCCGCTTACACAACGGTTCTTTGAAGGAGGTGGGTCTACCCGGCCACCGTGTCCATAATCCTTAAAAAATAGTCACTGGATAAATAGCCCCCCCTCCTATTTTATCCCTTAATATTTATTCTCCAGTAGAATCATAGTACAAAATTATCGAAGCATACTCAAACGCACTCTCGCACACTCACAATTTAACAATATCACGGAGGAATCTCTTCCTGAGCACTTTTGCTTCCAACCGTACGGTCCATTAGGCGGACAGTTATCAAATTTGGCAGAAGAATACTTTTGAAGTTGGGAATGTGCATCTACTGACAACCACAGAAAAAAAGATCATATGCTTGTCTGTTGAACAATCTTTTTGAAATTTTTTGAATTGAAAATAAAATAAAATTTTGACTTTTTTTAAAACTAAAATTTCCGAAAATGTGACATTCAAAAATTATTTATATATGCGTAATGATATCTGTAAATCTAAATTAAATCTTAATGTCCCGATTTTTTATTTTAATTTACCCTATATTAACTTAGTTCTGAAATGTTCTCTTATTTCCTGATCCGATTTCACCTTCCTTTTTTAATTTAATCAATGCGTCATGAGTTATGCCAAAATGATAGTAATAAAATAATAAATAAATCTGCCCTTTCTCACGCTCCGAGTAAAATATAAAAAGAGCTGTCAAGGCAAGCAAATCCTTTTTAAATATGCCTATAATTCCCTTACCTAAATCGACTGGCGTAAAGAAATCCCCATGGATTGAACTATTTCCTCTCTTCTAGCTTGTACATAGATTATACCTCCCGGGAGGGAATAAAAGCGAAGCGTTTTAAAATGCAAGTATCTTTGCTCTCTTCGTTCACGAAACTGCTTCAGAAATAAGTATTTACTTTCTTTCTTTCTCTCTCTCTCTCAGACACACGCATCTTTTTACTAGTGTCAATTTTACTGTCGCTTAATCTTACCTATTTTAGTTAATTTTTGAAAATAGTTCTAGTTTTATTTTATAACAATACATTTTATTGTAAAATTCAATGAATCTGAAATCGTTTTCAATATTACTGCAAATGTTTCTTTAATTGGTGTTAATGAAGGAAAATGCATCTTATTTTTCCAATGAAGTTAAATTTCTGTTTAAAACCCACTTTTATAAATTTTTGTGATTTCATTGCACTTTCAAATAAAGTTCACTTTCAGTAGTAGTCGAATCAGATGAGAAAATACTGTAATCCGACATTTAACAGATTACAGAACGTAGTTTTATAGTAAAAATTCCATGTCTATCAGCTTTTGAAATAGCTTATTGATAATTTAAGATCGAGTTAATATAATATATTTAGTTTTTGCTAAATCAAAATTCCTGTTTTCAATGTATGTATATTTTATAAAGGAAACTATATTTATATAAATGGAACGAATCTTGCGGTACTTACGTATTAGACCGTCTTTGCCAACCGTTTAATAACTCATTTTTGACGAATACAAATTTGGCGATAAAGATCGACGGTCTAATACGTAATGTAAAGAAGACGTAAAACTTATCTCCCTTTGAAGAGACAAAAGTTCGAACATTGTTACTTCTGGACAGTGGTGGGACGATTCTTTCCTTTGTTGCGCATTCTGTCCTCCCGCTTTGATGTTACCCTTTAGACTTGAATGGAGTCAGATAACGGAGCACTCATGCGTTTGCGGCCCTTTGAAGAAGGAAACCGTGTCAAAACGCCAGATGTAGTTATTTCTTCTATGGGCCACCCGACTGGAATAAGTTCCGATGATAAACAACATATGCGTTTTACGACCCTTTGACGAAAGAAGTACTGAAACTTCCAAATGTGAATATTTTTCCTATTGTGAAGATTCCCACGGCTACTGTTGACCATTGGGAATATTTCTGAAAAACTATTGGATGATCGGCATCTCTAGCTCGCCATAATAAATGTATTTCAAAATAAGATACACACTATAATTTTCCCTTGTACTATAAAAACAACTCTCATCTATTTAATAATACATGCTCCGAAATTTAATAGATTTTTTAAAAAAAGTTTTCAAAGGATTGAGCCCATGAATTTTATTTTACTTGTTTCTTATTTATGAATTATTCTCACGAATTTTTACTTATTTATTCAAGCACGTGATAGGCAGAAAAAATTTAGTTACTCACATCAATGGAAGCTGAAATAAACGCTGTTATAAAAAAATACAAAAATAAAAAACGCGCGAATAAAAAGAAAATGCTAAGAACGATGAATCATAAAGTAAACGCACAAAAAATATTTACTCTTCTTGGAATAACATAAGCTTTACATAAAAGAAAGCATCAAACAATAACGACGCTAAAAAAAATTGCAGATATTTATTCTTAAACGCATTTGAAAGTAAATTGGATTTTATACCGATTACAGCTGAAATTACCATTTACTTCATAATCAAAATCCTTTAATTTCAAACCGACGCATTTATATGCAGCCAATAACAATGACGATAATATATGTTTAATATGAGTTTAATGTTGTTATTTTTGAAGCAGATGATTGATTCATCCTTCATTTTTCAACCAGCGATTGAAATTCGTAGATTTTATTACTTTACTTGTTTAAATATATATATATATATATATATATGAGAATAGTTTTTTTTTCATGATGCTCACATTATTATTATTTTGTCTGGATGAGGGTGATTTGGATTGGTTTAAGGAGACCAGGTCTGGAAAAAGTCCATTGCATGGTCGAATACTGTTTCTTGCGATTGAAATACGAAAACAATTTGGAAATACATCAAAAGTGGTACGTGATTTTAGGACTACAATAGTAGTTTTGTGTCACATTTTTTATTTCAATTGGTTGAGAAAAACGTTCTAAAATATAAATTCGATTTTCGGATTCCATTAACCACATATCAAAAAAAAAGAGATTAAAATAAAATCTGCTATGACTATTTCAATGTATCATGTCAGAACATCATTTCTTGAACAGCCAAGTACCACGTGCTCGTGCGAGTTAAATTATATTTTTATTCACTTTAATGGTTTCATTGAATTATTAATTTTGTGCAAACGATCATAAAAAATGACCAAGCACCACGTGTTCGTTCAAGTTAAATTATATATTTATTCATCTTAATGGTTTCATTGAATGAGTCACTTTAGTATTGCAAACGATCCAAAAAACTTTGTCTCGCATTTATTGTTTTAAAATATATCACGTTTCCTACCTATTTCATTTCATATAACCTCGTGGTCAAAATGACATTTTTCTATGTTTTATTTACTGTAGTCATCAACATTATTTTAAAAAGTAGAGCTTTTGTAAATGCAATGGCAAAGCGTTATTAAAATCTGATGTTTTGAGATGCTCGTTCAGATAAAAAAAAATTTCGCCTACAGATTTTTGTTGACACCACAAGCCTCATCCCCAAAACAACATCATGTTCTGACGATTAAAACGCCATTTGAGTGTTAAATACAAAACGAAATTATTGATTGGCATGAAAGTTTAGCTGAAATGACTCAACGCAAGGCTGAGACACAGGTCAGCCTATATTAGAACCCCTTTTGTCTAAAATTATGAAAAAACGTGAAGTTCTTGAAAGTAAGACCAAACAATAGGCGCTGATGGTTTGCGTATATAATGAATAATGCGTTGTAGAAAACCATCTAACGAAAGCCGAAATGAATCAAGAACTTGATAATTTGAAACTCAATGAGCAGAATCGTTCAACAAATTGAAGGAAAGAACAATACAAATAAGAACTATGCAGAAGCCAACTGTTAAAGATTAATTGTCAGTAAATAATGACTGATGAATTTTTTAATCATTATTTTTGAAATAAATTCCCGATAGCCTCTTTTAAATTCCTTTTTTGCTTTCCTTGCATCTGATTAAAAATACTAGAACACCATCCCACACTTTATTACAGATCAAAATGAAGAATTTCAGTTAATATTAGGTTTTTTTATGAAGTCATTAGACTTTCAAATTAATGTAAGATTTAAAAATTTTCCGATTATTTGACTCATATTTCTTAAATGAATAGATTATTAATATTAACCTTATATGATTTTTGTATGTATTTTCTTAGATTCTTTCCACAAATTTCTATTTGTTGTACTATTACTCAATACATATAAGTATTCTATCAAATTCTCACTTTCTCTCTTTTAATTTTTTTAAAAACAATATTAATTAAAGTAAATTTTATTCTATACTTTGTTAACAATTTAAGAGAAAATTTAATAACATTTTGAACAGTTGGATTAATTTGAAAAGATTACCATAATTTATTTATTTATTTATTATTTACACCAATATTCAAAGGTTATTGTTAAGATATTTTTGGAACATCGTGCGGTATTGTACGTCATCATGCGAAGGAAAAAAATACATAAAACATTATACAAAATCTATATAGCATAAATATCGAATCATTGACTAATGTACTTGAAACATGTATTTTTAAAACTGTAGAAAATTATGTTACTTTAAAAAAAATCCACATTTATAAACGGTTAGAACTTAATTTCATTATTTATTCTGCCTTCTAATTTCTATAGATATGTCTCTGATACAAATTCTTATAACTAGACGGATAAGTAATGTCAATAACCTCTGAATTTTATTTTGTTGGATAGATTACATAATGCCTTTATTTGCTGCTTAATAGATTAATTTTTCAATGAAGCGTTTGTTACGATATCATTTTCTTCAGGAAGTATCCAATATCCAAAGAAGTCCTTATATGGCGCCATCTATTGGTACTATATGAAACTGATTATCAAGGGTTGATGGTTATTTGTCATGGTTTTTCAATGATAGCTTCTAATTTAAATAAGGAATTCTGGAAAAGTATCCATAAAGATTTAATCTAAATAATAATAACAGCTATCACAGGTTTTTAATTCTGAATTTTTAAAACTTCAAATTAGTGCTTTGGTTTATGGAATAAATTCATATTCACTTAAACAAATCAAAACCTTGTTATCCAATAACATCTAAAATGAAGACAGTAGTCATGGATGACCATTCGAAGACAATATCTGATAGTTTTTAGAAATCAAAGACAACAAAAAGGAAAAGAAGAAACATAAAATTCACATACTACCACAGACACCATTTTTTTTTTACTGTCCTGTCAGTTTAAATTTCCAAGTTATTATACATTATCTATTTAAAAATATATGACAAAATATACACAGTAAATGTCAGGCAATTTGCGTTGTTACGTTTATCATGTGACAGTGACATCAGGTAGATTGACTTCAATGGGAAGTTGTTCCTGGGTACCATAAAAGTGGTGCAGTGAATAGGAGTACGACGCCAAGGAAGTATACATCGCCAAATAAGTAACGAATTCAGTTTGACTTTTCAGCTTACTAATGAGGTCAAGCTTAAGACGTTTTCGGCCGATAATTTCAAACGATTCTGTTTATTTTCATAATGTTAGATGCTTTTAAAATTAAACACCGTTAATGAATCGATTTTTCTGGATTCATTTTGAAGTACTTTCGAATTAAAATAATACAGAATAAAGAAAATTAAAAATTTCTGCTCTGTATTGCATTACCCCAACTGGCGTACGCATTTGCCTTGCCTCAATTGGCGCTGAATTTTCAACGACAATTGAGTGCGTTCTGAGTCAGTTCTGATTTATTTTTAACGGATACGAATTTGATTTTGTTTCGGCCAGGTATAAATTTTTATCAATTATTTATATTGTAATTATTTAATAAAAAGTAATAAGTAAAATTTTTCTTCATTGACGTAAGTAGGAATCGACTTTAAAAAGTTTTCTTATATTACTTGTTTCATTGGAAAGCTCATTTCACGCCCGCCTTCGACGATTATCTTTTCAGAGGAAATACTGGTTTTATTTAATTTCATTAGAATCCCTCATGCATGATATTGTATTTCATAATTTGTAAGAACAAAGTATATGCATATTTATTCTTGTATCTTCCTATTCATCGTTCTCAGGAACATTCCGAAAGGAGGGAAGCAGGCTCGAATTAATAAATATGCAGAATAGACAGCTGCAAAGGGCTAGCGCAACTCTGGGCGCCGCAATCTATACTACTACTATAAATGTGAAAGTTTGGATGAATGGATGGATGGGGTTCAATCACGCCAGAACGGCAGAAGGAAATTGGGTGAAATTTAGCACACAGATAGATTATAGTCTACAGAAGAACATAGGCTAATTTTTATTCCGGTTAATGGAGTGGTTAATTTTTCATTAATTAAAAACTAACTTTTCCGCCCAAAATTAAAAACATCTGAAAACATCTGCCTGAGCTTTTTAAATCGTTTGTTTTTATTCTTCTATTTCCGTTGTTCTTTTAATATTATCTTACTATTCTAAAGGAATGTTTATTAATTTTTTATCTTATCTGTTCTTGTGTTAATATAAATCATTATTTCCTATTCATTTCTCTTGATTTTTTTTCTTGCTGTACTTATTTCTTTTGCCTATTTTCATCATTTTCGATTAAATTTTTTAGTGCATTCCATATTACTTCATTTATTGATATTTTTTCTATTTTCCGTTAATTTGCTGCAACAGGCATCGAAACCTTGTGACTGTAAATGTCATTTCACTAAAATTTGGTGGCAAACTATTGTTTGGGGGATGGGGCAAAAATGACTATATATTAAAACTGCACCACTGTTTGTTTTTGTAATTTTATTTGTGTTAGCTATATATTTTTTATATATGCTTATAGTGGTATGTCTCCGTTAGCAAATAATTTAGAATTCCGCCAAATTTTCTCAAATTTCTTTGGCGATTGTTCGTTTGCCCCGACAAACGGGAAAGTGCCCTTATGGTTTTAATAACATAACATCCCCCCACGCTAATGATGTTAGACATAACGGTTATTTCAAACAATTCCGTTTATTTTTGTAGTGTATGATAAATTTAAAATTAAATATTGTTAATTAATAGATCTTTTGATTCCTTCAGAAGTGCTTTTGAATGAAAATAAAACAGATTAATTGAAATTAAAATTTTCTTATCAGCATTGCGTTACCCCAACTGGTGCTTAAAACTCACGTCTTTGCGTTGCTCTAATTGACGTTAAAAATTTGTGCATGAATACGGTTTCGATTACATTTTAGACTGTCAGTTCTCACATATACACATCAAAATTTTCACGTGTACGACGTCGCGGGTAAGAGCTAGTGTCTTCATATTTTTTTAATGTTATTTTCAGTGTAATTATTCGCTATTTCATTTACGAGGGTCATGTACTTGAAGTTTTTCAAATAATATGAATCATTGTTTAAATTTTGTAACTCTATTCTAATAATATTTCTTAAGAATTATCTTTTTCAAGAGTTATATATACATAATTCTAAAAATTATATATAGCCTTATAGTTACAAAAAATGTTAAGCTTCCAATTAAATATTAGTTTATTTGTTGTGTGTAGTAAAAATATTTGCAGCTTATCTTTGCTATTCGCCAAGAGTTCGTCTAAGCTACTCATACATCGTAACCCTTTTTATGAGGTGGACAGCATTCATTCAAATACAGATCGAGATTTAGACCTGAATCAGAGAACGATCGCTACTGTCACCACAGTTATCTTGTCTTGGAGGACTTGTACCACGACAGATTTATGCGTGCACCAGCTACAACGAGAACGGAGATTTTTCAACCGGAGGGGTTCGAATTCGTAATCATATGAATACTAATCCAACGCCCTACCAACCAGACTATCCCGGCCTTGAGAAAAGGCATATGAAAGAAATAATATGATATCAGCTTACCAACGATTTGGTTTTTTTACTTCTAATGGCCTTATTCATTGTTTAATTTTCAAGACAAATGATAATCGAACAATTAAAAAGGTTTTAGTTGTAACAATACAAACAATTAAATTTGCACATAGGCGAATTCCTGTGAGGAATCTATGCCCAAAAGTACTTCTCTGTTGACGTAATAATGAAACATTGTAACCTTCAATTGAAACAAGGACAGAAATGATTATTTACACTAATTAATAATGCAATGACTTATTTCGGAAAATGAGTGAGCGTTTTTAATACATGCTCAAAAGGGTATTGTCTAAAGACGGCAGGTGAACTTAGTATTACGACTGTAACCAAAGGTCAGAGAAATATGATGCTTTTCAATGTTTTTTTTCTTTTAATTGTGGAATTTCTTTCATAAGTTGTACCAATGTATCATATCGACCTTAAGCATAACATTTGTATCAAATAGAAGTATATAAATTAATAAATACAAAAGATCGTTTTTGTGTTTGACTCTCCAATTGGAATATTTCAAATTCAGATATTAAGAAGAAGCTTATAGTAAAAAGTGAATAAGTACAAACCAATTTCTTGGTAATATTTGTATTAGATAGTGGCAAATGTGGTATAGGGACGTAGTATTCCTTTATGCTTTATTCTTTGATCATTTATTGTGATTTAATAGGCTCTTTAGTTGTATCCGATGAGTTGATTTGTTTGTTGTTTCAGGAAGAACTGGTGGTATCTTTTAATTAAAAATATTCGTTAACGTAGAAATACATCCAGAGATGGGTAATCTCACTTTTGGAAGAGGAGCGAGGAATAAAAATACCAGTTCTTGAGATGAATGTTGATGGTTTTTAAAAAATCAACCTGATTTTCCTAAAATACTGACATGAGAAGAACATGTTTTTTTTTACTGTTGCAATTATAAATTATGAACAATCTGTCGAAGTTAAAGAAAAAAATATCATTTGCAACTATCCGTTCAAGTACTACCGACAAATGATCAAAATATTCCGCCCACCACTATGTCTCTGATAGTAATCTAATTCCCTTAGGTTAATTTTGAAACCGTTATAGATAGGTATATAATTCATATTCGAAAAATAGTTTTAAGGATTTAAAGAATTATATTTAAGAAATCTTTTGTTGCATTTATCTACAGTTTTCTAGTCTTATTAGTCGAATTTAGCCAATTACTTTCGATGCACCAAAGTTTTATACCAAGGAAAAAAAGCTCTACATTTCTGCGGTTAAATAGAATGAAATTATAAAACCCATGATCTAACAATATTTTTAGTGAGTTTTAGGTTATTTCTAAGACCATCTCGAGGAAAATTATCTATAAAATCACAATTGTTTTTGAGCAGACAGTTATTTGTTTAAAATGATAAAATTCTGAGTTTCTTTCATAGTTTTGATCATAGATGAGAGAAACATGTTTTTCTTTAAAATGTTAGTATGTAACAAAAATATTTGCCTAAATATAACTATTAGAACTCAGAGTATTGTATAAAAATTTATGGTACGTTTCTATTAGCCGGGCACAAGCGAAAAATCGCCAAAGAAATTTGGAGGAATTCGGCATTATTTGGCGATTTTTTGCTTTAAAATCACTATAAGAAATTTGGTGGAATTCTACAATATTTGGCGACTCTTTGCTTGAACCCGGCTAACGGAAAAGTACTAAAATTTATAAATAATTTTTTCAGCATTGCATTCATTGAGAGATACAACATACTATTCTTTTAAAGCATTTTTTCTACAGGACATTAACTCTATCAATTAAGAAATGCTGATACACGATTGCCATAATTAGTTATATTTTAAAGTGATCCTCAAATATTTGCAACCACCGGTGGACATTATTCCTTAAAATTTATAAGCCACTATTCAATAATTTTTGTAATCGTTCTTACTTTATTACTATTCAACTAATTACTTAATCAAGCGATACTTTTCCGGGCCGGAAAACCAGCAAAAAATCGCCAAAGAAATTTGGTGGAATTCTGCATTATTTGGCTCTTTTTCACTTTAAAATCGTTGTAAGAAATTTGGCAGAATTCTACATTAATTGACGATTTTTTGTTGCCGCCCGGCTAACGGAAAAGTATCAATCAATCACTTAATTACACATACTCAAAGATTTACTTGAGTTTTTACTTGTTTATCCATCTTAAAAAATAAGAACTACAGCCTATTTGTTTGACTTTAGAATTTTCTCTGTCTGTGTCTCTTTCGGCAAAAAAAAAAAGAAAAAAATATTACCACCAATACTAACAGCAGAGAAGTATTGAACAATTTTATAATGTTGCAGAGTACCAAATAAAATCGCTCAGTGTTGAACTATAACCCACAATATCTCAGTATATCATTGGAATGGGGAATCGCCATAAATTGAACTTAGTACTATCGTTATGAATAGTTGTAAATCAAATTCGATCACTTACTAATGATACTAGCCCCGTCCCCCTATTTCATTTTTGTAAGGCCAAGAACAGTGAATAAAATTTGGCAATGTTATATTGTAGGCTATGCTTTAAAAATTAAATATTTGGCGATCCAGTATACTATCATAGATGAATGTTTCTATTTAACTACAATTTAATTTCAATTGTTGAAAAGTTTTTATAAAATAAATTTTACAGTTGAGTTGTTTTCATTTAATTAATTTCAAAATTTTGATATTCGGTAGCCATTTTTACCTATTTTTACAGCAAAACATATGCAAAAAATACATTTAATTGAACTAAATGAAAATCAGTGAAAGCTCTATTTAAAGTATTTTGGGGGGAAAACATCAAATAATGACCAATTATTTGAAAATAACTTAATATATAATTAATATAATTTATTTTTAAGGAATTAGTTTGTTTATAACTACTTTTAGTCATAAATATAATAGAATCTATTTTCTTTATTACCTTGAAATAATTCTTTTTCGTTTCCTTTTTATTACTTGAGAACAAGTTGTTTTGGTTGGGATGTTTTGATGTCTCCGAAATTTACAGGTAAAAAATAAAGTTTATGGGCCTCCAAAAATTATCGATTGAAGAGTTTTTTACCTGCTTTTACCAGTATTGCATTGTTATTACTTATGCTTCTTTGACAGCAGATGCGCTTTTAAAAATTTGACCTGCTTTTACCAGTATTATTTTATTATTATGTATGCTTCTTTGACAACGAATGTGTTTTTTAAATAGTTGATGTAAAACTGTGACATCATTGCTGTTCTTTCTTCTAAAAATCGGTCAAGCTCAAAAACTTTGTTTGCCAGCTCGAAAAATTAAAAATGAAAGTTTTAAAAAATTTATTCTTATTATTTTATTATATATTTTTTATTTTATTATTTTATTATATAGAGACTGATAGTGAAGTCGTGTGATTGTTTCAAACCAGTTTAAACTGGTTAATTACTTAAATTAATTAAGACAAATACTGACTTAAAAACCATAACATTCTCACATTATAACTTAGAATTTGAGAACGTAGATTTCATTTTATAATTTGTCTAACATTAAGTTCACTACCATAATTGCATCGTATTCTTTATATTTACAGATTCATATAAGTTATCATTAAGATCATTGAAGGCTTACAACAACAATAATTGATTGCCATCGTTTTCTTTGATCAATCTTTGCATTTTGTTAAATTTCTTTTGCATCATTTCGATCACGTGAGAAGCTTTGTCACCATAGGGATATTCAAAGAGCAGCACCTTTGTTCCATTTGCAAAGGTCGCTATCTGAGCTCTCCCTTTAGGGTAGGGAAGACGAGGTCAACATCTCGGAAAAGTGGTTCAACAACTAACTTCAATGGAGCGTCAGATTCACGGAAATTTTCCCGCTAATTGTTACGTCTGCAGTGGGGAGGAGTAGCCGACGACCGGTCTTGGGGTTAACCAAATGGATTGTATATGACAGTTATTCGACTAAACCGTTTTGTTAGAAAAGAATTTTGGATATCCAAAAGCTTATTTAACACGCGTTCATTCGTAGTGAAGGTTCATTGCGGTTATTCTGGCGGAAATTTTGTAATCGGTAAAAACCAATTAATTTGAACTATCCGAGCATTGTTTGTATTTCGATTTCGAGATAAATATCAAATAACATTACTTTTCGAACTCCTTGCTTTCGGTCTCTTTTATAGGCCTAATTTAATGTTGTTTGTTCAGAACTTACGTTTTTAATTGTTAAAACAAAACAAAAATTAATGTTGTTTATAACTGTGTAAAATAGTGATAAAAAGAATCGCTATCGTCTTTAATTTTTTAAGTTCCTAAAGGAAACACAAATCGGCTATAAAATGCTTAGTCATTAAAGGAAAACGTTTAGTAAATATAAATAAATAAACAAAAGTAATTAAATATTTAGTTTTATTACACTATTATTCATGTTGGCAATATTTGTAATTATTATTCTCTGATTTTATAAAAATCGTCTGCTTTTCTTTCTTTTCCTTTTTGTATTAGAATTAAAATAATTAACTTGGGGAATTCCTACTATAATAGGAAAGTTTTTTGTAAAGATAAATATATATTTTTTTCTGCTTAAAGATTTGTTTACACTCTTTTGTATTCATAGTTGAATGAATTTTCCATTAACTATATAATGAATGTAATTCTTCATTTTATTTGGAAAAAATAAAACCTGACGAATCTAGGAAGTTATTTGAAAACTGTTCTTCATTTAAAAGGTTATGATATTTGAATTTAATTTTCAGAAAAAAAAGCAACGAATAATCCTTCTTAAAAAACTATGCATAATAGGAAATAAAAGTGTTTTAAAAACTCGATAAGATTCGATTCTATGAAACTTTTAATTGTGTTTGTAGCCGCAATAAATGACCTTTTCAAAGATTTGTATTGAATTATAAAAGCAAAGCAAACTAATTTTTTCAACTTGGTGATGCTGATTCCAACTGATAGATTCAGTTGATTCTAAGCTTCATTATTCGAACGGAAGAAAACAATTTTTAATTTCGTCTATCATTAGACTCTTCTATATCAAGTAGTTTGGAAGCACTAACCAACGTAAAGACCAACAATGGAAAAGGTAAGAATGATCTTTTATTTAAAACATTTGGCAACAAGCAAGTTCGCAAGATGAGATATTATTAAAATTTTAATTAAATACTTTATTTAACTGTCTTCTTCAGTAGAGCAATCTTAAACTCTAAATTTTGATAGGCATGTAACTCGTATTATTTTATAATATTCTGCTCATTGTATTATGTATTTCTCTAATATTCCATTATCTCATCTTAAATTTGAACATTAAAATGCTTTGTTTTCTACTAATACATTAAATTTCTTGCTAAACCTTAAAGTGATTATTAAAAATACAAGGGTAGAAAACACAATCTTTCAATATCGATATTTTTTATGTTCTACTGAAAAAGTTCCATAATTTGGGCTATATGTCAGAACATTATTCGATGGTAATTTCTCGGGTTGTTTGGTTATATCAACGTCCTTTTTTTAACACAAATACTATGGCTGCTTAGGGACGGACCTCGTAATTTTGAATGAGATGACAAGAACGACACCTGAGCTGGTACAACCCTCTACGAACATCCACACCACATCAGCGGGATGGAAATTTCTGAGAACGGAAATCTCGTGTACTCCAATTAGAAAGCAATTTTCAAGCTTTAAGACTAATAAACCATTTTTACCCGCCTAATTATATCACCAAAGTAAGGAGCAATGCTTTTTGTTGTTGTTCTCGTGTTGCGCTTTACAACGGAAGGAGGGGTACAGTAAGCTTCTGAAAGTATGGAAACCTGAATACACGAGGGCAAAAGTCCGACTTTTTGCTCATACACGTCACAAACCCTTTTTACGGTGCGGACTTCATTCATACATTTCATTCATTCATCCACAAATCGTAATTTAGGTCTGAAAAAGAGAATGGTCATTTTTTACCTAGTCGGTATCAAATATGAAATTATATCTACTGGATTTAGCTGAAATTGAAGAATTAAATATCATTAATAATCCAAACGAACCAGGTAATCGCTAAAGGTGGTTGGTTAGTAGATAATATTCCCTATTTTTCCCCAGTCAATATGCAATATGCTTATAATCGAGGAACATATAAATTTTAAAAAAATCAATATGAATGTTTGAAAGTAACAGAAATATTTTAAATGCTTATATAAGATATATATTTCTGTATATCGAAAACATACTTCTGCCTACATACCCCATATATATAATTCTTTCTTTCTTTTATATTTTATCATATTATAAAATAGGACCTGTTTCAAATCTTTTTGGAATTAATTGTTTCAGAAAAATCATATTTATGAACACAACTTAAAATATTGTATTTTATTTTATATAAATGCAAAATGATAACTTATAGTCCCAATTGATATTATCTAACAAACGAATTTAAGGCATAATTACGCAATGCCATAAATTAAAATAAGTCAAAATGTCTCTTTCAGATTGTAATATATAATTTTTTCAGCATTTTCACCACACTTTTTTTCCCCAAACGATTTCTAATCAAAAGTACTTTGTTTCCCAGAAAAATAACTTGCTTTTTACGAGCAGAAAAATAAATAGCATAAGCACTTTATTATTTGTTTTTGCTCTTTCAGGTAGTCAAGTTGATGAAAAACATTTGGTGTTTTTGCTCATATTATGTAGATAAATAATTTCATCATTATCGAATCATTTACCTTTTTATGACATTTTTTAATAACCAAATTAGAATTAAATGTGATAAATGTTGTAGATGACAATAGTTAAAAAGTTGGGAACTTGGGAAGAAAGGTTATTTTTTGCTTTAGAAATATTCATACAAAAGATATTTAAAAAAACTTTCTTGAATTTAGAAAGCATTATTACATTTCTACAGCTTCTGACATTATTAAGCAAAGCCCATTTGACATTTAAATGTGGTTAATGCTGGCTGAATTATTTTTATTACTATTTCAATCTAATGCTGTTTGTCCCTTCATAAATAAAAGAAAAAATAAACAAATAAATGAAATAAAATAATTAAAAATAAAAAGTTTGCCCCATTCTTTATTAGAACTACGAATTAAAATATTAATACTTTGACAGTATTTTACTTTGTCTTCAACATAAAAACAGTAAAAAAAAGTTTAACAAATTCAAAAAAGATGATGCTTGGATCCAATTAAACAATGCAGTGTTTTTCATTTCTTGATATTGCACAAAAATATTAATAGATGACAAAAAAAAGAGAGAGATTGTACTTCTAAAGCGAAGGAAAAGTTGTATTTTTTTAATTAGGTTAATTTTTTTTAAAAGCAATAAAATATAACGATTCGTAGACAAAAAATAAACAAATAAATGATATAAAATCATTAAAAATAAAAAGTCTGTCACGTTATTTATAAGAACTACGAATTAAAATATTAATACTTTTACAGTGTTTTATTTTGTCTCCAACATAAAAACAGTAAAAAAAAGTTTAACAAATTTAATAAAGATAATGATTAGATCCAACTAAACAATACAATGTATATCATTTCTGAATATTGCAGAAAAGTAGTTATAGATTACACAAAAGATGTATTTTACTTCCAAATGAAAACAAAAAGTTGTATTTTTTAAAAAATATTTAGGTTAATTTTGTTTTTAAAAGAGGGCAATAAAATACAAAGGAATCACCCTAAAGCTTAGTTATAAATTATTTTTAAAAAACTTCATGTTAGTAATTTGTAGAAATGTTTTGTGTTCTTTCCCCAAAGCCCCAAATTAGCCGTGTAGGCTTTCTGTTTGATATCTAGATATGAATATGGGTTACTAATGATTCACAATGTGCATTAATAGGTCAAGTTTCTTAAAAAGCGTTTCATTTGAAGCCACTAAATGACTGCGACGAGACTGATACCCCACTGACATTCTGATAATAAGACAAGAGCGCCATCATAAACTTTATTGCATTATCATTTAGAAAGATTTTATTTGCGAAAGATGCCATAAATAAACAGAGTTTGAGCAACGCGAGTTTTTTTTCTCTACTGTCTGTCAAATGGTATGTTAAGAAATACTCAAATAAGAAAAAAAAAAATAGCAAATTATATGTGGATTCTCCACTCTAAGCATTTCACTATGTTGTAAAGGTTTTTATTTCTTAATAATCATGTGGAAACGATATATATACACGGACAGTGAAACTTTTCATTTCGTTGAAAAGTATACTAATTTTATTTCTGTTTTGTGGTCTTACGTCTGTATTGAACTTTATTTTTTGGGAATTCCTTTATCAACGGCTTTGATTAGCGCGATTTAGTAATATTTTTTCAATAAGCCTTCTTCAAATCAGGAGTAAAGACGTCAATGATGCAAGTTGATGGTTCAGAGGGCTTTTAATTAGTTCTGAAGTTTTTATAACTTTCCGTTTATTTGCAAATTGAAAACCACTTTGTCAGTGAAAGATGACATGAACTTTGAAAAAAAAAAAAGTCTAAAATGAATCAATGAGGATTGAAAAAAAAATCAATGATGATCAATAATGATGAAATTCAGATTTTCGGTTGTTTTCTTCAAACTGCTTTTCAGAATATTTTTTGCCGTCATTTAAGTATTTAAGTATCATAAAATGTTATGTTTATTTATTTGCAAATTTTAGAATGTCGATTTACGATTGATGCCTTATATAATATGTTTTTTCCATAGTTGTCAAAACACAATGTCCCTCGATATCAGAAATGTAGTATAACCTGTGGCACAATATCATGAGACAATATATTAATCAGTATTAAATAACATTACTCAACTTATTGTCTTTAGCAATCAGTTAGGTTGATTGGGATAATGATTACCTTTAATTCAAATAAATCGCCAAGTATTACAGGTGTGCTGCTTTAATTGTTTTTCCTATATTTCCTTCCTTCTGAAGCCGAAGTTTTCTAATGGAGACCAGTTCCCTGACATCATGGAACTAATAAAAGAACTTAAATATGAGGCTCATCCATTTTTTAAAATTTCATGGTATTTTAACTTCCTCTTCTTGTATGTCTTTTGTAAGCTATGCGGATATTAAACTCCAATTTCTTTAACTTTCAACAAAGGAAGGAAATCGCACTATCAGAGAGTTCATGAAACAATGAAAACGATTTGAATCTCTGGGCAGTAATATAATCTGAAGTTAGGAAATTAAGTAAACAAATATTTTTCAAAAAAAATTCAAAAATTGGCACGATTACTTGATTATGAAATTAAAAAGACATTTTTTTAAATTTTGGAAATGGTGTAAGGTTTTATTTTTAGACAATAATATTTTTAAAAAGCGCACAAATTCCGTTTAATTTTTAATTAATTAAAAATCTAATTAGAATGTTAAAAAACAATGTTTAGGGATACACATTCCCATCCTACAAGACACATATGTGTCGAATTTGGCACTTGTAATGTGGTCTAAATTGTTGAACGCGCGGGCACACACACGCACATTCATTTAAGCATGTTAGTAATACTGAGAACGTTATTTAATATCAAGCAATTTAGTAAAATACATGTTTGATACTAGGGTATAGAAAGAGTGCTGTTATTTTCAATGTTAATATGCTTGGATGGCATAATAAGTGTGGTAAATTAATTCCACAAGAGGACACTCATCACTTCCGGTGTGAATCAGCAGTCAAAGGGGAGAGGGGAGAGAGAGCCCCCGACACCAAGGAATTCGGACCGTTTCTCCGCTACCGTCGGCCGAGAAAAGGGTCACGACCGGAAACCGTTGAGACGATCCTCTTCAAAGAGCCGAAACTGGAATTCTT
>JAOUZG010019159.1:17960703-17979643 GCA_026289955.1 Argiope argentata | reverse complement strand
CACACACACACACACACACACACACACACACACACATGTATATATATGTTATGTTCGGGTATAATATAAATAATTTGAGATAGTCATAAAATTACCGATCAATGCCGACAGTGTGGGTTTATCTACATAGTTTGAAGTTATCTACGATACTATTTCGAAGAGAAGGAAATATCACGAACTGTTTATGTAACGGTATGAAACATTGAATTCAAATCCACTCCAGGTTTCTAATTAAGAGTACAGCAATTAAAATAAATGTAATTGTAAATAACCTAAAAATGACTCCAAAAATAATTAAGAAATGTAGGCTATTGGATACCCATACCAGTATTGAGTCAATGAACTCTTTCGATAACTGGGGAAAAAAATGCAAAGTTGAAGCTGAAGAAATGAAATTATTTCCTTATATTTAATTAATAGTAAATCGACATTTGCAGAATGTTTACATAACTAAATAAGTTTAGTAATTAATGGAAATAAAACGAACAGATTTCTGTGGAGGATTCTTAGAAAATAATGGGATATTTCTGATTTTTTTTATTTTATAAAATTTTTTAAGCACTTGATACAGTTAAAATATGTGCAATACAAAGCAACATTCGATTGCTTAAATCAAGTTTAGTTTTAAAAGTTTTATTTTTATGAACTCAACTTTGATATGGTCGAAATTTGTGTTAAAGTAACAAAAAGGCAGTTTTAACTATGATATAAAATATTTCAATTATTTTTGTTTCCACAAATTTATTAAAAATTATTTAACGATATTTATAGACGCAACACATCATCTTTGATTGATACAAATTTTTCTCATGTGTTCAGTCTTTTTTTAAATGCTCGAAGTACCCATTCAAAAATTATTTTATTTCCGTTTTATACGGAAAATTTTTGAATCTCGCCACACTAGACGGTATGGTAATAGGTTGGGATTTTGCTTCTCCCATCGATGATAGAACGTACTTCCTAAGGGAAGGGTGGTAACGTGGCCGGTGAAGGCTCTTAAGACTCAACCACAATTCTCAGCAGTTTTGCTGTTGCGGCGGTCCGGTCATTCAGCCCAAGTTGTTTAAATAGGTGTGCCTTTGTGGCGGGTTGGAGAGTCAAGGTATGACTTATACGAAAAAATAATTTGTAAAGCTACTTTTTAATATACATACTACCAATATACTAGAAAATAATACAAAGAAAGTATACTAAAAATTGTTTTAATCTTCGAAAAATTTGAACTGGTGATTTTGATAAATCCCTGAGTTCAAAACACGAATTTTGGAAAAATGTCCGTTTAATAACAGCTGTTTTAGACTATGATAACTCAAAAATGCTTTGAGCTAGAAGAATGAAATTTGGTATGCGATCTTTACACTAATTTGATAGACATCTATCAAATTTTAAGCAAGATCCGTTCAGAGAAAAGCTGTCTGTCCCAGAACAAATGAATATGAAAACTACAGAATGAAGAGAACCAGATGGATAAACTTTCGGACATATCTTTAATATTTAAAATACAAATATTAACTAATTTGGAGCCAATTCCATTAAAGGCGACAGTCAGTTTGTAATTTAATAAACTTTTAAATGGAATAATTCAAAAATTTGGAGATTAAAATATATAAAATTTGATATGTTTTTTTTGTGTGATTATAATTGCAAATCTTTATCAAAATTTAAGTCGTAAAGAAGACTTCCAAAATACACATTCAATTTATTGGCACTTTTGAATCAATCGCATGCCAGACATATATTCCCAAAATTCGTCTGCTATCGGAAACTTTACCATTCTTAATGGTATATGATTAATAATAAACAAGTACTTTTATTAAAGAGTTTAGGAGAAAGTTTCAGAAGCCCATTGCCACTGATTATTATCTAAAATAAATTAGGAAGAGAAAGTTATTTTAATGCATAAAATGTTTTAAAGAACTAGATGAATGTTCTAACAAAAATGGAACAAGCAATATTGTTTTAAAAATAGTAATATAAATTATTTATAAAAAGTATTGTACAAAGTACAAAGATGTGAATCAAAATAATTCATTAGTTCTTTTCAAAAAAGTTCTGCTGGCATTAGTTTTGAAAGAGTTTCCTAATTTTAAATGGACTTTGTGAAACAAAATTGAAGTAAAATGAACTAATTATGATCTGATAAAAAGCACTAGATTGTGAAATTATACTTAATAAAATATCTCTATTTTAAATGGCAAAAGTTGTATATAAAAGTAACTTGGAGAAAATTTATTTTGTAGATTTTGAAGATTCGTTTAAAGTGTATAAGGAAAAGAAAGGTGTTAGCTTTTTACTGCAAGTTCTGTAAAAAAAACCCAAGACAAAATAAATCGTGAATATAAATGTTTACTTTTTTTGGAAAATTAAAAGAGATGATGATTTATACCAATTAATTCTGATTTGATCGAAGTATATATTCTGCGATTATAGATCTAAGAGATCAAGAAATAGAATATGTATTTAAAAAAGTTTCGAAAATTTCAATTTTAAATTGAGTGAGAATTTAAAGTTTTTTTTAAACAAGTTATTCTCAATTTTTATGGAAAATTTATTTTAAGTAACATGATTAAGTAAGATAAAAAATTAATTATTCGTAATAAAAAAAGAAAATGCATAAGAATTTAAGGCGCCCAGGGACCTTAAAAATGACTTTTTGTAATTTTCACTTTAGCAATTTGAGATTTTACAGGCATTAAGAGTAACACTATAGGAGATGACAAACAAAATTTTTAAAGCATTATGTTAATTTATTTATGAGTTAGGGGGTCAATATAATATAATATTAGGGATAAATAACGTTAATGAAAAATGCTCCAGGGGCTCTAAATTTGTTCGAAAGCTCTCCCATTTTTATTACTTTCTCTAACTCTTTTGAAACAAAAATTGGGATTAATTTTGAAATTTGAGAGTACGAAATATCAAAATCAACCAAAGTAATTACTCGAAACTACTTAAACTTTTTTTTAAAAAAATCAGTAGTTTTAAGTTACTATATTGATTAATTTTGATATTTCGCACACAAATTTTAAAATTAATCCCAACTTTTGTTTCAGAAGGATTAGAGAAAGTAATAATAAAAATGAGAGTGTTTTCGAACAAATTTGGAGTTCCTGGAACATTTTTCATTAACGTTATTTATCCCTAATATTATATTATATTGACCCCCCTAACTCATAAATAAATTAACATAATGCTTTAAAAAGTTTTACTTGTCATCTCCTATAGTGTTACTGTTAATGTCAGTAAAATCTCAAATTGCTAAGGTGAAAATTGCAAAAAAAAATCATTGAAAGGTCCTTGGTCGCCTTAAAGGTCGCCTAAAGAATAAAATAAAATAATTCATATCGAGATAAGAAAATTCATAAGAATAGGAGAAAATACATAATAAAAAACGTTAAAAAATTAAAAAAAAATCAATTAATTATAACAGCATAAAATATATAAAGTTTTAAAGGACATAGAAAGAAAGATAAAAAAATAATTATTCATAATAAAATAAGAAACCCTTTATCTTCTTCTTTACATATGATTTGAGGAGTTTGGGAAGGTGTGAAATCCGCATATAAAAATTCGGTGCTTTTTGCACAGTGAAAAAAAATTCAAATATTCCTTTTGTGCAGTTTTTTTACGATTGATTGAAATCAAAACTTGACACTGGACTTTAATTTTAATGATAAAATCACGTGCCACCTTTCAGTTATCAAAGCTATTTCGTTTACTTGCAGGCGAATGTACAAATCAACAAATACTTAAACCGTTGATGGATTTAATATGGATATCCTCTTTAAAGCTAAATCTCTGAACTAAATTGTATCTTTTTAATTACATTTGTTTTATAATATTTTCGTTAATTTTCGCCATATTCAACCATAATCGGATAGAAAAACTCATGATGAGTGAATTTTGTTCTAAAGTTGATAGAAATATGTAAATTAGGTGAAGCAACCGATTACCAAATTTCTTGTTCAAAACCTTTTCGAGACATATTATTCATAGACAAAGAAACAGACAGATATAATTCCATAGATTGTTTTTCGGACTCAGACATGAAGCGTCGAATTTCCTCAAAATTATAATAGTAGCTATGATTTTATCAGATTCGAAAATTCAGATACAGTTAATGAATCTTTTGTTAGAGTAATGAAATGCTTAGTAAATTCTTTTAAACGAATCAACCCTTTTCTAAATATACTTTAATACCAAGTACTAAATGTAAGTAAAAACATGTAAATTAATTTTTATGATATTAACTTTAAAACTAAAACTTTAAAAATAGAGTGAGAGAGTATTTGACAAAAATACATTTATAAGATGTAATTTGATAAACATGTAAACTATTCAAGTATAAATGTATTTAATTTTCAATTATATATTAGTATTAAAAAGAAAATATACTTTAATAAAAAAACTACTCAAATATTAGGGATATAAAAAGAAACAAAGTTGCACAAGAAATAACTTATCTTAGATTGCTGCCAAAATTTTATTCAAACAAATATTTGAATTTTTAACACTTTTAAAATCATTAGCTCCATGATTAATTATACCAATACTAAAAATCAGAAGGCAGCATAATTTTAATAGACGTAATTTTTAAAATAAATTTGTAAAAGCGAAGTTAATATTCTTGTCAATTCTTTTAAATACCATGTCTGTGTGGGAAATAAATATGTTTACAGACTTTAAGCAATAAAAATATATAACAAATACACTTTGAGATAACTCTCAAATTTAACGCTTTAATTTTGCTAGCTTAAGTGCGTCTTATTACAGCATCTGCTTTTTAAAATTTTGTGCCACGCTAATGGAATAATTTTGGTTTTAGGCTAGGAAATATATTTTGTTATTTTTTTTCGAACATAGATGATTTCATATTATTATTTGGAATTGTTATCTAAATAAATTAGCCCTAGTTTTAAAGTAATCATATATGGATTGTAATATTTTAAATCACTTTACGTATGATTTACTTTCCAATTTTAATCGCATGAATCAGGGTAATTATGGTATTGCAAATGAGTAGAAACAACTGAGTATATATCAGTTGTTTTATAACAGTAAATAATTTAATTACAATTGATACTTTTTTTTTCTAATATAACTCTATGAAACCTGAAAAGTAAACATGTTATTCTTGTTAAAGCAATTAAAACGAAATTTAGAATGCGAAAGATATTTATAAATTAATTGATTAACTATCTTCATGTTTTTATTATCAATCGTCAATAAATAATTAAAATAAATCCGGTAAGGGAAAAGTTTATAAATTATTAGTTAAACTTATAAAAAAATAACAAATTATTACATATATAGTTAACGTAGCTGCTCTCTGTGGTTCAATTTAAAAGAATCGCTAGTTTTAATTTAACTTAAACTTACTTATTATTTATTTTCTTTTGTATTTATATTTGCTAATTTTTTGAAATTAATGCCTTCTTAGAAATCTACTGTTCTTCTGACGCCTGACTGTCTTAACGAAGATGACTTTAAATTATCCCCTATTATCAAATAATTAATTACGATTGGTAATTTTTTATTTTTTAATATAACTCTACGAAGGTCTATGATGTTAAAGCAATTAAAAGTAAATTTAGGAAAAGAAATATATTTATAAATTAATTGATTTGGTATATTCATGTTTTTGCTATCAATCATCAATAAATAGTTAAAATTAATACACTAAGTGAAACATTTATAAATTATTTGTTAAACTTCTAAATAAAATATTTTTTTTAAAATATATTGTTAACGTAGCTGCTCTCTGCGGTTCAATTAAAAAGAATCGCTAGTTTTAATTTAACTTAATCCTACTTATTATTTATTTCTTTTTCTATTTATATTTGCTAATTTTTCGAAATTAATGTCTTCTTAGAAAGCTACTGCACTTCTGACGCCTGACTGTCTTAACGAAGATGACCTTAAATTCTCCCCTATTATCAAATACTTGCATTCGCTCCTTAATCTATGAAGCGATCATTAGATATTTCTCAGAAGTTACAAAAGGTCCCTTTCCTACATTCTAAAACTCTAATAAGCGACTTCTTCAGACACTTCCGGATTCTGGCTTCTCATTAGCTTGGACATATAACAGGATGGGCAAGTTTGCAAGCATTGGAGTCGAGTTCTTTTTAAAATTATGCAGTGATCTTAAAGTGTCTTTTTATGAGTCCCTTCGCTTTCTATAATTTGAGCTAATGGATCATATCATTTCCAGTTTAAAAAAAAAGGGGGGGGAGGGGCCCGGTCGGAGAATGCAGATTTTATTGTCAAGTTACAATGGAATTTTCTCTATCCTATACGTGGGTGAATTTTTTCTAGGTTTCGTTACCAGCCGAATAGCATAATGTCTGCCTTCATGTGGTCAGGAAATTTGATGAAGGAGGTACATATTTTGATGTATATCTTTGTAGTAGATTCAAAATTATTTCCGTCAGCATCTAATGTAATTTCATAAGTGGAATTAAGATTTGATAAATTAAAAAATTGCGATGAAAAGTAATTAAAATTCGCTGATGATATGCACTGTTTCAGGTTCAGGTGATACACATTAAATTTCTACTGTTAATCTACTTTTGGATTTTATAATATATTTTGTTAAAAGAGAAAAGAATGTGATGTCATATAATAGCATACTTTAACTAATAATTAAAAGTTACATGTTTACCACGTGATTAAGATATCATTATCTCAAATGCGTCTTTTATATTACAAATTTATCGAAAGCTTTCAAATAATTCAATTTTATATCTATGCATTCCAGATTTAAATTATAAGATTTAATTTATTAACTTTATAAATTTGTACTTGGAATTATATAATAACGCTGATAATATAAAATAGTTTTAATTGAATAAATTGTTTTTATTGAAATTGTTTAATTGAATAGTTTTAATTGAATTTTTTTATAAAATGAAATAATATTGTAATAAAATGAATGAAAAATGTAGAAATGTCTATGATAGATAATTCACTTTATTAAGTAATGTATAGTTGAACTTGTTTTTCCATATAAGGAATAAAATTATGATGCAATCAAATTATAATTGTAATTTGTTATTTCTTGTCTCAGATAAGACAAAACACCCAGAGCTGGATAAATGTCAAAACCATATTCATAAAAAAAAACCTCTATTGTATTTGTAAGAAACAAAAGTGATTTGTAAATTTGTTCTAATTAATTAATTACGTTGCACCATTAAAGTTTGAGTAGCAAAGAATCATATCTGATTCGATCGATGGAAAATGCAATGCACACCATTCAGCCAACGCGAATGGTGAATGAATCGTGCAAATTTCAGGTCTCAGGAACTTGAAATCTGTACATGACATTCTAGGATACATTTGTAGGTCAACTGTGCTACTTTCAACTGTCAATAATAATTAATTCTTGAGATATTTAAGCAAATAATGGAAATTAAGATAATTTTCGTCATTTTTGAAAATGGCATGTATCAAGGAAAATTATTTTTATCGAAAATATTTATCGCGGAAAGATTATTGTTAAGTCATCTTAAATAGCAAAAATTCATCTGTATATTGACACTAATTTGAATGTGATACATTTTTTTTTAAAAATTTTAACAAATTCTTCAAAATTTATTTAAGCAATTTTGAAATACATAATCAGTTTAATATTTCAGCAAACAAGAAAATTATTATTCTACTGCCAAATAACAATAAAATTTCGAGCTACTCTGTCTATTTTTGAATGTTTCTGTTTCTATTATAAAAAATTTTTATAAATATTTTTTTAACACTTATTATTAGTTTTAAACGCATTTTATAATTTATTTAATCAGATTAAAATACTTTGTCATCTTCACAGTTATGTTAATTGACAATAAGGCCAGATTTTTGTCTTTTTTCACAATATTTTCCAAAATTATTATATCACAAAGATTAATTTTACAATACAATAAAATTCACAAAATTAGCGTTTCAGTTACATGAATTTCCGTTTCGCACAGTTTCTTTTTGCTTTTATTATTTTTAAAGTTTTCATGATTAATTTTATAAATATTTCTTACATCATAAATACAAAAAAAAGTGTTACAATATTTCTTATTGTCGAAAAACAAGAATATGTTTAAACTGCTGCCAAAATGCATTAACATAATACTTTGAAAACAAAACAAAAAGAAAAGTTTAAAAGCAGGCTATCAAGAGCTTATATTGCTTTCATTTGTTTTAACAATATTAAATTTAACCATTTGTATTGATTTGATTCATTTCATGTTTTTAATGCGAAATTAGTTAATTATCTCACTCAAAATTAATTATTAATTAATCATCACAAAATACTCAGTTAAAATTAAAATCTTTCTTAATTTTATAATATTTGTAAAAAAATGGAGTAATTCTTAAAAAAAAAACTTATAGAGAAAGTTAGCTAATAACCGTTTATAAAAATCGTTTGGCTCAGTTAATGTATTCTTTTCAAGTAAAAAGAATTTCAGACGATAAAATAATTTTGTTCATTTTTATATTTTATGCAAAAGTAATTTTTAAACTTAAGATATTAGATATGCAAGTATTTTACTCTTGAGCAGCAACACCAACAGATATGTCAGCTTATAAATATATTATCTTTACAATGTATTATCGTGTAAAATCTGGAATACTCGTTAAATTGCAATTATTTATTTCATTGCTGAGTTATTTTATGTAACAAGTTTAATTTTTAAACAGCATGTTATTTAATAGTTACCATAATTTCTAGTCAATGAATGTCTCAGTGGTTTATTGGTTAGATGACTGTCCGAAGGTATGACGTCTGCTTCCTGAATAAACAGGCGGGATCGGAGGAAAGAGAAGTGATGAAATTCTTCTTTTCGCTATTTCGACTCCGATTCTGACTTGCCTCCAATCCGACGAACCCCTCCGCTATCGCTCACTCAAGATGGGGATTAGAAGAATTTCGGTTATCTAAATGACGTGCTGTAAAACCTGTTCGTGTTAACTATTTAAACAATCGCTTGCCGTGCACAGAATGCGCTTAGGCGGGATGGATAAGCCGTCGCATTCTTTCGGATAATCTAGTCTCCTTTATTTATTTATTTATTTTTCACTTTAGAAACCTTTTTGCTATAAAAATGGTAAGTAATTTATTGCATAAAGATTGCTTAGCGTTACATATTTTTTTTAAAAAAATCTATTGATTATTAAAATGTTTTTTTTTAATTTCTATAAGTTAAAGATTTTAAAGAGAAACATTTGTTGTACTTTATTGTTTCCCTTTTTTATTATTTATATTTATATTTAGTGATATGTATAATTTCTGTGATGAAGTGTCAATTTATTTGACGAAAAGTAACACAGATTTAATATATTTTTTTAGGAAACTTATTATTTTCAATTCATTTTAAAGTTTAAGTTATTTTTTAAAAAATTGCAACAGTATTTAATATATTACTTCAACAAGCAATTAATAAATGCTTACTTAGCTTAAAAATTACAGCAATTTCAGTGATATATCTATGTAAACAAATGGCAATAGAAGTTTTTTTCCTTCAATTTTTGAATGCATTTTTTTTCCTTTAAAAAAAGATCGTTCATGATTTTTCCTTATCTTACAATTTGTTTGTTTGAAAATGGTCCATTTCGATGATTTATTTATTTTTTATTTTGGGAAGAAAATTCAATTAAAGTATGCAATTCGAATTTTTGAAATTGATTTGTGATATAAAAATGGACATTGAGTTTTTGTAAGAAAACATATATTCCGATTTTTACAAATTATTGCATGATTTCACTTATAAATAAAAATAATTGTAAAACAAAAATTATGCCAAATTTTTTAGACCTATACCAGCTTGAAATGTGTGATTTTCGAATGTATTCCATGAGAACTGACAAAAGGTGTTGTCTTTATTCTGTACAATTTTCTAAAATAATATAATTTTCGTGTACTTTTATTAATATTGTATTTATATTATTAATTAATATTGTATTTGATTTATAAATCCAAGATAATTAAACGCTTATCAAATATTTCGCTTTATTCTCATTTTTTTTTAGAAATTTACCTATGAAAATGCTGCATTAAAAAAACGTTTCTTGACGTTTATAAAAATTCACGAACATTACATTTATATGCGGAACATAGATTAACGTAATAAGTTCCAATAGACAACTTGTAGACTGATCATAATTTTTTAAGGTCAATATAATAGAATAGAGGTTAGAAATATATGATAAATCACAGCAAATAATGAATATGTAAATCTTAAAAAAAAATGTATTACCATGATATCGAAAACAAGCGTGTGACTATTTGACTAATTTGCATATGGATGGTTTAAATGAATGACTTACTATTTCTAGAAGGCTTTGTTTTACTTTGCAATTACGGGAATATTTTCTTATTTTCTCATTTAAACAATGCATGATAAAAGAATAGTGCACTTTTCTACGACTATATGTACACGTAATTTGATTAAAGTATGCACAGGTGTTTATTTTCTCAAAGGAACTCTTCATTTCATCTTCGGAATAAAAAACAAATCTTTTTCGATTTTTTTTTCATTTAGAGAGATTAAATATCATTCATCGTTAAATTCATAAAATATCATTTTTGTATTTAGTTTTTCTTATATTTTTTACATCATTGTAATTTATTGTGATTTTTTATAGAAAACTATTGTACGCATTTTTACAAATTAGTCATACGATTTCAACTTGTTATGTGGTTTAGATAAAAAAAATTGATTTTTGTTGCTGAAACTTAAATCTACAAATCTAGATTAATATTACTGTTCCTTGCTTTTCTTACAATTTCGAATAGTGATTAGATAAATTTGTTTATCTAAAATTTTTGAACTTTATCGTCGGTAAGAGTGTTTTTGTTCTTAACAATGCGTGTTTCAGAATTAATCTATTCTTCTTTACAATATATGCAGAAAGATTAGAAAAAATATGTCATTTATCTGTGTCATGGTTTTCTGTCTAAAATATTTGCAATTATTAAAGTTCGTTCAATTATTTGAATTTATATACTGGCAACACTTATTTATTCAAATACATAAAATCCACTTTTAGATTTATACTAGTGCTCATATAATTCTATTTATATCTATAAAGAGATTACTGTAAATTTTTCAAGCTGGAATGTTAAGATTTAATTCCAAATCGCTATAAATTTGTACTACTTATTCCGCATATTTCTTGCTCTTACGCGTCTCTTATCTCAAGTATAGTCCCTTTATTTGTGTTTATTTCATGTCTTTTAACAATTTCCAAGTTTCTATTGCATATGCAATAAACTGTATAATTTCATTGCTAATAAAAATGAATATACATTAGTGTGCAGTTTAGCACTTTGCAGGCTAAACTACTTGACCCATAGTTACCAAATTTACTCATATATACCTTGGAGGATGGGAACGTGTACTTCGGGTGGAAAATTTAAAAAAAAGGTTATTAAAATTTGAATTAATTTAAAACAAAACTGAATATTTCCGTTTTCCGACGATAATTAAAAAAATTATTAGTGCACAAAAATAAATCTTGCGTAATTTTAAAATTTTAAAATATTTATTTTTGATGAGGCCGATTAAACAGCTAAGAATATTTTCTCCAAATTTTGCTAAGCATTTAAAAATATTTTATATCTAATAAGCAGTGGTAGTTTTTATTGTTTCATCAAATATTTAATTGCTTGATTTTCTCTCCTTCATCAAAAAAAATTAAATTATTTAATATTGATAAAGATTAAAAAATGAATAAAAAAGGAAGTTATAGTACTGTCAAATTTAGAAGACAGCTGAACCGCACATTTACATTTTAAAGACAAATATGACGTTATGAGATTGGTCACCATAAGAAAGGTCCATATACAAAATGGACAGAGCATATACAATTACAATAACACATTGATGGTATCATAGACATAAAATTATATTTAAATGATTTAAGTGGAATTAGATATTTTTGGCGAACTAGGTACTTGCCAAAGGCAACAAAATATTATTAAGTGCATTTTTTGTCGTGTTAATGTACAAAATACAGTGATAATAAAAACGCGTAATTTATAAACAAAGAAAATCGTATGACTGGATGAGAAATAACAATAATCTGCACTATTGGCTTCTATTATTGGGTTGTTAAGTTCATTAATATAATTTCTGGAATAATTTAGAATTAAATTACCACATCAGAATTGAAAATTTTACGATCTCAGTTAGGAATATGCGCATGAAATTGCGAATTGTTATGTGTAAATTGCCATGAAAATTGTGAAAAACTATTTTAACTAAGTAATTTTTGTCTAGATTATTGGATAGGAACGTAGGTATGATATTTATTTATACAGATAGCATAAAAACTTTTTTTTAATCATATAGAAAAAATAGTCAGTAGTCAACCTTTGCTCAATGTTTTAATATTTTTTAGACTAAAAGTAAAATTTTTCTCTCAAAAAGGAAAAAAATTAAATAAATAAAGATTAAAATGAAATCTGTTATACATATTTCACTGTATCATGTCAGAACCTAATTTCTTGAACGACCAGGCATCACGTGCTCGTGCAAGTTAAATTATATTTTTATTCCTTTTAATTGTTTCATTGAATGAGTCACTTTAGTGTTGCAAACGATCCACAAAAACTTTGTCTCGCCTTTATTGTTTAGAAAAATATCACATTTCCTATTTATTTCATTTCATATAATCCCATACTGAAAATAACATTTTTCTAGGTTTTATTTGCTGTAGTCATTAACTTACTTTTTTAAATCAGAGCTTTTGTAAATGCAATGGCAACATGTTATTAAAAGGTGATTTTTTGAGATGCTCATACAGATAATGAAATTTTTATTTTCCACCTTCCAGTTTTTGTTGACGACAAAAACCTCATCCCCAAAACAACATCATATTCTGACATGATAATAATTATCATGAAAATTTGCAGGCATTGACATAAATTATTAAAACTGACATATTAAAAATTAGTAATATAAAGCAAAAAAGGAAGAAAAAAATTAATGTTAAACACATACTTTACAATTATTTTCATATCTGTGTATTCGCAACATATTGAATTTCTAAATTTTCCTCATTGGCGACTTTCAATCGGTTTTTTTTATCTCAAAATTAACTCCTTTATTTACTTACCATGAGACAAAAGCAAGTCCAGCCACATAATGGAGTGGTGTTAACGATCTCTTATCATTTAACTTTCTTAACTACGTACATTTAAAATGAAAAACTTATCTTATCTTATAATCTTTCTCTGAAATACTAGATAATAATTTATTTGTAGCTTCTTATCATTAAACCAAGAAAAGAAAGGAAAATATGCTAAATCTCAGTGAAACTTTTTCTTATTGAGACCGGAAACAAATATAAGGATAACTGAATATTCTATAAGAATTATGAAATGTACCTCTCCATATAATTTATAAGATTTATAAAATATATACATTTTCAGCTAAAATAATTGCATTGAATTGAATCATATTTTGTACCAATTTTAGCCATTTATAAAGCATTTAATGAAAATGTTTTATTTAAAAAATGAGATAAATTTCTTTTTAATTCCTCTTTTAATATATTTTGTCATGAGATAATCTTTTTCAAATTATAAAGGAGAATGTATGTCTACGTGTCAAATTTTCTTGTGCAGGGGCGTAGAACCCCCAAATTTGATACACACATCTGAATTGGAGCATTTTTGTTTTTACAATTTCAATTAGTTAAAATTAAGCAATATTTCTGTCTTTTTCCTGTGATAACTTCCGATGATATTATCGACTAAACATGATTTCAACTTCATTTCAAAATTCAAACAAAAACAACAAAACATATCTTTTAACGATGCAAATTAAGTTTGTACAGTTTTTTTCTTCAATTTAATCAATTTTATTTAAGATACCAATTCATATAATTTTTTCACAATGACTTGCATCATTGTAATGAAATTCAAACAATTTTCATTGCTGTGTCAAAACTTTAACCAATTGATTTCCCTTCGTAGTTCAAAGTTTAATTTTTTTTTAATTCAAAAATTTGCTTGAGGATTAAGAAAATGAATTTACATTTGCAATTACAAGTAAAAAATAACATGTGATTCGAAAAACGATTATCTGAGGCAGTGAAGGTTTTATCATCAATTTGGCATCATGGGATTTGACTTCGTTAGAAAGATTCGTGTATAAAACAAGCAAAACAAGCTATTAAAATAAATGGACATATATCTATCACAATTTGGAGCTAAAGAATATTTTGATGACGTATTTATGGGCATGTATAAACGATTTAATTGAAAATAAATACGACTAATATTTTCAATTAAGTAACAAATCGCTATATTAATAAAAAAATGTGTATGTCTTTGCATGTATGCATGACGGTTGACGCTCTTAAAACCAGATCTCTAGATTTAGAATGATCAAACTTGGCATATATATATGCCATGGAAGTGAAAACATACAGCTTGGAGCGATTTTATTTTAAAAATTGATTAGAATTTTTATTACTTAAGCACATTTCTGTTGCTTTTCCTCGACAATTCTCAAAAATATTACCACAAAAAAATTATTCTAACGTCATTTTTAAAATTCAGTAGATTATCTTTAAATGATAACAATTTAGTTGCATTTCTTTTTAGTGGCATGAATCTTAAGTATTACAGATTAGATAATAGATATTAAACATTTAGTATTACATTTCTTAAGATATTTTCAAGCCATTTTACAATATTAGTATTGTCAAGAATGAAATTAAATTCCCTTTCATTGTTGTTAACTACTACTTTAGTTTGGCCGTTTCTGTATGGTTACTGATGAAAGTATGAAATTACGGCATTCTTTGTTCATAATGAGTTAGTTTCTATTTAAAGTGTGTGTTTAACGTGCATTTTGAAATTTGTTTTATTCACAGTTATGATTTAACAATGAGACTATGAGTTGATTAAGTTTTTTTTTAAAGTACCTTATATTTATAAACACGGCTAATTTTTTAAGTGAATTTAAAAAATAGATTATATATTTTTATAATCTGAAAATTGTCTTTTTTAGTCAGAAAAGTAAATATAATCAGAAAATTGAAATTTCTTAATTTAGTGCACTGAATTTTGGGATTAATCAGAAAATTTTTATTCAGTAATTTAGTTAATGTATATTTTAAATTTTATTAAAATTTTTAAAAAGTTTTTTTGACTTTTAAAAATACTTTATGCTTAATTTTCAAAAATTGAATTCATTACTAAGATTACTAAATGAATATAATCAGAAAATTGAAAATTCTTAATTTAGTGCACTGAATTTCAGGATGAATCAGAAGAATTTTAATTCAGTAATTTAATTAATATATATTTTAAATTTTATTTTAAAATTTTCAAAAAGTTTTCTTAATTTTTAAAAATATTTTATGTTTAATTTTCAAAAATGGAATCCATTACCAAGATTGAATTCAAAATTCTTTCGTTACTTGGTTAAATATTTAATAACGTGATTTTCCTCCTTTGTTGAAACCAAAGAAAAAAGAATTCTATTTAATATCTATGTAGTTTATAAAGTTACAGCACTGTGAAAGCTAGAAAAAAGATTGATTGAGTTGGATGATAATTAGTAAATACCCGTACGTTGTCATGAGAACCGATTCTATTAATATAGTTTATATACATAGTTAAATTGCTATTAAAATAACACAGTTTTAATGTCTGTCACAATTTGAGGCTCAAAAATATTTTCTTGGACAATATGTTTAAAATATTTAATTGTAGTAAATATTATCATTAATTCAATTAATTTCCAAACGCTACTTGTACATAGTATTTTGTATTGAATATTAGGAGAATAATTGATGAGAATTAACGTATTGAAGAGACTATTCTACCTGTTTCATTGCAATAAATTCCATAAGGTCAAAATTTATTGGCATTAATTTAAGACATAAGACATCGATATCATTAATTTGCAATATGGATAGCATGGTTGAAAATCCCCCTCGGCAAATATACATGTTAGAAAACATGACAAAAATTATCAAATTTCTTCATAATGTCGTAGTTTTGTTTCCATATCAATACATAGTTATTCATAATATCTATACAAATAACTATAACTTTATACACAACACATAATTATACAAATATTTTCACATTTCTATTATAAATCTATATTATAAATTTAATGATTTATATAAAAAAATTTCAGAATTTAAAAAAATAAAATGGAGGAGGTCCTCAATTTGGAGAAAAATTCCCCTGAAGTTTTCCTTCGAGAATTTATTTTACTCGTTATCGTAAATATAACTGTAAAATAATTTTTGAAATATTGAAAACACATCTTATTACTTTTTGAAATTGAGTAGAAAGATAAGATCATTGAAAGAGGCAATGAAATAAAAGCTGATGTTTCCCCCATTTTTTAGGTACTGTTGAGATACTTCACATGCAATGCAAAATTTGGCCAGATATTTTGAAGTGTATGAATTATACTTATGTAATATGAAGTGGGTTGCGATCGGACACGTTTTGTTTGCTTTTTTGTATTTTATTGCTAAGTTTTAAGGTGCTTTTCCATCAGCCGGGATCAAGCGAAAAATCGCCAAAGAAATTTGGGCCCTGGTAACGAAAAAACGCCCATTTTAAGAATATCTGGAATCTGAAATTTTAAAAATTTCTGGAATTTTTTAACATTTTAAAGCATAATTCTAGAAAAGGAGCTCTAAATCAGTTGATATTTAATAATTAGATTGAGAGTATAAAAATATTATTTCATATTATCAAACAAAAATTTTGGTATTTTTCAGTTAACCGGGTGCAAACGAAACATCGCCAAATAATGTAGAATTCCGCCAAATTTCTTTGGAGATTTTTTTGCTTGCGCCCGGTTAATGAAAAAGTACCCAATTTTCTGCTCTGTTAGAAAGAGCAGAAATTTTTTGAAAAGCTAAGTAGAAAAATATTAAAGCACATAGAAGTTTCCGTTCTGTAGGAAAACAACCGATTATTCACAGTTTAACTTGAGACTATTATCGATGTAAACACTTTCTTTCGCATAATTTTGCATAGTCTGAGAATTAAGAGAAGAAATATCAGTAACTTACCATTTATTTTGAGAAATCCTAATGAATCACTTGGAAGACGTTTCCTACTTCAGACTGTAAAGGGAAAAGATTGGATACGAAGCTACAATCCTGGAGTAGTTTACACTAGATCAGCTTAACAGGTACGTCAAGAAAAATGTCGTGACATCGAAATTACCCTGAGATGCGACTTTCATCTGCGTGAACTAGAAACTAGAGTTATGCAGCCTAAGAAATCCAGAGTGATAAAACAAAGGGGATAATAACGCAAAAGGAACTGCATTTGTCTTCTGGATAAAACGTCAATGAATTTCAGTGTGTAAAAATGACGTGTAACAGGAAAAAAAACAAGGGATTAGATTAAACCGAAAACGTGAAACTGTATACGATAAAAAGGGGTAGTAAAACACTCCTATAAATTCAAAAATGCTATTAAATGGCTTAAATTGAGGATATACTGTTATCTAAAAATAATGAAAATAAAAAAAAATTGTTCCATGAAGCTGAAATGCTTTTAAAAATTGAATTATTGAATGTAAATTACAATATTTTGCATATTACAGATATATAATTCTAAACGCATTGCCTTGTCACCAAAAAATCAATTATGAATAAATACAATATATATGTATAGAATATAGTATTTATTTAACGACAGCCAAATGTTCTATTTAACGAAAATTTTGGAAACTTTTTAAATATTAATGGCATTTATAATCAAGACTAGGATATCATTATTTATTTTCCTTATCATAAAAGATGTTTTTCATGTAACGACGTTTTATAAACTGTTTTTTATTGTTGATCTCCAGTGTTACGCGATCTTTGAAAGTTCCAGCAAAAACTACTACAGCTGTGAATTCGCGCACTTAGTTTTATTGTAGAAGATACGAAGCTGCCCAATTTTCTCCATGGTGATAAAATATTTAATTGCTGATTCTACAGGACATGACGTATCACAAAACGTAATGAAAGTTATTGGCGACAATAAAAGGAAAGTGATACTAAACTTTCCAACCCGCCACGAAGGCACACGGATTTAAACCATAAAGCTGAATGACTGGACCGCCACAACAGCAACACAAGCGAGAACTGTAGTTGAGTCCTAATGGCCATCAACGGCCACGGTACAATCCTCTCCGTAGGAAGTATGTCCCGCCATCGATGGGAAATCTAATCCCCACCTATTAGTGTACCCTCCAGGGTGGCGAGATTCAACCACCATACCGAAAGTATCTCATCATTTCGGGGTGCCCTCCTCCCAAGGGAAACATTACATGGGAAAATAGACATGATAATGCAGTGATTATTAAAAAAATTTCAAAACTATAAATGCTCGAAACATTTTAGCCAACATTTAGCCACATTTCAAGAAAACGTTGAAAATTATATTATTGCAACAAAAGTATGAAAATAATTTTAAGTATATTTTTCATATTAAACCAATGCAAAGTGCTATTACCAAGTTTTTTCAGATTTAAAGATATACATTGAAATTAATAATGGAGATCAGTGTCTTAGTTATCTTTACTTATTTTAATAATTTAATTTATGAAATTTCTTTTAAATGAATTTCCAACAAATTTAAGCTAACTGATGAGATATCGTTGATGGAGATCAGGCAATATTTCTGCATTCCTTGAAATAGCAATAATCATAAATGGCTTTTCTCAAAAATAAGCATATTATCTTATCATCTATCTTAGCTATCTATATTATCTTAGCACTTCTCACTTAAACATTCGTTATTTCAATATAATATCATATATTTTTACTCCTTATTCATATTGAAATCAATATGATCCTCATGCAATCTCTTTAACCGAAGCATATATCTATGTATATATATATATATATATATAAAAGGACGAAATCATTTGTCCCTGATCTTATATATATATATATATATATATAT
>JAOUZG010019159.1:17946188-17960303 GCA_026289955.1 Argiope argentata | reverse complement strand
ATATATATATATATATATGAGAATCTCGTAGTATATAAGATCAGGGACAAATGATTTCGTCCCTTTTTACGTTTTTTACTTTCTGGTTGCTTGTACATAATGTATACTACTGGAAAGGAAATAAAGCGAACTTAAAAATCAATGAATGCTATATTTTTAATTCCATGTTGTCAAAAAAAATGCGAGTTCTAAAGTTTTCATTAATTACTATCATTAATTTTAAGAAGTATTTAATTCTGATTACATTAAAATATCCGTTTAAAAATACTTTTTGCTCACTAAATACATGAAGAATTTATTAACATAGAATACCCTTTAAAATTTGTAAGGGGAAATGTGATTTAAATATTTTATTTCCATCATCTTAAAATAATATTTAGAAAGTAATTAGTTTATATTTTTAAACTAGAATTATGAATTTATATTATGAAAAAAACATTGCAATTTATCAGATATCGGTTTTCATATGTTATAGAAAGAAAGCAGCATGACCTCTCAGTTCAGATTTAGATCAAGAAATTGTGTTTCAAAGGACAGTTTTTCTGTCCTCTAAAATTTAATGTTTTTTTTTCTTTTAAACATAGTACTTTGACACAATTACAAAAAAAAAAAAACGATTTGACATTCTAATATTTACCAGAGAGTAGAAAACGAAACAAATAGATCAAGGCTTAGTTGAATTTTTGCAAAGTTCTAGTTTTGAATTTGTTATCCAAACAAAAATTTGAGCAAATAGTAGATAATTCCTTTTTCTTGGCTCGTACATTTTTTTATCAGTGTGTCATTCTTAATCTAGAAACATTATTTTAAATTTATCACTTATAAAATAACAATAAAAGTAAGCTCTCTTGGCAGTTTATTTAATTTAGAAGATTAAGTCTTTGTTTCAGAGTTACTGTCCTACGTTGAGAAATTTCATTTTTTTATTACGCAATTTATAATGTAGGGAAAATTACTTCAAGCTATCTATATCCGCATTTAAAAACCCCCGCTTTTTAGAGATATATAAAAAGATACTAAACAGTAGTTCTATCTAATTTTGAAACCCATATATATTAATATTAAATAACCTATTATTATTATAAAATATATTATTTAATGATGATATGATTTAATTTAAATAACTCAAATTAACACTTTCTTGTAATAAAGCAAACGATAATTTAATTGAAGAGCGCAAACGATAATTTTAGGAAATTCTTTCAAAACTCTTTTATAAATATTAGTTAGTTCTCATTAAAGTTCTTTTCTTACAACGGTGAGCGTTATTTTGTCTCACAAACAAATTTGCCTAGTTCCATATCAGTTTTACGGATTAAAAGAATCTGATGCTCCAGCATTCTGGTAATTAGAGAACTTCTATTTATCGTATTTTATTGATACTAAATGCTGATGTAGGAATATGAATTTTTAAAATTAAAATATGAATGTGAAAATTTTAAGATGTATAGTTTTTTTAGATATATGAATTAATTACTCTTTTTTGAAAAATGCTAGAAATTGACAGAAGTGAAATCCATATTATTGCATACTAACATGACATTTGAGAAGTTTGTAATTTAATAATAAAGTTTATTATAATGTTGTGGAAATCTTTATGAATTTTTTATGAATGAATAAAACTTTATGAATGAATATTGAATATCAATGGGAAATTTGTTTCATGTTATCTTTAACCAGTGTTAAAAAATAACTAGAAATAATGCTTTCATTTGATTCAATACTTTCTTCTATCGAAATACATCTGAATATAATCACATGTTTTTTAAAGTTAGAATTCAAAAGAAACCAAAATTAATACTGCTCCTGTTCGTATATTATTTTCTAATAAATCTATTTTTCTTACAATTAATATCTTTATTTGAATTGTATGGTAAAATTCACAATTAAAAGATTCATTAATGATAAGAGCTTGAATTTCCTTCATATGCCCACTTAATTAGCATTGCGAGTAATTTGAAGACATTTCTTCCTTTTTTGAACATTTATTTTTATTCAAATTTGTAAACTCATCTCTAATTTATTCCTAATGATATCATATTGATAACTGATTAAAATATTAAGTTATTGTTTCAATAAAATAAGCATAAAATTTTTTATGGATTAGGAATAGAAATGGCATAAACAAAATCTTTATGTATTATATGTTTTGCATGTAAATGCTTTAAAATGTAATTTAAATATATGCATTGACCATTCAAAGAATTTCTTAGTCAAGTAGTTACAGATATGTCTTTTTATCTTAGAACATCGAATTAATGTATACTTGAAGAAAAAAATAACTAAATATGAATAGTGAAAAGAATTTATGAACTAATTCACTTCTCATCTGATCTGCCCTTTTTCTTTTCTTGACAAAAAATACTTGCGCTTTCTTATTCTTAGAAAGCAACTAATATTTGAACAAAGTTAATTAAATAATGTATTGAAATCTCAATAAAAGATTGTTCTTGCTTGAATGATATTATTAATTAATTTAAGAAAAAAATGGTTTATTCTGGAAGAACAATAGCTTACATACACACTTGTTCTACATTTATTAAGTGCAAGACTTTAAATGAAAATTATCCCTTCTACAGTTGTGTAGATCTCACGATCAAAATTTGAAATATAAATTTAAAGGACAAATGACCCTTTGTTAATAGAATCTACAAGTACGGCGAGTAACAAGAGCAGTGATATCAGTGATTAAACAATTGTTGGGCAAAGCGAACATGATAGTAAATTAGTCAAAACATGAAGTGTTTCTGACGGCGTTTGTACTTGAAGGTTGCATAAAATACATTTTCAAAGATTTATCCAGTATTGTGCTATAGATATAAAACGTATAGTCTGCATCGTTACTGAGAAAGAAGCTTGCTATTCTTTAAAGATTTGAAATGAATAATTTGAATTCTGCAAATGTTTGAACAAATAATGATTCATAAAAAAATATTTTTTAATAGAATTTCATAGAATTTTATTTTTGGTTCAATTTAAAATGCACATGAATAAGAAATAAAAAAAATCTTAAAATAAAGAATTTTAATAACTTTATTATTAACAGCATCCTCATGTATTTTAATTTGATAACAAGCGCAATAATCACAAAATTCGTGTGCGATTTTTTATGCATAATATTTTTCTGTATATTACACCAGATATTTTTCTATAATATTGCAAACTAGAAACTCGTTTCAACAATTTCATATTGTTATCATTACTTATATGTTTATAAAATCTGTGCATACTTATTATTTTTACTTCTTCTATAAATAAACCGGTATTTAATAAAATTCTCGTAACAAATACATCAAATGACCATAATGGCTAATAGATATGGATATGGGGTATTAGACGTCTTACTATATACGTAAAAATGGCACAGGAGAATTTGAAAGTGAGTACTTATTTCACGTCAACGCTGAAAACTTTTAATTCATTTTCAGGTTAACCAAACAACAACAGAGCCGGCCTGCGTCCTGAGTGATGAGGCATTTCCATTCCATGACTTTGCTCCAACATTAGCCCAATGTTTCTTCATTGTTATCACAGGGTAAGGACTTATTTAATATTCAGTCATTTTCCTACTGCCTCTTTAAATAAAAAGGCAACATAAGACGGTGATTAAAAGAAATTACTTTATATTCTAAATATACATGCACACGCTCATGTGTTTCAGGTTTTATCTAACTCAATGAAAGTGTAATTAGAAACAGGAAAAAAAATCTCTTCATTTAAATAAAGGAAAATTCGTTAATTTTAAAGTTCAATCTTTTTACGTTTCTCATTCATAGAAAGAGATACTCAAGAAATAATGTGATACATGACCTAAATAATAATAGTGATTAATTCTTTGTTAATTTATTCTTAATCTTATTTATTGGTGCATATCGGTACCACATTAAATAAGCTTTAAATATGACTGACGCACCGATGAATATCATCGCAGTTATTAATATTGCTTCATTTTCGTTATTAATTTTTATCTTCTTCTATACTATGTATGAAAAAAAATTGTAATCTTAAAAAAATTCGAACTCGAATTTTCAACAGTTTTCATCGTTTCAATATCTCTAAGTTCGCAAAATCCATTCTTGGAATAATATCTATCTGTGAACACGATTTATTTGTTGGTAAATCTCAACGTTTCGCACATTCCTGAGAAAAAAATAATAAAAAAATGAGAACAGTAAGCTCTCGGTGTGTGAGTTGTAGGGTTTCAGGTTTAAGACTCGATTCCACCGAAGAACTGTCGTGTAAGAGGGTCTATTGCAAGTTAAATATGTCAGGACCAAACGTCATTCCATATGTGTGGTGTGGAGAGGGAGATGCCTATTCAGGTGTCATCCCCGTCATCTGACATAGGTTCAAAATTATAAGGTCAGTCCCAAAACAGCCCTAGTGTTGCTTTACAACAGAACTTTAATGTAACTAAATCCAAAAAAAAATGAGTCTAATAAAACCCAACTTTTGTAATTACATCTATTAGTGAAAAAAGTTTTGAGCTAGACAAAGGGAATTTATAGTATAGACTTTAAACTACATTTATAGATTTCTATAAGATTTTGAACGAGAAAACTGTCTGTCCGAGTATGAATAAATGTAAGGATTACTAAACGTAAATAGCTGTATAAAATTTGGTTCGCTCATTTAATATACAAAATGTAGATTCTCATCGAATTTCGAACTAAATCTAAGGAGTGAATCGTCTGTCGATTGGTATTCCCACAGACATGTAAAAGTAATTACTCAGAAACGGAGTCATTCAAATAAATGCAATCTGATATGAGACCTTGTGCTCACAATAGTAGTCTGTCAAACCCTGGTTTCAACACTTTAAAAAAAGACTTTCAAGACAAAAATTTGATTTTCACTACTTGTATGCTAACACAAGCCAAGAATATTTCCCAACTATAGTTCTCCAATGTCATGCAAGTCATTTGCAACTTTATCCAAGGTCCGCTTTTTTCACCGGAGGAAAAGGAAAACAGGCTTATTATAGAATATATGAGAAAGTTTTGGGGATTCCATTCCCGCTGATTTAGGTAAGCCAATTTGAAAAAGGTCATAAAGTCATTGAATTGCTAGGTTGCGACATGAATCTGAGAGGAGAGGCGTCTCCATATGTAATCTAGGAATTTTCTGATTTCCTAACCATCAATTAGTAGTATTGCTAAAAAAAGTATTGCTGTGCTTTACGAAATATAAGTTATTTTCCTTTATTTTTGTAGTTTTTAATCAGTATAAAACAAGAAATTTTAATTTTTTGACCTTTTTTACAGCTATTTGGTGGCCAAATTCCAGCTCCTCTCGGCGGCCGATCTCAGAGGGGTGAATGCATTTATTGCCTACATCGGCATGCCCGGCATTATATGCATGACCCTAGCAGATGCAGATTTCGACGACCTCCGATGGGAATTGATTCTAGGATTGTTCCTGGGGAAATTGTTCATCTTTGTCCTGGTCGCCGGCCTTTCTTTAAAAATCAATGGAAACGTTGGCGTTGCAGGACTACTGGCAATTTTCTGTGTGCACAGCAACGATCTTCCAGTTGGAAACCCACTAAGTATGAATTATTTATATATAAGTATTAGTATAATTATTTTTCAATTTTTCAATGTTTAAATTAAGCATTAATTTCTTTTGAATATTTTGCACGATTAAAATGCATTTTTATTACAAGTTTTAGAAATGGATTTTTTAAAAATAATGACCCATATTAATTCAGGATTACAGCTATTAACTTATGAAAAACAGAAGCCTAAAATATAATTCCAATCTAGACCCAAATCCAAAAACTCGTCTTCCTATCTTTGCAAGTTCTAATCTAAAGCATTTGTAATTTGATCAGGATAAAAGAGGTTTAAGATATTTATACATTGACATACAAATGGCCGAATTTTGCTCTTCTGAATAAATTTCTGAAATGAGAAATTGAATTTGAATGTCCATTATAATATGTAACTTTTCTTTGAATTTGAAAGATTATAAAGTAAAAATTACACACACACACACACACTTAAATTATTACATTTTAAAAACAGGGAAGTGTAACACACGAATATTTTAACAAAATTTCAGGAGAGCAATAATAATTTATTGTACTTTTCAGTGCAATTTTTCGAGTTATATAAAGAGTTTCCGCGATATTCGGAATAAATAGAAAATAATTTTTTATACTGTCAATTAATAATATATGTACCATTTTATTTAATGCGGATTTAACATATTACTCTCTTTCTTTGAAAGTTTTACCACCTTATTCTCGCTGAATATCATTATCTTATCGCAAAAGAAAACTACTCTAGGTGCTATCTTCAGTTTCCCAGATAATAATAGTTTATTCCTTCTAGTGAAAATCTTAAAAGTGAGTCATCATTATCAGGTTCAAGCGGATCAAGTCAGGTTTATATAGAAATCGAATCTCATTCAGACAATCTTCAAGATCCTACCATTACGAGAGATCAATCTTGAAATTATTTCTAATGTCTTTCTTCAAACTGCCCAATGGTTTAATTATTTGATCTAATTAATTAATTTTTTAGTCAAGTTGTGACAGTTCATAACAATCAATAGCTTTTCAATAAAAGAATGATGAATCTCTAATAATAGAATAAGGTTTTTTTTTACAATAATGGCTTTTGGCAATTCACTCAATGCTTTTGTTTTAATTAGATAAAAGATCCATTTCTTTTCTCCTTTTAGTATCGTTTCAAAACTGAATAATTTTCACCGTGTTTGAGCATAAATTACGCGTGGATAATCAAGTTTCAAGCGATTACAGAAATCGTGCCGCATTAGATGCTAAACATGCTGATGTATTCGAATCTCTACTATTTCACTAACAGTAATATTTTGATCATACTTTTTTTAAAATCAGAACCGTAATTTAATCATTATCCCTTGCACATTTCTATAGGAAAAAACAGTTTGAATTTAAAATTTTTTAAAATTTTGCTTGATTCCGTCCTGGGTGGCATAATTTATGTACAAGAAGCGCGGACGAATTGCCGTTCGTGAGTCAAGATACAAGAGCGGTAGGAGACAGAAATAATTTTCCCTGTGATTATATACTGTGAGATTCAAGTAGAGAACTCTTTACACGTGTCAATTTAAATAAGGGGAAAATAGATATATTTTAAAAGAATTCGCTTAGCTCAGCAGATATTTTATTCCTTCACTCGTAGCGTGTGAAAGTACAGATTTAAGCAATTTTATAGAGATCGTGAAATATTAATTAAATAAAAAAGGCGGAATCGGATAAGGAAATTAGAGAGAAATAACTTAATATGTGTTACATTCATATAAAACTTTGAAAATTAATTAGAATTTAATTCAGATTTAGAGATATCATTACACACACACACACTCAGTTTAAAAGTTTGCATTTGAAAATTGATTTTTTTCTAGTAGACGGTCACAATTTGTTTCGATTCATTTTGAATGATTATTTTTTATTTGAGTCTCCGTGAAAATTTTTAATTCACAGAATTGCTGGTCTTTATTATTTACTTATGATGCTACTTCATATTTAATGCTTAAGTGCGCTAGAAATTATCGTTTTTTTTAAATTTCTTACATTTTTTTCTACCAACGTATATGTGCTTTTCTACTACAGATTTAACTAGGAAATCTATGAGAATCAGATATACCGTATTGTTAATAGGATGCCAGCCTGTTTAGTTGGGCAGAGGTGCTATAGTATAATAATAAAAGCAATTATCTTCGTAAATATTACATCTAAACGTACCTGCTCTATTAACCATAGGTCACGGAGTCTCGGTATGTAATTGGCTGTTAATTGTAGAAATCTTAGGACAGGATATTTTCCATATATTGCACAAATGATTCACGGTTAAGCCATTTATTTAACTGTTTTTAATTAATTTTGTAATTCAATATAAATCATTTATATCATGTTAGAAGCGGAAAGATTTTTGAATTAAAATATTAAATAATTTTGACGTAATCAATTTTTGAATTTAAATCAATACGTTTTTCTAGAGCTTGTAAGTCAAAATTTGATACTGTGCGTGTAACAAGAAGAAAATTCTGTAATCACTTTAGCATGAAATAAAACAGAAATTTATTAATTTAATGGCAATACTTTTGCCATACTAAAAAATTTACCTTGACAACGATTATTTATATGTAGTTTTGATAAGTGCTGAATTATATTTTTTATCTGTTTTTATCGCTCTTAAGTGCTGAATAGAAACATCTCAATGCATCATTTCAAGTGGTTACATAATTCTGAATTTACATACTTCCTAATAATAATGGCATAATAATGGCTAATAATGGCATTAAAACAAGTAGAATAAGTAAATGAGTGAGTGAAAGACTATATTAGATTAGTGCATAATCATCAAGCGTTTCTTTGATGTGTAATATTTTAATAAAAATTTACAATATTTCATAAATATGTGAATGAAAATATTCTTCTACTTTTCGTTTATACAAATGCATGTGAATAAGGATACTCATATTCGCTATAGTATGTTTATTGTTTTCCATCACTATAATGCATGTCCACAAGTTGAACGATGTGTTGTCGAATGTATCATCAATAAGGGCTGGAAACTGCTTCCACGTATGCCATATTCTTCCATAGAAGCGCCTACCGATTACTAGGTCAAACAGTGGCTAAAAAACAGGCAGGCAACAAGCAATTTAGGACGATTTCCATAACTTAGTGTAAGGGAAGCAGTTATTGAAATAAATGATGACTACGCTATGGATTAATCATTTAAAAATGTTGCTGAATTTTTATAGTTCCTTTTCCATTATAAAAGGTATTTTAGAACACTTGATAATTATTCAATAACCCTATAAAAATAACATTTCTAAATATTATTAGGAGTCATTTTTAAAATGACGCCTAATAATATTTAGAAAAGTTATTTTTTAAAAGAAATTAGATGTAGATTATTAAAGATTGCATTTATATTCCTTCTCTAACTATTAGTTACTATTTGCAATTATAATTGTATTCACTCATTCTTCTTTACAGTGTCGGCCCTCTATAAAGACCACAGGCCAGAGATGATGAAATACCTTTTCATGATGCCAGTCATGACGATGATATTTTTCGTTCCCGTTGGAACCTTCATGCTGGAAATCCACAAATCTAAGCAATCGCGAGAGCAGCTGGAACATAATGTGAGCACCTCCCGCAGCTGCGTGAAATGGTCGGAGATAGTCACCAGGAAAGAAGTGTCATCCATACTCCAGAGCTTGTTGAAGTCAAGTCCTGTCATCATATCATCTGTGTTGGGAGTCGTTTTGAATTTCTTGTTCAAAAGCAAGATGCCGGCAGTACTGCATCACCCTTTAAAAGTAAGTACCTAATCACCGTAGTTAGTAGATACTCACGTTTCTGAAATACGATGACTGATTGTCTGATGCATATACGCTATGTAACTTAGTCCAATGAACATCTACAAAAGCATTGTTTAAAGAACGAGAATGACAAGTAGCTCTTAAAATGTCCAAATAAAGTTATCAATGATTGACATAGAATTTAATGAATAAATATAATCAAATATAAAAGAACAAAGCCGAATATACAATATTTTTTCTTTCTCAGAAAATATAATTTCATGTCCCAAAAGGCTTCGTCTGTACTACTATTATAAAGGTGAAAGTCTGACATGGGCTACTATTTTTTTCCGATTAAAGATTTGTGTGGTTAATTTTTTTATTAATGAAAAAATAATTTTCCAGCCAAAATTTTTCATTTCCCCATTACCAAATGAATAAGACTTCAGCTTGTTTTTGTTTCCCCCCCCCCCATGATAATGGTTAGGCTTAACATGCTTTCGGCCAGTTATTTCAAATTATTCTGTTTATTTTCCTGGTGTTTGATGCATTTAAAATTAACATTGTTAATTAATCACTTTTTCGGATTCATTGTGAAGCATTGCGTTACCCTGACTGACATAGAAACTTTATACATGGGCAGTGTGTTGTAATTGTTGACAACTGTGTTTATTTTTAACTAAAAGCTTAAAAAAATATGTGTATAATATTACTGTAGCTATCTATTCGATTGCTAAATAAAATAGACTTGACTTGATTTTTAAAAAATACGGTTTTGATTTGCTATTTTGCTTTATTTCAGATACGCAATATAAATAAATTGTTTTTAGGTTAGTTGTGTGCTTTTCCATGTGTACGAAGTCGCAGGTAAAAATTATTTACTATTATTGGATCATGAGCAGTGGCAAGTCCCGAGAGAGAGAGAGCAAGTCTCCGAGTCCAAGAGAATTTCAGTTCAAAAAATCTCAGTGCATATTGAATTGGCTTACTTTAAACCTGACGCCTAGAGGCTAATATTCTCCCATCTGTGTGGTGCAAATACTTGGAGTGCTGTATGTCGTCTTAGACGTCATCATTTCAGACTGTTTACGATTTGAAATTTTATTACACGACTCAAAATAACCTTAATGTCATTTTAAAACGGGATGTAAACATAACAAATTTCAACTTGGTATCAAATATTTGCTTGGTAAATTCACAATAAAAATTCCAATACATTTCTCTTTTCTGACAAGGTTGTCGCTGCGACTGTGCCTGGCTGTGTCCTTTCTCTGCTGGGATTTAATATGGTGAGAAAAGAAAGATACCTGATAACCTCCGCTGTTGTCGCAGCTGCCGTTCTTCTTGCCGTTAAAATGTGAGTACTGAATAGCACAAATCTTTAAAATATTCTATTTTCTTTAGACAGCCAATAATTAACAATTGTCAATAATAATTGACACATAATAGACACTCAATAATAACTTAAACATACGTATCAATATGGTTTAAAAAGAAAAAAAGAAGAAGAAAATAGAAAGAAGCATGTAAAATGAAGTTTTCAAAAAAGTGAAAATAAACTTTTTATTTGAATGCTAAGATGTAATTTTGGGTAATCACGTGGTTTCATGAGATATTCATCTTTTTATCACATTGAAATGCTTAATAAAATCTAAAGAAACCTCATTGAATAAAAAAATACCTTGTTAAAATTCATGACTGAATTAAAATGTTTAACTCAATTAACAGTTCAGCATTTCGACAGATTTTAATAATATTTGCCGCCTATGGTGACCTGTTTTTCGCCCAGATTATTGACTTCTAGGTTATTAAATGATTAATATAGAATACTTTTTTCCGAAAAAAATTAATCTTGTTATTTAATTCGACTGGAAAACGCAGCTGGTATAAACACTATTTTATTTACCTGTTTATAAATTTGAGAATAGTTTTAGTGGCGCAGAAAATTTTAATTAGAATGGCGCATAACAAAGAAAAAGTAATTAATTTTAATATGCCAAATTTACCTGAAATATAAAATACACAAAATAAAGAAAAATAAATAGCTAACTAAAATTTTACAAAAAAAAAAATTACTTTAAAGAGCAATATAACCATTGAAAAATACGTCCATTATTTCAAAATCCAAAAAGATTTTTACTTTAAAAAGATTTTAAAAATTTTTTAAATGCAATACTTAATTCTGAAATAAGAATTTATCTCTCAAAGTTGTATGATAAAATGAAAATATTTGAACCATTTAGATCAATCAATCATGTTGTTAACAACATTTTAAAGAAGAAACAGAAAATATTGTGTACTATATTCAACAGGATTACAAACCAGAATTTTTTAAAAAATACTATTTAGATGAACAACAGCTACATTTAGAAAAAAATATTTATCACTATAAACAAGCAGGGAAAAATTTATTTGGCATTTTTTGAAGAATTTCATTGTAATTTGTATGATAAATATCCCAAATAAAGCTATAATATTTCCTATTTGAGACCAGAGTAGAAACATGTTTTTAGCTTGTTAATTAGGGAGCCTTTACTTTTGAGTTTAAGAAATCTTAGCTTTTAACATATTTAATACTTTGTGACCGAACGTACTAATACAAGTTTAGCGCGTTTTCTCCATGATCTGGGATTTCTGGGCTCGAGTCCCCGTTCGGACATGGTTGTTCTTCAGCTGCTCTATCTATGAGATGTCAGAATGAGCTCTCCTGTAAAAAGGGACAGTATAAGGGAATGTGATACATGAGTGACTAAGATATACTCTTACTCTTGGCCCAAGTTGGCTCTAATTCAAAAACAACAAGATCTCTCGGCTTAAAATCATTTATTGCGTCAGCGAGCTTGCTCCATAACAAGTGTCATTAAAAACAACTACAAAAATATGTTGTGAGTAATTAAACGTTATAACCAAAATGTCAGTAAGTACGTCAGAGTGAAAAATAGAACTAATAAGAAAATTAAGATGAGGGTTATGAAATTTTTGCTTCCAAGAATTTATTCAAGAATATTTTTCAACACTCCTAGTTTTCATTACACAAGTAGTACAATTAGTCTAGATAATTTTTTAAAAGAACAATACCAGTATAAAGTCTCACAATATTAAGAGATTTAAATCACTACTAAGCAAAAAATAAATAAATAAACGTTCCAAAAATTTTAAAATTTGTCATAAATTAAACTTCTATATGTGTTTAAACGATATTTAAAATATAACATACATAATTAAAAACACCATAATGTTTTCTGAACTGAAAATAAAAGAATATTGATATGATTCAAACATTATTATCGGTGACGGGTTTTTTTTTTCAAAAATAAAGAACGAATGAAATAAAAAATAGATAAAAGATAAATAGGCTTAGTTAAGAAAGTTTAATTCGTAACGAACGGTTGTTCAAACCTTATTTTCAAAGGAATAACAATAAAAAAATCATAAATTAGATTATTTATAAGTTAACTAAAGATGGGATTTCGTCATCATTTAGTCTCAATTCTGATGCTTTCAGGTAAGGAAGGTCTCATTTATTTGTTTTAAGAGATCTATAATTTAATAACGAGAAATAGAAAATGATGGAATTTTTGTAATTTATGTAATAAAAATGCATACGCAAATATTTATTTTCGCTGTTAAAATGTTAAAAAAAATTCTTCCTAATATTTTTTTTTTCTTTTTTCAAAATAAAAAATACAAAGCTAGATTTGCTGTGACAATAGAACAGAGATTAGTTGAATAGACAATCATTTTCATGCATTTGAAATCCGTGAACAATTACTTGGAAAGAAACGCATAAAAGTTTAAATAATGAAATCTCCGTGAATAACAATTAGTCATGAAGTATTACTTAAGTATTTTAAAAGGCTTAGCTTTTATTCAATCTAGAAATGTAAAGTATTAAAATATTTTCATAAAAAAGGCACAACGATTTTCTGGTTTATATAAATGCATACTGATCTAAACAATAAAAGAAATAAATTTCCTAACACAAACAATGCACTATTAAAAAGCCTTTTGGGAGAGTTTATATAAGATTTTTTTACATGTTTAATAACCTGATTGTTGACTCGAAGAAATTTGTTAGTACTTTTATCACGTATATTTCTATGGAAACCAGGATTTGAATGGTTGGAGTTTCTAAAGAAAAGTTATGAAATTACTTTGACACTAAACGCAAGAGCAGTTAATTTTTTATATGTGTTGACAGGATATAGAATAAAACTGTCCAAGTACAATTTTTTATGAAATTTCTCAAAACATCAGCTGTGGGGGAATAATTAAACTAGATCTGAATAGAGTAGATTGAATTTAACAAATATTTAAGTTAATCTTTTGTTAAAATGAACTCGAATTTTTTATTTGTCTTTAATGGACACAATGCAAAATATATGTTTGTTGTACTCGGAGTGACATAAGGAAATTCGACAAAATTTAGAGTTCGAACTTTTTGATGATGCCACTACCTTCTTTATAATTCATATATAACAACGTAAAAATAAAAATAATCTGGATGCATTGGCAATAAATTCAAATAACTAATTAGAAAACCATTTTCTTTTTTTAAAACGTTGATTGAGGACATTCGTTCACTTCAACTATCGAAATATAAACTAAGCACCAACTACTCTTTTTCACTGCATTCTCATAATACTCATTTGAACTAATTTAAATATGTTTTTATCCATAATCCCAATCCGGTATTTCAATAATGGCCTGATAACTTGTTATAATAAGAAATTTTAATGATATAAAGGAAAACTAATTTAAATTAAACGAATTCTGAATGTTATTTATTGACTTCAGCACTTTCCAATCAAA
>JAOUZG010019159.1:17884643-17941188 GCA_026289955.1 Argiope argentata | reverse complement strand
AATACACATACACGTGGAATAGAAATTATCAGTCCATTTTGCAATAATTCACAACCGCCAATGTATACTTATATTTATCATTTATGGATTTCATTATAATTCGATTCTCAAAAAGAAATTCGAAACTTATATCAGATATGTTTTAAGATCAGCGTTCTCCCAAGTAAAATTCTATCTATCTATCTATCTATCTATCTATTAGCAAGAGAAATGTGTCATTCCTCTGATTTGTACTTCTCTGCGCAACGCTGCTTAGCAAATATGCCCTTAACCTTGCTTTCGACCAGCGGCTCTCATTTTGAAAAAGTTGTAAATCCAAAGCGGCAGCTGGTGAAACAAATGCTGCGAACTCAAACACCTTTGAGTGCCGCTTCTTGTACACCTATTTTACTTTTACAATCTCCTCAAACAAATCTCTGACTCGTATGCGCATACGCATAGGTGAATAAGGAGTAAAAAAATTTCTTTAGAGACCTCATCATTTTTTCTAACAATAATAATAATAAAAAAAAACTATAAAGGGTAAGAAGATTGAACTTTATAAATTTCAAGAACGACAATTAAAAGACTAACAATTAAGTTACTTTAGTATTAAACATTACAATGAAATATTTATTTCTATTAAAATTGCAATGAGACATTTTTTAAATAATTTGTTACTCATTTGTGATTTAGTAATCAATCAGGATCCAGTTTGTAATTCAATTTACTATTAAAAAATTCAATGAAATCAAGATTAGGTCTTTTCTATACTATCAGAAATTAATGGAAACAATAAAATAACGCTGTGCTTATATAACCATAAATTGTAATTTCTGAAAATGTATATGTAACCTTTTCCCCCTTTCACACCTCCACTTAATTCTTCAGTATTTCAGTTTCAAACACATTAAAAAACAAGTAATATAAAAAAAATTGTCAAGTTAATTTTTACTCAGGTCAACATGTGTCAGTTACGGGAACGTAATTGCGGCGATTTTCTACGCCAGTTAGAGTAACGTTCTGCAGATTAGAAATTTTTAATTTCCTTTATTCTGCTTGATTTTAATTTAAATGTTAATTTTTAATTAGCTAATAAAAAATTAATGAATTAATATCTTAAAAAATTGTATTAACGTCAAATGTCATCCACTACAAGTTTTTAAAAAGTTACTTGAACTTGAGTGGATATATATATTGGAGAAAATATATAAGAGTATGTGTAAAACGTTGTGTCTATGTTATATTGTAAACAGAATAATTAGAGTTATTTTGATTGGAACTTAACTATGTTTAACATCTTGTCAGAAATGTAAAAATTTCGACTGAGTTCATACATAGCCTATATAACTCAAAGTGTTGGAAATGACTGGCCTATAGATTGAAATTTTCGTTTCGTTGTAACATTCATAGTATTAAAGATAGAAAAATAAATCCAATTAGCTAAATTGGCGCCTCAATAAGACGAACAACTTTTGTATTTAAAGTATTATCGATAACAGCAATGTTTTAGAAGGTTGGGCTTGAGAAGTGATTTTCAAGGCCTAATTTTGACTGTTTCCAACATCAACAGTATAAGTTATTAGAGAATGACTTTGATGTAAGGTAAACCTTTGCCTTCCAACTTGCTGAGAATAATTTTTCTTTAGACATGATAATAGCACATAAAACAAAGGTAGAAAATATACCATACAAAATGAGGTGAAAATGAGAGGAACTTCAATGAATTTAAAAATTTTTATTTACAGAATAGGAATTTTCTTTTGGTTGAAGTGAGCATTTTATGAGATGGATGATTATAATCGTTCAGAACATTTCAGAGACTATCAATTTCTTTCATTCTTCTTTTAAGTTAACCTACAATTATAAAAGTGATAGAGGAATACATGCTACAAATTTGAACAAATATTCCAAAGATGTCCAATAATGTCTGAATGAAGGGATCAGCTTACCGTCATCTTCTTTGAATTTTGTTTAAAAAATCTAGGAATGCTTTCTTCTTCAAAATGTGGTATTTTAGATTTGAATTAAAGGATGTCCTTTATAATAGCTTAAATAAAAAAGATGTTCTAACAGTAATATATTTCTTATTATCATGTCAGAACATGATATAGTTTTTGGGGTGAGGTTTTTGGCGTCAACAAAAAACAGTAAGTGAAAAATAAAAATTTTATAATCTGCACGAGCATCTAAAAAAATCAGCTTTTAATAACGCGCTGCCATCACAAAAGCTCTGATTTTAAAAAGTAATTCATTACTATAGTAAATAAAACATGGAAAAATGTCATTGAGAACGCGTGATTTTATGAAATGAAATAAATGGGAAGTGTGATATTTTTTTTAAACAATCAATGCGAGACAAAGTTTTTTTGGATCGTTTGCAATACTAAAGTGACTCATTCAATGAAACCATTAAAATGAATAAAAATCTAATTTAATGTGGACGAGTACGTGGTGCTTGACCGTTCAGGAAATGATGTTCTGATATGATACATTGAAATATGTGTAGCATATTTCATTTTAATATTTTTATTAATTTAGTATTAAAGATTCAAAATATTAGAGAGCTGACTGAATTTAGGATATCATTAGAATATTCCATTAAAGTATAAGAAACATTCAAGATTACGTGTTTCAAATTGGAATATAAAGGTTCCTTAATAGTGCATGTAATGAATTATCTCACAAACAAGCGAAGAAATTACATGATGAGAAATATAATACTATGCTCAGAATCTTCGAATTAAAACACCGAGCGAGAAATATTCTCTTAAGGCCGGTACTAGAGTGACGTCAGAATAACTTAATTCAAATCTGTTCAAATATTGTGAGAACTAAACAAAGAGCATTCTTAGACATCGTAAAGGATGTTTTCTTTTTGTAGTCCTGCCTTGACGCAAGTTATTATCGTGACTCTAAATAAAACAAACGCATCTAGGAAGTTTCTGATGAACTTAATTCTGAATTAAATGTTTCTTTTTTAGTTGTTACATTGTATATCTATATTTGAATTGTGTTTCAATAACTGACTTGAACTTTCATTTTGATGCATCTTCTTCCATTGAAAATGTATTCAAAATTAGACATCGGTAGGCTTTATTTCATGCGACGTGTAAAATACCAAAGAGTAAGTACTACAATAAGCGATTTACAGACAATTTAAACTCGTGCACACTCTTTTTCATCTTGCGCCTTACAAATGAATACAAAGAATCAACTTCTTCGGATATTCAAATTCAAGATATTTGCAATTTAGAATTTATAGTTTAAAAGCTATTCATTTTTTTTTTAAAAAAAACTTACGTTTATTGTATTTATGTTTATTTATGATATCTTTAACAAAAGAAGAAAGGAAAGAATCGAGAAAAGAAAGAAAGCTATACAAAGAAATAAGATTTATAGAGTTTAAAAATTGCTTGTTAAAGGTATTATCTTTAACAAAAGAAGAAAAAGAAGAGGAAAAAGTAATACAAAGAAATAAAATTTATGGAACTTGAAATTTGTTGGCGTTAGGTACAATTTAACTTAAGAATTCTTTTTTTCTTTGTCTGCGAAATGTTAATGCTGTATTAACACAGAGAATTTAAAGAGTTCGCCAAAAATAAATTTATTTTCAGATGCCATTTAAATGTCTCCTTTCTAAAAAGAAAATATACGATAAATATTTCTTTTATTTAATTATAAATAAGTGAATCCCAATGAATAAAAAAATATCATTTGTAAAAAAAATACAGAAAGGAATTGGGAATTATATATATATATATATATATATATATATATATAATATTTTCCATTAAAAATAAACGAATACCTGCAGTTATGTAAAATTCGCAAAACAACAAAATAAAATAAAAATTATCTGGCATGCATGCATTTTGAAGTAATAACAAAAAAATATTCTGGAGTAGAGCCTATATCTCGTATTGCAGTTTTGATTCAATTTTATTTCCATATATTAATATGGAAATAATAATAATTATATTATAAAATAATTCAAACTGCTTTAAAACATCAAATATATATTTAGCAATAATAAAACCCCAAAAATTGTCTATGACTTTATGACATTTAGAAATAATCTCACTTTTGTGCAAGTGGGTGAAAAAGCAGAAATGAAGTGCGAGTGATTCATTTAAAAAAAACGATAACAGAGTAAAACGTAAGTACTTTTTGACAAAAAAAAATATTTTTATGGAGTCGATATACTCTTCTTTCTCGACGGATAATAATTTTTCCGCTTTTCAACTGTTTTATGTATTATATACGAGCCCATATATGGTTCCGTAAAAAACGAACCAAAATATAAAACTTTTTCATTATTTTTCTTTTAATACGTCTTATTGACAATTAAACAAAGCTATTTCCACCGTGAATCAATTTTTTTCAACGCTTTATTAATTCATGCAATAAAGGGTTAAAAAGAAGGTTTCGAGAATTTTTAGGGAATTTGCTCATCAATGAGATAAAAAAAAAATTCCAGGATATTTGTATTTTGAAATCAAAACTTTTAAACTCAAATGTATAGAAAGATTATTTTTTATATGGAATTAAAAAAAATAAATAGATTAAATAGCATCCAATGAACGAATCAATAATTGAAAATAGGCGAATACTTGGATAATTTCAGAAGATGTTGATTGCTTGAATATTTTTTAAAAAGTATCGAACATTTATGAAGCAAAGTCCATAATATTAATGAAAATCAAATTCCAAAATGCAGTAGCTGTGAAAATTTAATTTTTAATAGTGCAATTTTTTGATTCCAGAAATCCGAAAATAAAGTTTGTATTTCATGAAATTTACTGTGGTTCATGTTGATATTATTGCTGTAGATATTATTTGTAACGCATTTTAAAGTTGAAAGAATTTCAGTTTTTTCGAAATTATACTAATTAATTCAAAAACGATTTATCTATAACGGAATCAATGATAGTGTTATCATCTTTAGCATCAAGATATACTAATTAGTATTGATTATAGATAACCTTTGAAAGGTCAACTGTAATAAGTCTAATTTTCCTCATCATTCATTCTAAAAATGACAACTTTCTATCTAACCTTATAATAAATATTATGTTCATGTAATTCTTTTTTCATACATATTTTAATACAGGATTTTAAATTATATTTTCATTTTCAGATTATAGTTATCATTTCAATCCTCTGTAAACGAAAGTGGAGCAAAGTACCATATTGTTACGTGTTATGTCTTGTAGTTACGCAAGTAAGTTATTTTGAGATTCTCATTTGCATTATATTAATTATTTTTCAGGCTTCTCTTTTTCACCTTTCAAGTATACATTGGATTTATTTTCTGATAAAGTGACCAAAGATAGAGATTATATTTTTGAAAAATAGAAAATATATTCTTTAAAACAAACAATTATAACTAGCATAGAAATAAATATATGAGGTTAGTGTAATAAAATGAAAAAATGTTAGATAAAATTTAGAAAGAAATAAATTTGATGAGTCAGCGTGGCTTATGACTAAGAAAGTACGTAGCATAAAATCTTGAAGTCTAAGTCTGTTAAAGTTGTAAATCAAATATTGGTATAAGAATATTACATGCTCTCAAATATTCTTATACGATTTAGAATGTTCCTGAGTCAAAATAAGAACGAGATTTTGATAGAACAAAATTGAGAATATTGTGAATTTCTTTGCTATTATTATTAAGTAAACAAGTAATACCTAAAACATTCTCACTTCTACTTAGTTACCAAAGAAAAATTTTAGTTACTTTTTATTAAGTAACTGCAATTAATATAAATAATATTTAAAAAATTATGTCTGGTCAAAACAAAATCGAGTCTGTAATCGTTGAGAATAAATCAGAACACACTGCTCCTGCGTGAATTTCCAAAGCTAATTGTGGCAACACAAATGCATAACTTTTCTACGCTAGTCGGGGTAACGCAACTCAGATTAGAAATTTTTAATTTAATTTATTCTGTTTTATTTTAATTTAATAGTTGTTCAAAACGAATCCAAAAAATCTATTAATTAGAGTTTAATTTTAATTACCCAAAGCACCAAGAAAATAAGCAGAACCGTTTGAAGTAATTGGTCGAAAACATGTTAAGCCTAACCCCATTAGCGTGGGGAAAAAATGAATGCAAGTCTTTCTCATTTGACGGCGGGAAAAGGAAGATTTTTGGCGGGAAAATAAAGTTAGTTTTTAACGAATAAAAAATTAACCAAATTAATGAATTAATGTTTGAAAAAACTGTATTAACATTACGTGTCCTAAACGTCTAAAACGCTAAGAAAATAAACAGAATCATTCGAAAAATCAGGCGAAAACATGTTGAGCCTAACCTCATTAGCGTGGGGAAAAAACAAATTGAAGTCTTTCTCACATGGCGGTGGGCAAATAAAGATTTTTGTCGGGAAATTTGGTTTTTAATTAATTAATAAAAAATTATTGAATTAATTTTTGAAGAAACTGTATTAACATCTAGTGTTCCCCACTAAAAGTTAAAAAAATATTTTATCTTGATATATAGATATCAAGGGAGAGTGTGAACTAATATTAGGAATTGAAGAAAAGTGAATGAAGCACTAAATAATGATAGAACATCATTTTCAGAATTGTTCTAAATTGAGCTTCCATTTCATTCTGAAATAAAATAAAAATGAGAAATTTTTCTTTCATTATAGGTTTCTACATGCTGCGGAATTCTTCTTTGGAAGTTCACCCACGAGCCTCAGTGGGTCGTGTTCTTCCAGATGGCCTTGTTTTACGGGGGAGAAATGTCAGGCCTGATCTGGATCGGGACAATCGCTATCATTTTATTGTCTTCCGACAGATATCCGGCATTAGCGCAGCGAGGATTCACCGTCATCTGTATAACAACATTCTCGTAACTATCATTTTATTTTTTTCACTATCGTTTTTATAAAACTTTTATTAAAATCTAAGAAATATAAGGTCTTTTAAATGGCCTGTGCCATCTTTTTTAATCCTTTATGTATTCCTTGAACTGTCATCATTGTTTATTATTAGTCTATAAAATTTTAATTAAATATCCGATGTAATTTAGTTTTCATGACAAGTGGTTTAATTCGTCTTTAACAAGATGCATTTTAGATTCAAATTTTTAAAATGGATATACAACTATATTTTGAATCCTTATGCCATTTTGTTCGTTTTACTATACAATCCACTTATTTTTGTGTAATCCCCTAATCTAATATTCATAAAAAAGAATACACTTTAACAATGTAAACTAATTTGAACCCAAACAATGTAAAAATTGTTTTTTTTCTTGATGATAATGATCTATCCAGATTTTAGGGGTAGCCTGGTTGGTAGAGCATTGGACTCGTACTCCTTAGGTTACGAGTTCGAAACTCACCGGCCAAAAGATTCTCCGAGTGTATGGCGGCTGGCGCTCGTTAAATCTGTCGTGGTCGCAAAGTCCTCCATGTCGTGAGTAATACCACTGGGGGTACTGGGTCAGAGGGGATCGTTCTCTGTTCCAGGTCTAAAATTACGATCTGAGATGAATGAATAAATATGCGTGAATGAAGTCCACCCCCTAAAAATGGTTGTGACGTGTGTGGGGCTAAGTCGTACTCTTGGTCCTAGAAGGCGCTACTTGTAAACAAGAGACGTATATCTTCGTATTAAAATCTACTGAGGCATCAGTGGGGCTTGTCCATGGCAAATGCCATAGGTATGAACACGACAACAATCAGATTTAAGGAATATTCCTGAAATCTATATTGTCGTTAATGATTTGTGTTAAGAAAGAGAAGTTATTCGGGGTGTAAAAATATCTGGAACTTTAATAGTGACTTTTATCAGTAGCTTTGGTATCATTGCTTGTGTTACTTAAAATGTGGCTTTACAATGATTCTCCACATAAAACTCTGCTTAGAGACTTCGTAAACACATTAAAACAGGGAAAATAACAAAACTGAGTCTATTTCGTGATTAAATGAAAACATTTAATTTTTAAAACCAGGCTGTACCTGCACCATGGGTTGTAATACCTTGTCATATATTTCTATTTTAATTATATAGTTGTTAATTAACTTTCTGGCTCTTAAATTTAGGACAAGAATTATAACTTTGTTAAAATAGGGAAATATGACCATATGCCGTATATATGACCGCATTGTTGTTCTCTTGTTTTGCTTTATAACGGTAGGAGGGGTGCAGTAGCTTCTGAAGGACTTCTTCCCACAGGTACCCCTGAGTGCCTGTGGGAAGAAGTCTATCTCCTTTCTGACACGCGTCACAAATCATATTTACAGCGAGAGTTTCATTCATTCATTCATCACAAATTGTAATTTAGATCTAGAAAAGAGAACGATCTCCACTGAAACAGTACCCCCACTGACTTCACTCTCAATATGAAGGACTTTGTAGCTACGACGTATTTAATGTCCACCTTACACGGACTTTTCGATTTATTTCAGATTTTAGTTCATTACGAAATCTTAAAAGACTAATTTCAAAAGCATTGGTATCGCATGTATTTGACTTCTTTCGTTTGGTTTTTGCATTATAATAATTTGTCGTCCATTGTTTTGACTATGATCTAGAAGTTCAGAATGAGTAATTTCATTCACTGATTTTTCTCTCTCTAGCATTTGTTCGGTCATCACTACTGTTATGTGTGCTCTCATTTTGTGCAATGACATCAAAAAAGTCTTCATCGTGGGAAGAGCAAGATCAAATTTTGAATTCTTACAGGTAAAATACTAATGTGCATTTTATACAAAATTATAAATCTGTATACAAGTGAAAGTTAAAGTCCTTTTACTCCATTTAAATTCAAAATGGCGTGGTGTTTAGTCAGGAAAATATCGTGTACCTAATAGAAAAGTATCAATATTAAATTAATTGAGATAAATCATAGCTTCCCTAGTAACAAAATAAGGAGGTTATAAAACCTAACTAAGAGATTCTACTACAATCAATGGAGATTTTTGACTTGTTATAAAAGTTTTGAATTTTTTGAATCACAGGAAAGGTATTTTTGCTATAGATACCAATTAGTATATAATATTTTTAAAAAAGACACTATTAAGCTTCTGTACCAAAGTCTGTACGTTGCCTTCTCTTGATATTTTTGATATGATGTGGTTGATAATGCCATTTCTGGTATCGTTTTTGTCGCCTGATCGTGAAGGAAAATTATGAGTTTCATTCCTAAAATAGCCTGACATTGCTTCAAAATAGATCATTAATACAATGAAACTAAGTTTTCACATTGCCGGAAAAAAAAATTTCGTTCAAATGCAACAGTTGTCCTTTTTTCGTTTCTTTAAATCTGAAGAGTTTCTAAATTCGCCAAACAATAAAATAGACGCAATAATATATCATGATAGTAAAAAAATGTGTGAATGCAAAGTGTTGTTGTTGTTACTTATGGCACCTGCCATAATGGACAAGCCCTCCGCTGATACAGCAGCAGATTTAAGCCGAAAGGAGCGTCTCTTGTTTTTGAAGTAGCGCCAACTAGTGCCAAGAATACGACTCGGCTACACACTCACCACATTCGCTTTTCACAACCCCTTTTTACAGGGGAATAACATCTCACAGAATAACAGCCATGCCCAAACCGGGGCTCAAACCCGGGACTCCCAGCACAGGAGGAAGACAACCTACCTCTGCACAAGAAAGCTGGCTACCAAGCAAAATGAAATTCATGTGAAGTCAAAATATCAAAAAGGCCAATGACTTTTACAGTGCTGTATAGTTTTTGTCAATGAACAAAGTCATTTTTACACGATATTTGAGAATTCACGAAATGAACTAAAGTCTATGAGAGAGATTCAGTAAATTACTGCTCAGAAACAATCAAGAAGGCTTTGCAACGAAAAGGAATGGGGCGACATCACCCATACGCAAGAGTGATGCAGAGGGGAACGATCAATTTACTTTCCTTAGCGATTTCGTGATTAATATTTCCATTCTCCGTTCACCCACACGAGGCAGATGTATGAGTTTTAATAGAACTTTCCTATAGATAGAACGAAACAATCACGAATCAGAATATCGTCAGGTACTGCTACTCGAACCGTCATACTCAGTCACGTGATGTTTCAATATCTCCACGTTTTCGTGAGACTCCAGTGGCGAAAAACCGTGATGACAGAAAGGAAAAAGTGTATTTTTTTTCGTAAGAAATATTAATTATTGAGATATTCAATGTCATGTTTTCGGCAGTTTTTTTGTTGCCAGTATATTATTTAAATTTTATTTTATTTCTTCAATAAACAAAGCAAGATGAATAAATTATTCATTTTTTATCACGAAAAAAGAATTTGTAAATAACAAAAAAGTATGATGATATCATTTATCAAAAAACAATAGTGTTATACAAATTGAAATAATGTAGCTTGAAATATGAGTCTTTAAGTTTTGTACGCTTTTCTTTGACATTTATTTTTTCGTATTAACAAAAAAGAATTTTAGAATCAATTCTTTTGTTCATTTTCTGATATTGCTGAATTTTGAAATTTTGTACGCTATTATGTTATCAATAGCAATAGACATATTTTAACATTTTTTAACTTAATCTCTCTTAGTCAATTTCTTAGTATAATTGAAATTTGTTCTTTATAAGAAGCGCTTTCTAACAATAAATTTATTTTCAGGATTCTATGATAATTATTATAATGAATTACAAATTAAAGAAAAAATAAAGTGTAAAAAATTAAAACAAAAAAATTAAAAAAATATTTAAATTGAAATAATTTAAGATTTTAAATTAAAAGTTTTTATTAATTTTTTTTTCAGTATTGTTTGTTGAGCCCATATATGTCCAACTGTTTGAACAATAGAATTAGAAGAATCATATTTTTAAAACAAAAAATTCAAAAAATAGATCAGGATATAAATTCTTTATATAATTCTAATTTTTCTAAATTTTCTCAACATTTTTCGATACACAAAAAATTAAAAGTAATGGTTCATTTTTATGTAGTTTCAATATTACGTTTTTTTTCTATTGTATTTAAGAAGCATTCTTTATTCAGTTTAAGTAAAAGTGAGATTATTGAAAACGCGAATCATAATATTTATGCCGGAAACAAAATGAGTAAAATAAAAGGATCTTAAGAATAACGCTGTGCAAAAATGAGTCATTTATTAAACCAGCTTTCAACAATCCAATCCAATTGAAGGTTAATCCAATCACAAACTTAAAGCTTATTTTGTCATCCATCAAAAAGTGTTACTCATGCTTTCGCAATTACTATAAAAATGTAATATATATATTTTATAAAGAATTGGCAGTAAAATGTTATTTTAGGTTTTTTTCAATTTTCACACAACAGATCAAAGACTCTAAGGAATTATTTTTAAGAATATATGTTCATTCTTATATTTTTCCCAACCATTTTTAGTTTCCATTATTGAATTATTATGTTAATTGATACACATAAAAGCTTATTAAACAAACTCTTAATTTATTTTTTAAATTATTATTTTAATTTTCTTGACGATATCAGATGATAATACATGTTTTGTCCAATTATAGATTTTGCACTTAAAAATTGAAGAGGGAAACTCGGAATGTTTACATTATATTTGCTGAAATGAAACATGCATATACTTTAATGACATGAACTCTTTATTGAATAAAACTAATATAAAAGCAATTTCCCACTGAATTATTTTGTTCAACAGTTATTTAATTTTGCATCAACAGTAATGTTCATTTATGTGATTAAAATTACTCATTTAATGATTCAGCTTTTCAATGAATGACTGCTTAACTATTGCGTTGATTCTATGTTTTGATGCATTCAAAAACAACATTAACTTTCATTGTCATCATCATCATTATTTCTTTGTTTCAGCTGTCTGCCACGACCATTCTTCAGTTCATTTGTTTGGTTATCGTAGGAATGTGCTTGCTGCTACATTTTAAGAGAAAGCACTCTGTCAGTAAGTATTTTGAAACCAAAAAACTCTCTTACTGATTCATACAATACAATATAACGTTATATCATAAAATTTTGAAAATACTGTCGATATATTTTAAAATTTATTTCAAATTATAGAAAGAATTACAAACCACGTCTTATATCTTGAATAATAATGAATTTCAAAACAATTTTATGCCTGTAAAATTTAGGAAACTATTATTTTAGTATTAAGTTATTGAATACTAAATAACTTAATACTAAAATAATAATTTTTGCTTTGAAGGAGACGATTAATTTCATATTTAATAAAACACCATCAATGAACAAATTAGTTGTTATGGTCAGTTATACCGTGTGTCCAAAAAGTTCCCATACTCCAGATTTAAAAAATCATTTTCCATGATTTTTTTTCAAGTATATTAAATTTTGCCATACGAGTAATGAAACCATGGACATGCTTGAAGCTTTTTTCGGCGATCGACTTAACTCAAAAAATCTTTGGCCACCTCGATCCCCTGATCTGACCATCCCGAACTTTTTTTGTGGGGATATTTAAAGGACAAAGATTATGAAGGTGATCCTCAAACAATAGATGATTTGAAAATCGCAATTGCAAAAAGGATACAAGAAATAACTCCTAGCATGTTAAAACGCGTTTCGAAAAACATGCGCAAACGAGTTCAGCTTTGTCTCCAAGAAAGGGGTGGACATTTTGAACATTTATTATAAATGTAAATTCATTATTTTTTTCTTAGTTATATTAAAAGGGATTTTTATCATTGGCATAAAAATAATTCTTTTTAAACCTATTGTTTTTGTAAAATAAATTCACAAATCCTCAGTACGGGAACTTTTTGGACACCCTGTATAATGGCAATTTAAATTCACAGAAGAAGAATAATTGTGTAAAGTAGAATTGATCAATTATAGAAAAAAAGTATAATAATAGTGAATTGAATTATGAGTTATATATTTATTAAATTAATTTCCGTTTGCTATTTCTGTGCAAAGATCATTTGATTTTGAAATTAAATTCATTCTGATATGTATTAACGTATAAAATGAGTATCCATCAAAAATCAAATTTATATTTATAATTGTATTTCAATCTCTCTTTTGTTATTGTGCTTTGTCATATCAGAAATATTTAGATATTGTCTATATCCCCCGTATCTAATTCAAATACTTGTATATAGTAAAAAAAAGTATATAGTATACATAAAAAGTATAAAACTATATTGTGTATGCTCGAATTATCTCTAGAAATCCTCCTACATTTTAATAGTACTTTGAAAAAGAAAAATGTTTTTAAAGCTTGAAAATTGCAATAAATATTGGGGGGGGGGGAGGTTCGAAATGTCTTCAGAAGTCAATCGTTTTTTCAAAATACGCATAAGAAATCTTCGTTACAAATCATCATGTTAGTTTCGGAATTTTTGCATTTAATGTATTTTCTTCTAACATATGGATTTTATTGTAGAACCTTTAATCGAATTATAAATATCGCCTTTCTTCAATATATAGTTCACAGCATTGCATTCGTTTTAATTCATATTAATTATAATTTTTACATCTTTTTGAACATCGTAATTTTCAAAAGAAATAATAATGAAGCTTTCAAATTCTGCATATGAAAAACATTGAGTTTATTTTAAAAGGTGAAAATAGGTATAACTAAAGTGCAATTTTCAATAAATCATTAACGTTGATAATTATCTCTTTTAGCAAAGTCATGCTATTGAAATATTTAAAACACCGTTGGCGAGAAAATAAACATATAAATTAACCCATTATTTGTGCTTATTTATTATAATCGATGAAATAGTAAGTTAATTAATAACAAAAAAAGAAAGTTGATAACTTTTTTCAGAAATAAAATAAACAAATAAAAAGTGTTTCATGCATTTTACAAATATTGTTGTATGCACAGAAATTCTCTTTGTATGAAAAAAAACCCCATCTGTGTTAATGAATTTCAAAGGGGGGTTGAGAAGCCATTTAATGTAAATACAAATTCTATCAATGATGTATGTATTAAACGTACTGCTAAATTTTTTCCAGGTTAGCTAAAATCTTGCTTTTAATTCGAAATATAAATTCAAATATTCGAATAAAACAATAAAATTAATAAAATAGGAATACTCGATTATTTTTTTAAATATTTATAAAATATTTGCATTTATATTTATATATTATATTTATATAGTTTACATCAATGCAAACTATATAAATATAATATATGCATATATATATTATATTTATATAGTTTGCATTGATGTATTTCTCGGCTCAGTTGAAAAACTGAAGGAAAAAACACAACCTTTTTTCTTTTAAATTGTTTTCAATTTTTTTAAATTGGTATATTTTTTGTTATATTTTATACTCAATTTTTTATTTAGCCAATAATAAATTTGATAAAGATCAAAGCAAACTTCTTTACTTTCAGAGAAACGTGACTGTACAGTAATAGAAGGTAAGGGCGCATTTTAAAGCGTATTTTAGCCCGCCCACTGCTTTCAATTCAATTACATTATCAACCCAAACAGCGCATTCTAAAATTAATAAAATAAATAATCCTCGTGTTATTTTTAATGTCATTAGTAATTATGTTTCATTAATAGGGAACTGTTTTCAATTATCTTCTTAATTTGTGGATTAATTGATAATTTACAGAAGAATGTTAACTAGCAATCTGATTATTGAAATTAGAAATTTATTTTTGTAACGTGATAGAGACAATTTTTTTTTTCGTTTGAAAATTATATGGGAAAAAATAAGCAGGAAATGAGAAATCTCTTAAGTATCTTAATATGAACACTAAAAATATTTAGAATTGAATATTACTTTCTCGTAATCCATATAAATAGAAATGAATCGCCAAATGTATTGCTAAGTGCAAAACTCGAGAATGGCTTGAGCATTTCGGCTAATTTTTTAAAAATATTTTAATTAAGACACAAGGAAGGTTTATATATAGAGAAAAAGCGGAAAAATTGGGAAGAAAATAGTAAAAACGACATTTTTCTTTCTTTCCTCCAAAAGTCTTAATTTCTCCACCACCTAATGAGTAAGACTTTAGTTTGTTTTTCCCTCCATGCTAATGAGGTTAGGCTTAACTAGTTTTCTACCAATCATTTCAAACGATTTTGTTTATTTTATTAGTGTTTGATGCCTTTAAAACTAAACATTGTTAATCAATTGATTTTTCAGATTCATACTGAAGTACTTTTGAATTAAAATTAAACATAATAAAGGAAATAAAAATTTCTATTCAGTATTTCGTTACCTTAACTGGTATCGAAAATTCACACATTTGAGTTGCCCCAATTGGCGTTGATAACTCACGCATGCGAGGTGTGCTGTAATAGGTGACAACTGCATTGTCACTTTAATTATAAAAATTAAAAATTATGTGTATAATGCTGTTGTAGCTATCTAAATGTGGATCGATAAATAAAAAAGACTTGATATTATTTTAAAGAAATAAGGATCTGATTTGCGGTTTTGCTTTATTTCAAGAATGCACTGTAAATAAATTCTTTTTAGGCTAACTGTGTGCTTTTCCATGCGTACCAAGTCGCAGGTAAATGCTAGTAGATAATAAACTTAAATTATAACTGGATGAACATTTCCGTAAACAGAAACGCACAACAAATATAAAATTTATTATTTGTCAAAATTCATTCCCCATTTTCTTTTAAAAATCATCGATTTAGAGTTTAAATAAAATATTCAATTTAAACTATTTTAGTTTGAGAATTTTTTTAGCAAAATAAGTTTTAAACTTCATTTAATGTTACAAAAAAACATATTTAAACTGATTGAGATATTGTAATACATACATTTACATGTAGATATACATTTAATTTTCTTAAATCTTCTCAGACCGACCATGAAACGATTGTAATAGGAAGATCTTTTGTTTTTCCGAGTTCGCTCATCTCCTGTGCCATTTCCTGTCACTTGTGACTATCTTAACAATTCTGACAACTTCTGAATTAAGTTATTTAAAGAAGCTGCTTTTGAAAAATGTGCACATTAATTTAAAAGACTCTATTGTTCCGTTTTAAACACATCCTATTTAATTCGTGAAAGCTATTTTAATTTCTACAATGCTTAAATTATTTTTTATCAATGTAAAGATATCTAAATCTTCTAGGAGAAAAAGCAATACAATAATCATACTAAAACCGACTCCTGCTAGCTTCAATTATTCACAGTTGACATAGATCCTCAGCTGTGAATTGACATAAAAGAAATAAAAACAACGAATAGCTATTTTCCTATATTTATTTAATTTTATGTATATTTATAAATAAAAAAACCGATTTTATAATTCATATTATGATGTGGATATTTTTAAATAGCTTTATGCTGAAATCAAAATATGGCTTTAGCTCCAATTTGTTACTGCTCAATTTTCTTATAAAAGATCAATGTTTCTTTTAAAATGTTTTTTTTTACTATTTGTTAGCACTCACCCAAAATATCTTGTTCAAATTTTCAGTCGCTAATAAAAAGCTTTTTATTCCTCCACACAAGTTTGAATACATTTTTTCAAATTTGTACTGGCTGACACTTGATTTCAATACAGTTTTTCAAATATTAATTCATTAATTTGGTTAATTTTTCCTGCCAAAATTCTCCATTTCCCCACTACCAAATGAGTAATACTTCAGTTTTGTCCCCTTTCTTGCTAATGAAGTTAGGCTTAACATGTTTTTGACCGATTATTTCAAACGATTCTGTTTACTTCCTTAGTGTTTTAGGCATTTAAAACTAAGCATTAATTAATCCATTTTTCGGATTTATTTTGAAGTACTTTTGAATTTTAAATATAACAGAATAAAGGAAATTAAAAATTTCTAATCAGTATCACGCTACTCCAAATGGCGTATAAAATTCACGCATTTACGTTGCATCAACTGGCGTTGAAAATTCACGTAAGCACAGTGTGTAAGATTTATTTTCTAACGGATAAGGACTTGATTTTGCTTAAGTCAAATGTATTTTTTATCAATTATATATATATATTAATTGTAATTATTCAATAAAAAGTAACTAAAATAATAATTTTCTTTGTTGACCTAAGTAGGAATAGACTTAATTTTTTACGTTATATGTTTGCTATATTTTTATAAATTATTTGTTTAGCTATTTAATATTTGAGAAAAGGTTCTTTCAGACCTAATCTAAACTAAAGAGGTTATATCTTCTTTAAAGAGTTCCTTATTTCTAAAAATGGGTGATAATATAAAGAATTATTTAATAAATTTGATAGTGATCTATTAATGTTAACAAAAATACATTATAAATCAAATCACTATATCAATAAATGCATTGAGATTGAATAACAGATACACCTATTGTAAGAAAAAAATCTATTGATATGAATTTTAATGTATTGAAATTACAGCACACAATGGAATTTAAAGCATCCAAATTGCCTTTATCGCACTGGAAAATTACTACCTTAAAAAACAGATACTGTAAATGAATGTATATTTTACGTGCTAATAGATTTTCATATTCAAGTAACATTCTCTTTATCTAATTTTATCTATATGGCTACATTAGGCTACAAAAAATGATTTAAATGTATTATGAGGATTTCTATCACTACTGAATAATTCATAATTGAAAATATATTTTATAAATTATCCAGAAATTGCTAAATATTAAAAAATAATACATCGTTTCATTGATTAATTTTTCTCTCGCTTTGTTTGCAGATTTATATAGCACTGCTTTAGATGAAGGTAAGAGCGATTTAAACACAAAAATTAAAATTCATTGTATAAAGTTACAAAAGTAAAAATGGATATCTTTCACACCTTGTTCGAAATTTTGCCTAAACCTTTTAATTTTGTTTTATACAGAAATTTAACTCTGAATCAACACAATATAAAAAGTTTGACTTAATATTAACTTATCAAAAATTATTTTTGTTTATAAATCAAAATACTTTAAACCGAATTGATAGTTTATAATTTATTTTATTTCCAGATTTAAGCATTTATAATATGGGAGAAGGTAAGAATTTTCGAAAGTTTATAAAAAATGTTTCTTTAAAATTTGCAACTCTCTTCAATGAAATGAAAGAGAAATTAGCTCATTTTATGAAATTAAAATTTTTATGTTTGCCCCTCATATTTGTATTAGATTTTAAAAGTAAAAAAATTGTATTAGATTTTTTAAAATATCAAAATGCAGAAATGTTTTAAATAATTCTACATTCAATTGGTTTCTTTAATAAAAATTAATATCAGTATAATTAATTAAAAATAAAAAAAAATCTATTTAATGTCAACATTGAATTTTGACACGAACTCTTTCTTTATCACATTTCGAAGTCCTAAATTCAATGCCATTTAATGAAAAAAAATACATAGCAAAAATAATATTGTAAAATTTCCATTGTAGTAAATGGTCAGTAAGATAAAATTTTGAAAACATCAGATTAATTACTTTCTATTACCAAAGCAATAATCTCCCTTCCCCACCATTTCAAAATATTGCTTAATTTATTGAAAACTGAGTATTAACAGTTTACAAACATTGTGCAAATTTCCATATCGTGTGCAGATAATATGACAGTCGGCGCATAATTTTTTGATTGTATATAAATTTTTCTCCGAAGATCATTATGTATTAGTGCATTATGTTTGGCATTCTTCCAAACTTAATAGTTTATTAAATTTGGAAAAATGTATCAAACGTTTTTTCTTCTTCTAATATGTTTGGGATCTAGAAGTGTGAGGTAAAATGTCGGCTTTTTTTTTTGGTATCTCATATGGATTGAAATTTCTCAAATCTTTCCAAAACAATTTTTGTTTGCTTCTATAATGGAATATTCATGCAATCAATCAATCAATCAATTGGAAGTTGTTTTAATTCAGTTACAAGTTTTAGTTTACAAATTAATTTAGTTTACGTCAGATTTCCCTTGTATTTAATAAAGTATTTAAAAGTAAATTTTAATTTATTTCAAATAAGCTTTTATCTAATTTTTTTTGAAGTCGTGAATTAACTCAATTTTATAAAGGTGATTTATCGAAAACAAATATGATAATTGATTAAATATCAATCCCGCGATTATATTACGTCAACAGTAAAATTTCTAATAAAAAGTCCACACTAACATTCTAAAATTTTTAAAAGCGAAATTATTTGATTAAAAAATATCTTGTTTATGCTCTTTACTTCTTTACATTTTATACACTTCCTCTCAAGTATTACTCTTTATTATTTAGAATGCATTGAGTGAGAAAAGTATTAAATAATTTTAAAATTTTAATAATAAAATAGATAAAAGCAAACCCTGTTATTTAGCTCTTAAATCCATAATGATGTATTTGATATATATTTGGAACCTAAAGGGTGATCATCATAAAGAAATTATCAAAAAATAATCTTTCAAGAATTCTTTCTTATAGTTTCATCTTATTTATATATTACAATCCTTCGTTTATAATTTCCTATATTCTTTCTACTACTAATTGGCATCATAATATATATTAATCTCTCCATAGCTGTAAAAAGTTTGACTGCTTAAATGTTAGAAAACAGTGTTTTTTCTACTAAAATGTCTGGTGGAAGAATGAAAAACGATTTAAATCGATTTACAACAATAGTAAATGAGGTAAAATAAATTATGGCTTTTTTCATTAAAATATTTTTTACACCTCGATTTATTTTGAAATGAAAACTTTATTTTGCAATGAAATTACTAATATTTTTCTGAAAATGGATTTTAAAAGGTGATAATCTTAAATTGTTATTTATTTCCTAAGTTAATTGAGAAATTGTAATCACTTTAGGGCTATTACATAGTAAATAGGATTATTATATAATAAAGCAAGTTCATTTTTATATAATAAAATGTTCATTTTTATATAAGAAAATGCAATGATAAAATCATTGCATTTTCTTTCATAACGAAGATTAATTAATTCCCAGCAGTACATTTGAATTTTATGCAATAAACACATAACTTCAATTTAATGATTAGATTTGAATTTTATGAAATAGAAACGTAACTCCAATTTAATAGAAAAATACGAATCAGTATCTTAAAAGTAGATAGTTAACGTTTTAAAATTAAAAAAAATTATGTAATTAGTGAATCATTTGATTATGGCTTTTTCTTGCACTTTAAAGTTTTCAGTTTTCAGAAGAGGTGAGTTGGATAAAAAAGATTTTAATTTATTCATTTAAAATTCTTATTTTCTAAAATTAAAATATTTGAAATTTAGAGTTTCCAAATCTGACTCTCTCTTTTTATTTTTTTTGCTCCATAATTTATTGAATAGAATGCAAAAAATTTATGGACTTCTGAATTTATCAAGTGCATAAAACTTCTCTAAGACTAGTGTACTGATGCTTTAGTAAGGCAAAAACTTTTATTTTGATTATCAAAAATACTGATTGGTTTACTGTATTAAGCGTCCAAATGCCTCTAAAGCAATACAAGTTTTGGAATGTGACTTCATTTCAAAATACAAAGAGATGTATTTTTTATTAAAGTTATAATTATCTCTATATAATTCGTCTATTTTGCATAGGGCATTGCATTTTTTTGTTAGTGAATCACTATTTAATGATCAGATTTAATTTGAATGTTTATGAGTGTTATAAATGCATAAGAACCGATTACAAGGAAACAAAATTTTTATGTTTCTAAATATTTACGTCTGAAGTTTACTGCAAATAATGAACTTTTTTATATCTTAAATATTGTGCCAATGTGCATGAGAATTTCTAATATGAAGTTTGTTAGCTAATCTATGACAGACATATCCGAGATGCTGTTAACAGCCCTTCTAGACAAACATATCTTCTCGTAATGAAATATACATAGTGTTTCCTTTCCGAGTAGATACGAGCCCTATAAGACCACGGTGACTTGGTGGTAAAGTCGCGGTTCGTAGGGTTTTAAGTTCGAGACCCGATTCTACCGAAGAACCGTCGTATAAGGGGTCTATTTCCCGTTAAACTCGTCATGCCAAACGTCCCTCTAGTGTTGTAAGGAGAGGGAATGCCATATCAGGTGTCATCCTCGTCTTCTGACCACTATTCAAAATTACGAGATCCGTACCAAAATAGCCCTAGTGTTTTTTTTTTGAATAAAGGGACGTTAATATAACTAAATTAAACGAGACATCTACTTAAGGTTTTAAAAAGATATCTTTTTTTCGTATGATCAGTCTGTCATTGGCAGTAACTATTTAATAAACGAATAGTAAACATTTTAATTTCAATATCGGAAAAACCGAATTTATGAAATATTTATGGAGTGAAATTGTGTCAGAATTTTCGAAATAACAAAATCATGTTGAATAACAGCCGTGCTACGAAAAGTTGGTTCCAGAAAAATGGAGTTCATCTACTTTTATTTAATAACAACCAGCAACACTAAAGCGTGACATGTGAACATCACTGTAGGGGGATTTGATTACTTCACAAACTCACCGGCACTGAAATTTGACTTTGTTATTTTACAACCCCAAAGGAAGCACAAAAGAATATTGTTGAATACAATCTCTTTAGCAGCAGGGTCTTCGAATTCGTAATTTTTTTGGTTTCGTAATTTACCGTGTCGGTGTCACAACCTCTGAGTGTAATTATGAACACCTCTTGTGATCTCTTTGAATCCCACTGACACGTCCATTGTTATTAATAATATATACGTCATCCGATAATGTGTACTCGAATCTTGTATATTTTTGCTCAATTGCGAGTGACCTTGAAATTTGCAGTCTCTCGGACTCTTTCAAAGAGCACGAACTTGCGCTGTCATATGATACCCATACGTCTTCGAGCAATCTTCACTTTCTAGAAGTGCATATACATGGTTATGAAATGTTTTGTTTCCTTGACAAAAGACGAAGAGAATTAATTACATAAGAATCACACAAAACAAAAGACAAAAATTAAAATGACTTCTTATGAAATTTTTAGAGAAAATTTGTACGTGTTGAATTTTTTAAAGGCCTTGTTGACCTGTTGATGGCTTTCCGAGCACTTGTATTAATTGTAATTGTAAATATTTATTATTTATTAATAGTGTTTTATAATTTTTTTGTTTGATTTAGCAGATATCGAATTCAGAAATAAGGAAGTAAGTATATACACCTAACAATTTGAACCTGTTTTTTCAAAACAATGTTTATAATCTATGCCAATTTAATTTTATACAGCCTGGGAAAACAAACTTCAGAAGAAGGTCTGCTTTGAAAATCCTATATTTTGTTTAGAATCAGAAAATGTGACGGCTACACATTACAAGAGGTAAATATAATCGATATTTCGTGTTCAACTTAATAGCATAGTTTCGTTATGCTTGAATTTACAATATATACAGCTCAAATTAACAATAGGAAACTTTTATTTTTAAATTAAAAAGACCAGAATAAGATAAATTGTCGTATTATATTTCAAAATTTAGTTAGTTAATATTAGAATTTCCTTTTGCATTTAGCAAATGGTGATGAAGATATTTCAACATTTCCAAATTAACCACTTGACATACGAATTTATTTAACTTCCTAATCAGATGACACACCCAACATTAAACATTTATTGTTATTTTAATTCCTATAAGAATGTAACGAGTTTTAAGATGATGAAAAGTTTCTAAATGATTCTGGCATTATAAATCACTGAATACTTTCACTCAATTGCAGGTTTAAAATTAAAAATTCAATAATTCGATGCGCGTGTCAGAGACGTCATTGTATGTGAAGTGGTTAATAAAGGCAAATACATACTGTATTCTCTGCATATTGTTGTATCGTTAAAAAGTGTACATAAACATGTGGGTAAATTAAAAAAATATACTATCATATACAATTTTTACATCGGGCAATTCATTTTTGGAAATTTTCAATTTAAGTTGTAAAAACCCTTTCTTTAACAACTCAGTAAAAGATATTTTTGATTATATTTATTTTGGGTTCAAATCTTTGTTAAAATAGACTTCTACAGAAGGAAAAACCAAATACCGAAAACAGTACATTTTTGTTAAAGTATTATATTCTTTTCAGAATTCTCACTGACTTTTTGAAATTTATTTTATACTTGAAATTTCACTTACCATCATGAAGTCATGAAATTCTGTTCTAAATAGTATTACATCCTATTTGTATTCAAAATTCTAAATGAACATGAATCCAGAGCTTTATTAAAAGACATAACTACTAGTAAATTTTAAATGAAAAACGATCTGCAAGATAAATATCTCAATTATCTAGGACAAGTTCTGCTTGGATTTTATGGAAATAGCGCACAAAGCAATATTATTTGCCAATATTTTATACAGTCTCAAAACTCTGAATATATATTTTGGAATTTATGGGTATATTTAACATTCCTCTACGATTAAAAGAAGACAACAGAGTAAAGCGGAGTAATGGGAGACAGTTTGCATCTGTACGCTTTTTTTGTATTTCTTTCGAAAATTGTTAATAAGAATTTCCATAAGCCATAATGGCAACACTGATTATCTCTTTTGTCCGAAACATTGGTCAGAATATCAGTCGCAGAAGAGCAGTAGAAAAAGAGAATGTTTTTAATAAAAGGAAGAATTTTTTTACTTTATAATAAAACATTAAGTACTTAAATAGTAAAACATTTGAAAAGGTACATTAGGAATATTTATTTTAGTTTTTATTGTGTACCCAATCATGTTTTCAAACCAAATTAGAGATACAAAGATACCAGATGTTGAAACTGGATACTGAATTAAAAAAATGTGGTTAATCTTGATATAGTGCTTAAACCAGAGGGCATGGTCTCCCCCAAACTTTCTTGTGTAATCTCTAATAAACTTTTCATGCCAGAGAATGCCTTACATGGCACCGGCGTACAATTGTAATAAAATACTAAAGTTTGGCGGAAATTTAGAATTTTTACTGAATCTCTCCTGTCAACTTTGGTGATCTATTTGGCAATGAATCACTAATATGCATTGATAGTATCCCAAAACCGAATTTTAATTTTAGACATGTTTTCGCCAACCGTTTGAAACAAAAATTTGGCACAAAACTGCATTTGTAATCTAAAAATCCTTAAAATTTGTTCTATTTAAGTTATTGCACTTTTGAAATGTTATGTTTATTTTTTTCTGAAAGTGCAGACCAACAGATAGTCAACCAGTAATTGGATTCGGATCAAAATTTGAAGCTGTAAATGTTATATCTGTAAACCGAATTTTATCAGTCTAGTTCTCTTCGTTTGTAACTATCTTGTTAGCTTATATTCGAACAATAGGACAAATGGACTTCCTCTAAACAGATTTTAATTGGAATTGGCAGAAATCTGCTAATGTAGTGTAAAATTCATCATTCTAACTCAAAGCGATTTTGTTATCTTTATCCCAAATAGACAGACGAACATATATTTTCTAAAAACGAGTTTTTTGAAGCCAGCGAATTTGACGAGATGATTCATAAAAATCTCCAATTCGAATTTTTTGATAGATTACTATACTTTCTCTATGCTGTGTATAAGAGAAAGTAGAAAGGCCTCATCAGTGAAAACATATTCATCTTAGACTCTTGATACGATATTATAAACCTTTATATACAATAAAGGAAAAATTAAATAAAATGTATTAAATGATTACTTCTAATTTGACATCACAACTGTAAAAAAAAAAGAAGAGGGAACACAGCAAGCTAAAATGTTTAAATTCAAAATAAATTTTTGAATATAGGTAAATTGGTATCCACTTACTTGTCTTAATTTAAATAAACTTTATTCTTTTACACAGGAAACGACCCAGCTGCATGCCGGCTGAACTAAGCGAAAAAGACGAAGCAGATCTCTACTATCGAGAAATATTGCACGAAGGAGAGGACAAATATTCAAATAATAATCGACAGTGGACCTTTCGATTTTTCAGCCTTCTTCTGTTGCTGTTCATAGCCACAGCAGTGGTAAGAAAAGCTATTTGATATTACGGAAGTTGCCTACATTTTTACAATGACATCAGTTAATTATCGTGTGGTTAATTTAACATTTGATTTGTAAAGTACATATCAACTGATATAAATCGGAGAAGGCGTAGTTTGAGAAAAAAAAATCATAGTATGTTTTGCCTTTTATGATTGCGATTATCTAATAATTAATGAATGCTAGAAATTAATGAATGCTAGAAATTATTTATCTACGTCTTCCAAGAATCGGTTACAAGCATTTATACTCCCAATATAAAAAGAATTTTTCGTTCGCACTATCTTCAGTACATTGAAATGCAGAACTTATTAATGTTTGTGTAACTAATCACAGAATATATTTCAAAAGTTAATAAAGGAGAAAAAAATAAGAAATAAGTATGTATTCTCAAATTATAAAGCAAGCCATTAAGCAAGAGTTTCAGAATCAATAGTTTATACCTTTAAAAAAATATTTTATTTATAAAATATCATTCATATAATCAAGCCTTACATAGGTGTTGTCGTGAAAGAAGCATAACATCTTTTTATAAGTTTTGTTAAAATGATGATTTCTTATGATTTCTTGGAAGAAAGATTCTATAAAAGAACTTCTTTTAAGATTCTGTAAAGTTATGGTCCTTATATTAATGAAATAAAATTTAATCTAATTTTGAGTAACAAAGATTGGTTTTTATGCTGCTTCATTTTCCTTTACATCAACGTTATATTCTTTTTTCGTTTCAGAAATTTGTTTCGAACATATACAAACTAGTACACAGCATGGCTTTAGAAATCATGATACCTCTGGAATTTTTGCAGTCTATTTTATTCATCGGACAGGTAGTGTTTCCTACTTATCCAGATTTTTCCCAGTTTAACTAGAACAAATGACAAACATAATTTTTCAATTGTTCCAAAAGTTAATGTAATAAATTTTGGGCTAAATAAATGTTATTTTAATTTTATATGAAAGTTCATAGATATATTGTCTTTCTATTGAGAATGAGGAGTGAGAGGAAGTATGGCACATTTCTTAAGAACTCATTTTAAACACAATACCGAAAATATAATAACTGACAGAATGCATCATAGATGGCGCCACGAATTATCACATTTAAGAAATTTAATGACATTTTTTTAACATACTCTTTCTAGTATAGAGAGTTTTAAGAAATTCTTAGCAATATTATAATCAGAAGTGTTCATCATTCTACTAATTTTTCAAAAAGTTTTTATTACGATTTTATTTAATCTGCCGTTTTACACAGAAATGTAAGAATTAAAATACAGAAAGCGCAGATTTTTTTAAAGTTCTCATTTGACATTTATATGCCATTTCGTCTCATTTCTAATGGTTATGAAGTCAAACGATATTGGCGAGTATTTCATATAAACTATTTAAAGAACTTTATTGAAATTTTTCAAATTAATTTTGTTGCTTAAAACAATGGGCATATGTTTTCAGAATAGTTAATTTGATTCGCAGTGCTGCATTTAATACAACTAATAAGTACGTCAGAGAAAGCTTTAGAATTTTTTAAATAAAAAATCTACCAATATGCTCATAAATCGTATAAAATAAGGAAATTATAATTTGTATACAAAACAGACAAAAAAATTAAATTTTATTTGATGATAAATATTTAATTTTAAAATTTAATTATTGTTTCCAATGCTACATATATTGTTAGGGCATTAAAAATATTCATAAAATTATTTGTAATAGTAGTATTAAATTTGTAATGATGGAAGTTGTTTATTATTATTTCTATGTGCACATTTTCATTTATACCTCTTTATTTATAATTTCTTGAAAGAGTCTCATTACTGTGTATATATATATATGAAGCATTGAAAGTCATAAGATGCAAAATATTTTTTTTCCCTATAAGAAATAAATATTTAAATAACAGTGTTTTTCCAGAAAATCAGCTAATCTGAGCTGAAAGCCAAAGAAAACAAAATTATGACTCTTTTATTGAATTGATATAACAATTGATCATTGTATTTCAACCTATTGATCGCTGAGCTAAATCATTTGACGTGCCCACATTGAAAATCATTTGGCAAGTTTTGTATACGTATATCGCAAAAAGTTAATTCAGCTGAGATAGGTCTGCTTTCGAGTTTCAAGTTCATTATCTTACACAGGAACAATAAATACTTTGGACTATTTTCAGATAACAAGTATCATGGTATCGACGCTAGCAAACAGCTCTTACGCTACCAAATCGCAAAGCTAGCTTCATATAGATGTCATCAATATTGGTCGATGGATCTATATCCTGTTTATGCCGAGCATTGTATCAAAAATTATTTTTATCAACAATTCCCTATTAGCATGGAGCGTTTGAAGGTCGCAGTACGAACCTGCGACGTTCGGGCGTGTAGCCGAGTAACGTACCGATCAAGCAAAAGGGACCCTTCAGCTCGAAGGATATTATCTGGCTTATAAGGCTAACGCTACAAGCATAAGATTTTAACGATATCTACACGATAGTGTTCGATATTCATAGAGCAGGCCAAGAAGATTTCGTAATAAAGTTATCGGGCATTTTGTGATCATAGGATTTGCTTATGAAGATCAACAAAACATTTATCACGAATGACTATGAATTCAATCGTCATTACATTCTGATAATACAACATAAATTTATACTTAGAGCTTGTAGGAGAAAAAAAGAAATAAACTTTATTTCAACTCATTTGGCAGTAGCGATTAAGATAATCTTGGAGGCGTCCTGGCATAGAGGTAGCGCGTCTTCCCCGTGATCTCGGCGTCCCGGTTCGGGTATGGTTGCTTTTCTGTGTTCTATCTGAAAGGTGTGTGAATGTGCCTCCCTGTAAAAAAGGGGCTGTGCAAGCGAATGTGAAGAGCGAGTAGCAAAAGTCGTACTCTTGGGCCAAAGTTCGTGCTAGTGAAAAACAAGAGACGCTGATTAGGCTTAAATCGCTGACTACCTCAGCGAGCTTGTCCATGACAAGTGCCATAAGAAACAACAACAACAACAAGATAATCTGAAAGGATTAACTGATACGTTCGAAAGAAGTGTCTTAATTCTCTCAGAGCAACTTTTCATTAAAAATATATCCATTATGTATCCTTGCATCAGTACAATTTTTGATGATTGTGTGGGAAACATACTATCTTGATAATCATAGCATTAACTGAACATGTTTAAAGGATTAAAAAATGCAAAAGGAAACCATAATTGATTCTATGCTCTTATAGGAAAATCAGATAACTGTAAAAATTATTTTCGTTTTTAAATATGTAACTATCATTCACCAAATGAAATTATTTATTACTTCTTTCCCATATGATAAAATCTTATTAAATAAATATCAATCTTATTTCTTTTTTTATTCCAGGGATTTTTCATCCTTTTAACATTTGGAATAGATGCTCGAACTCTTTCCATCCAGATGACAAAATGGTACGTATTCGATAAATTTTCATGTTTAAATGCATTAGTAACCGTCTTTCTGTGATAAAGCGCGCGTTCTTTTTTAAGTATATTGATTGCGTATTTTTAAATCCTTATTTGAAATAAACACGAATATCTTTTTATTACTCTGAGATAAACATAAAAAAGAATCATATGATTAAAAGCAAAACTTAGAATTTCTTCTTCTTTTTTTAATCTCGTCAAGTTGTGAACAACGTGAAGTAATAATACCTATACGTTAGTTAAAAGTTAGTTATTTAACCACTTAAATGTTTTATTTTCTTTACTATCTAATAAGATGACACCTTCTATTTTGGGAATATTTTGTTATTTTGTTTCAAATGGAAATCCATTGAATACATGACTTATCTATGTATCAGAAGTAGTTTTCATACTGAATTATAATAATTATGAATGGTTTATTTTTAGCTTACAGTTATCAAAATTCAATAAGTCGATGCACGTACGGCATATGGGCAAAACTGTTAAGAGGTTAAAAGTATTGTCCGCGTATTAAACATATTTTGCAGATTTGGCGCCATATATTTTAATTTTCCAGTGTGTAGCATGTTATATAGGGTGTCGGTAATTGTGGCCCAAGTTAGCCGATTTCATTTTAATTTTCAATTCGGATGACCCTCTGTTTTCATTGCTTTAACGGATTGTAAAGGAATGAGAATTAAAAAAAAAGGAAATAGAACAAATTTCGTTTTGAATCGCTTTTTTCCTTAGTATTTCTGGCTTTCAAGTTGGTTGTGGGTGTAATGAAAGAAATTCTTGTTTAAATAAGTAAGTGCTTTGAATTTCATTCGTCCAGCTTGCCACTTAGTTAATGGCACCGTTAAGTACCTATTCCTTACGTAGCATTCTTCTTACTCTAATTGCATAACTTGTCTGTGCCCATGTGAAATAGTTTGAGTTGAGTGCAAGAAAAAACAGCAATTAAGTTATTTTTATTTAACATTGATTATTCATTTATGAACAGAAAAGTATAATATATAGTAATAAGGGTATTTTTACTTATGCACTTTTAAAATTTGTATGGGTAAAGTAATACATTTTAAGTGTACTTAAAATCCGATTGCGTCAATATACTTTAAAATAATCGTATTCTAATGTATAAAATTTGAATAAAGATAAACTTCTAGATAACAAATTAATTTTTTTTGTGTGAATCAATCGAAGGGATGATTACGCATTGTGATGCTGGGTAGATGAATTAATGCTTGAAAGTGATGGCTATTTGAAGGTGTTAGAGCTATTAGACGGGGCTATAAAAAGTTTTAGATTTAGGTAATCTTTGAATTAACATTAGTTTCAATCGAATATGTCAGAATATCTATCGAGCAAATTACAAATGCGAGATAGTTTTTAGAACATTTTATGCAAACATTCAAAGTTATCAGAAAGCAAATTTTTTCAAGGTCTTTTATGACTATTTATTTACCTTCATGCTGAGTCTTATATTTCTATTACATAGTTCTTGTATCAATCAAAATATCGTCCTAATATTTCAAAAAGAAACCTATAAGTTATTTCAAAACTTTCAAGGTATCCATTTACCTTATATGTTTGGTAATATTAATGAGAAAAACTTGAAATCATGTGTTATGAATCTTAAACCTTCATATCGAGTCTTATATTTCTACTAAACAGTTTATGTTTCAAGCAAAAGATTGTCCTAATATTTCAAAACAACATTTATAAGTTATTTCAAAGCTTTCAAAGTATCCATTTACCCTATGAATGTGGTAATTTTAATGAGGAAAATCTGAAATACGATGAATAGCTCAAAGTATCTAGAGACAAAGTCGTTTTTCGCATTATGAAATTGATCTTAAAATGAGAATATGATATACTTCATTTCCAGAGTCTAGAATTATCATAATTCCATTATCAGAAATTAACACACTAATTGAAGAATTTGCATTCTTCCAAGTGACCTTCTTGTCTATTTTTTACTTGATTATGTTGCATTCACTTACGACTTGAAGTTTCTTCCTTTCTTAGAATGGAATTATCTCCCGATTGTATTCTTAACATTGTTTATAAATGAAAGATAAAAGGGGGCAATTTTTAAACAAATGGAGCATATCTATCTAGACGATTATTTTCAATGACTTTTCTTTCATTCCAATTAAGTCATTATCAAATGGATTCGTTCTTGCTTTTTGATGAAGTAATATGAAGTAGAAATCAACACAGAAATCACTAGGTGATTTTCGAAAAAAAAGTTGTTAATTCATAAAAAATGAATAAAGTGAGAAAATTGTCCTTTTTATTGATCTTGTTTCACTTTGAATTCAAGAAAAGTGTAGAGCCGCTAAGTTCGGCAACCCTACTCACCTCTTATAGCAACGCCGCTTGTATAGCAGGGAGGGGAAAAAGAGGGTGAGAGTGAAGGGAAGTCTGTCTTAGACCATAGGAGGCGAATGATACTTTGAGTGTTTGTGTTGATTTTCGGATTTTTGTTTAATTTTGTGCTGTGTCCCGCATCAACGTGTGATTAAAAAATTGGGATTCATATTGGAAATGATCACTGTTTCTACAACTCACACTAAAGAAACCACACTCAAAAAAAGTTTTTTTTAACAAAAAACATACAATTTGTAAACTGGAAATAAAATGTACTACAGTTTTTATCAAATGAACCAATTTTTTTATTTATACACTTATTTGATTGTATTATAATTTTACAGTTTTTTGTGTATAAAGAAAATTAAATTTGAAAAATGTATTTAATTTTTATTGCTCCAGAAATATTAGAATTTAAACTACTAAAGGAACTAATCAAGTCATATAAAACCTTGATAATCAATTATGTGTAGTAATTGTAAAATTAAAACTGATAAAAACAATCAAATTTGTATCCAAGCAATGATCCATTTGTTATTAATAAATTTGCCGTTATTACTACTATTGTTTTGTTGCTATTAATCTGTTTATTTTATTTTAATTAAAGAATTTATATTCATTTCAGGTGGAGAAAGACCCGTTATGGCAAAGAAGAATTCGTTCCGAATACTTCTGAAGTACAGAACACAAGCGAAATAGCACAATTCTGCAATCAGTTCAACACTTACTACATTTCAAAGTGCTTTCAGAACCTCGCTAAAAACAGAAAGTAAGTTGAAATATCTTCAGTATCTTTTAAATAAAACTAGAGAAAAAAAATCAATTACCTTCACTAGAGACATAACTATTCAAAAATTTTGTTGTATTTCATAATTGTATTAACTGCAAGTTTATCTATAGATTATAATTAATCTTTATGTGAATTTAATATGAAAATTTGCATAAGGAAATTTCATGAGAAACCTTAAATCTGTTTCGGCTTGCAAAATTCAACTATTAGAATTGTAAACACATTTTCTACTTTTTCCCATATTATTTTAAATTTAATTCATTTGGCCATGGCAAACAGAAAGCATTTTTTAAAATAACTCTGTTGTATAAAAAGAACAAATTTCTATCTTCAATAGCTTGATACAATCTCAAAAAGCTTTAGAAAGTACATCAACTAATCACAGGAGTGTCTATTAAATATTTTCCAATGTGATACAATTTTTGTTATTTAAGTATTACACTAAACTATTCATTAAGTATTCTTCGATAAAAGTTGTTTTTAAATTACTTACGATACAAACCAACATTAAATAATTTAGGAATTAATCATTAATTTTTAGGATATACATTAAGCAATAGCTAAATGTATTCTTCAAAAAAGAAGACAGAAAATTAAATTCGAATTTTTTAAATACAAGAATGAATAAATATCGCCCTTTTAATATCTACAGTTTAATGTCGGTTGAATAAAACAGATGACAGAATGATAGGTTTTCGTATAAACTCCACAAAAGGGAGGAAGCAATAAGTGAAATGTTTCTCTAATTAAATTGAACAATCGTTATAAAATGATTTTATGATCCAAAAATCTTATACTAAACTTACAGAAATTATGTTAAACTTTATATAGGACTTAAATAATTTTAAAATTGTTGGACAGCAAAAGCCTGAAGTTCGCTGACACATCAATGTGACAGATGACACATTGATATAAGCACACATAATGTATACTTTGTTGTTTTACATATTATTTACTAAAAGCATGCCTCAAAAGTACATCATTTCTGCAAAGAACACTGCCTCAGCGTGTCTCTAACTGATATATTATAGAACCGTATTACAGAAAACCTCTCTCGAATCCTCTGCCAGTATTGGCGGCAAAGATTCAAGAGACATTCCGCCTCGAAAGGTAGGTCGCTTCGTTCAGTAGGTTGAGTTCACAATTTCAATCATTGGGTTGGGTGGTTGGCTGTACACAACCGCCATAATGTAAAAGATAATTCATTTGTGACTTTAAACAGTTATTGCTTATGCATGAGATAATCACATTAGACTTGAGTTGTTACACTTTGTAACAACTCAACTCTCTGTGCATAAGAAGAACAACTCAACGCTGTATTTCAGAACAAGTTTTGTAAACCGTTCTTGTTGCGATTTGTGGTTCGGAATAAACAGGAATTCGAATTTCGTTTGTGTTTGCGTTTAGAAGTCATTGATTACAATAAAGATGTGGAGTAGTATGCATGATCATATCAATATTCAAAATTTTCAATAATATTCAATTCATAATTCATTTCAATTTTGAAAATTTCAGAATTTAGAGGCATGCAATCAATTTATTTAATTGAATAATTGTTGTACAATTTGTACAATAGCAGTTCAATTTAACATATATGTTATTCTAAAATATTAATAATTAAAGAAAAAACGTATCGATGTCGATAAATTAAAGAATTAAATTCAAAATGGAAAATAAGAGTTTTGATATTATGAATTTGAATTCGCTATTGCAAACAGTGCTTCCTTTTGGGAAGTTTGCAATGACAAATTTACCCACTGTAGAATTCGATTATTTATAACGTAATAATTAATTTCTAAAAAATATATTTTAAAATTTTCCTTTATTTTTTCTATAAACAGCAATAATGCATAATTCTATAAACAGCAATTCATTTCTATAAACAGCAATAATGCGTGTATTTTAAAAATGCTCCCTTAATTGTATAATTCCATTTAAGAAACTTTTTTTTAAAAAAAATATGCATTATAAATTATATGAAAAAAGAAAAATATAGATTGAACTTAGTTTCTTAACATGAAATCTATCTGCAAACGCTATATAGTATCATATAATTTGAAAAGATTCGATAGAAGCTGATTATATTATTTATATAATTATATATGAATTATATATAAATTTTTTCGTTATCTAATAACTTATTTATTTAATATTGTTTGCATTAGATGGAAAGACGACTTCTACAAGAATTGCTTTTGGGGTCACCAGTTAGTCGACTGGTTGATTCAGGAAGGCGTCGCCAAAGATGACATCGAAGCCGAAGAATTCGGGCAGAAGCTTCTGCTAGGGGGTGTCATCAGCCACGTGACGGGGGCCCACCACTTCCACGACGCCCCTTACCTCTACTACTTCGTGAAGAGGGAGAAACCCTTCCAGCGGGAGCTCAGCTGTACGGATCTCTCGGAGGAACTGGAAGTGACCACTTGCAAATATTAGCTTGCAATCTCGTTTTGCTAGAGAGAGACGACTGCAACGATCAGTTGTGTGACAATTAGATTCGCTGTACATATTTAGAGAGCTTATTTTGTTTTTATTCAGTGTTAACGTAACTCGTTTCTTTTTTGTAACATTTGTGTTCAAAATGATTAAATGTAATTTCTTATAGCGTCGCCTTTTTCTTCCAATTCCTACTATTAGTTCAGGCTTTCCTCATATATATCTTTTCAGTCGTTAATAAAATACTTTTTATTCATCCACGCAAGTTAGAGCAAATTTTTTAAAACTTGTAGTGAATGACATTCGATGTTAATGCAGTTTTTTCAAATATTAATTCATTCCATTAAATTTAATTCATTTTTAAATACTTCAAATAGAATTTTAGCAGTTTGTAATGAAAATTGAAATCAACAGGTAGTAGCTCAATCGGTAAAAGGCGAAGGTATTTCTGTATTTTTTGCTTGGGGGTAGAGAATAGGATGGCTTATTACACTTGGAGCAGCAGTATTATAGTTTGTGTTTTCTTTAAATTTTTAGATGCATAAAATCTTCACAGTCGGCCACAACAAATCTTGTCAATACTGCTACGTTCAGTGGTGGTGGGGTGGTCGGCTGTACACAATAAGAAGATACATAAAATCAAATGTATTTAAGATATTTAAAAAATAAACTAAGAAAGTGAGATTTAACAAAAGATAAATAAGAAATTTAATTTTAAAAAACTGTTTAAATCATAAATTTTTTGGTGTTAAACTGAGAAAATATGAGTCTAGTCTGAATTAAAATTTGTTTTTAATAAAACACATTTTATTTATCATATTTATAAAAGCAAGTCAAATATCCAACTTTTTAAACAAAGAACAGACATAAAATTATGATTCTCATAATATTACACAAAAATAAATATTTTAACTACAATAATGTTCATAGGAATCCTTGTTGACATGTATATTTCAATCGGGAAAAAAAGGAAGCAGTTTCGCATAACAGCAAACAAATACACGTATAAGCTTTTAAAATACAATAACTGGAACTGTACAAAACCATTTTCTTTTTCGCTCTATGAAAACTATTCTCATTTGTTAAAGCAATTAAGTATAAATAAAAACTCTGGATGCATAAAGCTTTTTTTTAAACAATTCGTAACTGTTGTAGCACCACTGTTTTGTAAGAACAAGGATTGCGATAGTTATTTTTCATTTCACTTCATAAATATACATCTAATGCACACGAAAAATATTCTCTTCGTCAATAAAAAAAAAAAGGTATATTCTGCCATAAACAACACTTAAAATAATTCTAAAATCCATATACAGAGAGTTCTCATCGAATAAATATCAAAGAGAATTTGGCATCGCTTTATCTAAACGCACAACGTTCTATTTATGTTTGATATGTCAGGGGCTTATTTGGAAAAAAAAATTACATAAGCCCCCTTCCACACAAATTCCAATCTGAAGTAAATCACAGCATTAAGAACTTTTCGCTTATTCGTTTGGGGTTTGTCTTCCGCCCCGAGCAACACTCTCCCTGCAGGAATCGAGTGTTGTCCGTGCCCCAGTCAGCTTGACGGTCTGAGTGTCCCTTTCTAGAAGTTTTCGTAGTGATGGATGAAGTAGGGCAGCTTGCGATTTTTGTTTACTGTTTCGCAAGACTTGGTGATGTTTTCTGTCATCGCGGAAGGCCCGCAACTGAAAACGCCCACTTTGCTCACCTGGAAGAAGTGAAACATAGAATTAGGAAATATTTAAGTAGTAAAATCAAGAAAAAGAAGATTTAAGAAACGAACAGTACAAACATTTGTATTTTATATAAAAATTAAGATTGTTTTAAGTTAAATAAATAAATGCTTTGTTCGTCATTCTTCTTTGATTGCTGCAATGATTCTCATGAAAAAAGATTCTAGCACAACTGAATCATTTCTAATAGGAATGATTTCAATACTCTTCAAATCAAAACAATCCAAGAGACTTATGTTTCCAATATTATTTTTAAATCAATCGAAATAATAAACCTCAGCAAATCATGGCTACGTATTTATCCTTGAAATGTTTAATGTATCAATTTTCAAAATTTAATTCTTATTTCAATAATTTGAAAATCAAAATTCAATGAAATATTGCTATGGAGTCCATTAATCAAAATTCGTATACATTTTGAAATTTTTTTTAATAAAATACAACAATATAATGAATAATCAATAGGTCTTTAAATGTAATTTATTCGAAACAGGCGAGAAAGAATTTTAATTTTTTTTAATAATATCTTCGTTTTTTAATTTCTTTGTATTAAATGAAAAACTATTTTATTTAGGAAATTTCTCCAATAAAAATTACTTATTTTCCAATACATAGCAGCATGTTGAGTAGGTATAGAGCACACACACAAGTTTTTTACACGACAAAAGTCACTTTCAAAAAAAATTCTCTTTACATCGTTCTTGAAGTAAAATAAAATTCAATTCGCTTACGTATGCGTGTTGCTGTTGCACGAATTTCAAGAAAGCGGTCATGTCTGGCCTTCCGAAGTGGTTGACCGCTTTCAGACCAGTGAACATGCTGCAATTGGATATTCTCTGAAAATGAGTCTCGCAGATGTACTAGGGAAAAAAATAAGGTATTCAGTAGAGAGATTTCAACAGTCAAAGAGAAGAACAATAAGGCAATGACTAATGAAAATAATAAAACATTGAATTTCAGTTTTCCACAACTAAAACATAAAGATACTTCAATTCAAAACTTTTTTGTTGTGGAATTTGAATGCCCAGTAAATCCACGATTTCACCACCAGCACAGATTTAATTTTAAACCCTCATTTTGACAAAAAAGATTTTTAAAAAATGGAAAACGTACAAACATCTTGCAACTCTTTCTTCATTCAAAAGCCAAGTAAGGATCGATAATAAATTGGCAGCTCTATTAAGATGAAGGTGTACAGAAAACGTATAATTCAAATTACATAAATGAAAAAGGTCCTGGAAACTTATACATTCCACAAACCTGTTAAAATAGCGATTGTGTTAGTCAGCATATTACATTATAAAGCTTCATTCTACAGGAAATTGTTAATGATTCTATCTTTTTACATTTATTAACAATCCCACTTGAAAGGAGGTATATTGATTTCAATTCGCGAGTTGAAATTAATATACTCAATTCGCAAACATTGTCTTTGTGAAATGATGGCATAAAGTGTCACTACAATTTAAACTATTTTTAATCTTAAAATGAGGGTAAATAAATCAAAACTAATATCAATCATTTCATTTTAAATTTTCACATATTTTAAACGCAATATGACAGAATGAATGGTAAAAACCAAAGATTATGATATAGTGAAAAGTAATCCAAAAAATTCTATACGTTCTTTCATTATGTATAATCTTCTACATATTATAAAATTACTCTTTATATTAGAACACTTTCTTTAATATGCCAAATTAAACCAGTTGTAAATGAGACTCCATTTTCACCAAGAGGTTCGCTATAAGCATTATAATTCTGCATCCATTTCGAAAACCACAACACCTCTTTCTTATAAACAAATTATTTTGGATATTACCAACTGGATAAAATTGTGCACAATTTAAGCTGAGGTAATATGTTTTGGCACAAGGTAATAACAAACGAAATTTCACGCCCAGAAACCAACTGAGTTTCATCATTGTGCGATGACTAAAATAATATGATTTTATGCCATCAAAGAACATTTAAAAGATCGAGGTGAATTGAATTGAAAGGAGTCTGCTCACCAACATCGTCGTCCGCAGGTCGAACTTGTGAAAGAACTGCGTTATGAATATATGGACCTCCAGAACATTCGTGACGTCCTTTCTTTCTACGTCCCGCAGCACATCGATGAACCACTCGAAGTGGCGATGAGACGGACAGATCCACAAGAAATACACCTGCAGGGGGAAAAGGAAATATCGTTACAAGACAAATTAATACAAATAAGATCAATACACGAATTTTTTAAACAGTTCAATGTCATTATAGAAATAATTCTATTCATTTTCAAATGCTTCCAACTTGTCGAAGTGGTTTTTCAGCCTTTATCAAATGTTTTATACAACAAAGAAATAAAATAACACCTTTAATGATTCCTTAAAGCAGTAAATAAATGTCTGCGTTTATTCCACGACAGTTTCATAATGCAAGACTTTGATCTTTTGCAGAGTGTCTCAACGCCAGAATCACAAGCTTCTGGGAGAGGTAGGATTCCCCTATTACATTAGAAATGCAGGACTGGACAACTTGCCAGTCACAATAAATTGCACGTTCACAGCATTCCCAATGAAAATCTTCATTTTAGCAGCCTTCACTCGAAAGATTCAGTAATCATAACCAATGACACCACACCGGTGCATATTAAACAGTAGGTGATCACAACTAATGACGTAGTAATGTTGACAAAGCTGACATTATCTGATCTAAACTTTAGATCCAGAATGCATAGTTTAGGGCAACAGTGTGAAGATATCTTGTGGTGAGACATTACTTTATTTAATGATGGTGATATCTTTCATAACATCATACAACGGTCTTTACACTCGATTATTGTTATGAATTCTTTGTGTATTTTATACTTGTGGTAATTTCTACGGAAAAAAAAAGATAATCGACAGCTATTGGTTTTTCATATTAATTTTCACCTCATTATGTATTGTTAATTCAAAAGCCACCACACTTCAAGTACAGTTTCAGTTTTTTTTTTAAAAAAAAAGGCGATTGGTGATTTTATTAATTTATAGAAAACTTGCAACTAAAGATCCATCCAAGCATTTTTAAATATTAGTCCAATATTAAAATTTCCATTTTTTATTCCCTTTTTTATAAACTATCAAATGTTTTATATATTAATACACCTATAAAATGTTTTATATATTAATACACCTATAAAATGTTTTACGAAGATTTTTTTTAGAATTTCACCTTCATTTCTAGATATATTTCTATAAATAAAGGTTTATTTAAGACTAAGAAAAAAAATCATTTTTTATTTCACTTACTTACGCGATTGAAAGTTAATATAATTTCATACAAGTACTGACTAAATGATCAAAAATAGCAAAGTATATAAAGAAAGAAAAAGATAAAGCTCTATACTCTCTTTTATTCAATTAAACTAATTTGGAAAAGAATTTAGCATTATTCTGAACCACAAGAGAAATATATTTAAAGAATGCATATTTAAAAATAAGGACTAACATGTAAGTCAATCAAATAAAATACATAAGTGATTTGAAGATAAAGATTCTGAAAATAAAAGTAATATATTATAGACTTAGCTTCTAACATTATTTGCATCAGAAATCAGTAAGATTACTTTTTTTCTTCTGAATTCAAAGTCATTAGAATATTTTTCTACGCTGTACCCCCACTGGTTATTGAAAGCATTTTGGAATGCTTAATAATAATACATGTATGAGTTTTAGCTGTGAATATCACGTAGCGTTTAAGGAGATATATGGGCATGTGGTGCATGCGTATCGATAAAATATTGTTAAACGAATGCCACTTACTTTCTTACATGCCACCCCCGAGTACCTATTGGTAGAGGTTCCAAACACGAGGTCATTGAGAATGGAAGCATAAGGCGTGACTCCGATTCCTCCGCCAACCATTACGGCCACTTCGAACTTGTACCAATCCTGGTTTCCTCCTCCGTAAGGGCCTTCCAGTCGAATCTGAGGGAGTGAAAATTCATAACTAACAATGAAGTTTTTGGAAATTAAATAAACTTTTTTTAATTAAATGTAATTACCTAGCAATCATATATTTCTTTTCACAATGCCTCAAAATAATATTTTTACAATAATTTGGCTTTTTGGCATTTTCTAGAAAACAAACTTTATATGACTGAAAGAGATTGTTATTAAAGTAATATGGATTAGTTACTTGATTTTAACATGGAATAATAATTATTTCAGGCATTTGAAATTCGTGTGATTTTTATGATGAAAGTGAAAATGCATCGAATTTATACGAATATTTAAATCGTCGCGTACAAACTACTAATTTTCAAGCTTAATTTGTCACTTTTTACAAATGCATACCAAGGTTACTATTTATTTTGAAACAATATAAATTCGTAAGAAAATTGTTTATTAATTCATTCAATAATAGCTACAAGAATAAAAAGTATGCTCTAAAATTTTGTGATAAAATATTGTTTAAACGAAATTTTAAAATTAAATAAATAAAAAGAACCTTCAATAAAACGGTCACGCGTCTAAATCGGAATTCCCTCTCTTCTCCCATACTTTCCGGACTACTTAACTTTATTTTTAAACTGTTTCAACTTTTATGCCATTGCCTTTTTCGATGATTAAACCATTAATTAGCAGAAAATGAATTAGTAAAAGGAAAACTGGCCTTATTTTCAGTTTTGACATTCGTTGACTGTTGGTTCAAAATTCTTAGGGAAAAAAAATGCAAAAGTATTTTCCTTTCACCGTATAATTTCTCTCAGAAATTCACCTGGAGATATCATTTAAACAAAAATGAATCCGCGAAATGTATATGAATCGGAGTATTTGTTTGAGGTCTACTATTGCATCTTCTTTTCCTATGTAACTCTCACTAATGCCTCAACTACAAGACTCACCTTGGGCAGAGGTCCATCATTGAGATTGCTCGGGTCGAAGTAGTTCCTGAGCTTCCAGGTCCAAGGACCCTGTGCCTTAACGTGCACAGACAGGTAGTTCTCGTGGGGTGCAGAAGTGAGTGTCAGGGAGTGGTACTCTGCGTTGCGGAAAGCAGTGCAGCTCAGACGAACCCACTGGCCAGAAAGGTATTTGAAGTTGGGCGGCCGAGCGAACTTCACCTTGGTCACATCTGAAATCAAAAAGGCAGGGTTCCTTTTCACTTTCTTCATACATGTATTATAATAGGCATCCAAATAACTAAGAATCCGAATTTATGATTTAAGATACTATAAAAATTTATATAAAGAATATCCCCTAAAATCATGGGCAGAATTTAAAAGATAGGCGAAATGTATATAAAGAAGTACTTTTTCTCTATTAATCGATATTAAATCTTAGAATTACTTTACATATTATGAAACCATAATTTTATAACCCTAATAGCACACAAATATTGTACAATATTGATCAATATTGTTTAATATTGTTTAGAGGTGATTGCTAAATAGGCCCGTTAATATCCTTCAGGCTGAAGGGTCCCTTTTGCTTGATCGGTATGATACTCGGCTACTAAACATAAGATTGGGAGTTCGGGCCTAGCGCTATCCGCTATTCATCCTACAATGGTAACCCGGCGACCGACCTTGGATAAACATAACCTTCGCACGTAGCTTCGTTCAACTGTCGTGGTGCCCTCTATCGGCGACTCAAAGACCTAGAAGTGCATTAAATACGACAATTGTTAACATCACCACCAGCGCTTCACATAAGTATCGTTCGCCAACTCACTGGAGGGATACTCTGTGGTGATTGTTATATAAGCCAATTAATATCCTTCGAGCTGAAGGGTCCCTTTTGCTTGATCGGTATGATACTCGGCTACAGACCCGAACGTCGCAGATTCGTACCGCGACCTTCAATCACACTACAGTTTAAAATCATATAATATCGCACAATATTGTGCTACTGAATGTGCTACCTGGGAAGCTATGATAGTTTATAAACAATTAAGTTTTTTTTTTCTTTTATTTCCTCAATTTTTCTCATTCTTCTAATTCCATTCTGTTAATGCTGCCAGTAATTGAAGGATAAGATGCTTTAACCACAAATTTGGAAGTTAAAGAACAAATAGGCCGTACGAAGTAAAAATTAAATAAAACTATTTACACTTTCAAGTTCTTGTTAGATACTGGACAAATAAAAAATATTGTGAAGAATCACCTATTGTAACACACTTATAATATAAATGACACAAAATAAAAATAAATCATAAATATTTACCCGAGGGTAGTAATTCAGTATCTAATATATCAAGTTCCATGTATTTCGTCTGTAAACTGACGATTTTATCTAATGTGAAAATAACGGCTGGAACGATGAAAAACATCCAAAACCTTGGGCTCTATAGGAAAGATTAAAAATGTCACTTTTACACTCAACATTTAAAAATAATGTAACTGCTTAAATCAAAGGCACATTTTAAATAATTGTGGCAAACAGTTTCAATTATCATTAATAATAAGTATTAGCCAAAAATCATAAATTTCAGAAAATATCATAAGCATCATTTATCCTTTTTTTTCAGGTCATTTTACAATATAATGAGACTTTTTAAATCTTTTTATAAATTTAAAATTTATCTAATATTTAAACATAAAAATATGCTCTTATTATGACAGTAAAGATAAAAAAATATTTTAAAGACGTAAAATAGCGAGGAATTTTTTTTTCTTCATATTTTGTGTACATCTTTTGAAAAACGTATGTCCAAGTAATTTATACTAATTTATAACATTGTATAGTCACAGTTGTAATCGTACAGATACAGAGGGGATGAATGCACTTACTCCAGTGAGCTTGGCTAAGCCGTGAATCAGACACAGAATATAGAGGAGAATGTACAGGCTGTGAGTGGTCCAGAAGTAGCTGTAGGCCTTCTCTCTTATTTTTGGGTGAGCGAATATGAAGATAATGCACACGATCGCAAAAAGGAGGACTCCGGTAATACCTGAAATATTTAATTACATTTTTATATCACCGATAAGATAAAAGCAAAAAAACTATGTTTCATATTAAATGTGACTATACGGATTTATTAAAACACGAATTAGTTAAATGAAGTAAAGCTATTATTTGCTAAACTGCAATTTTCTATTGCCTTTAGTCACCGAAGCTTAAAACTACTGACTATTTTATTTTCATTTTCCACATGATGGTTACACGGTAAGATAAATATAAACATGGCATTACAAAACAATCACTGGATGCAGATTCGTCAGTTTTTAAATACAATAATTTGAAAATTAAGATTGAATAAAAAGAAAAACAAGAAATATATCAAAATCTTTTTCTTGAATAATTACAGGGAATTTATTTGCTCCATTTCCTTTATATAAATTAACCCTTTATAAACAGAATCTTTGTGTAAACCCAAAAGAAAGAAGTTGCAGATAATATTAAGCCTCCCTCCCAAAGAGAATTATATTGTCAGCTTCACGTTAGCCAAGACAATATTGTTACAAGCGAGCGGAACGCACGCCAAAGATGAAAACATTGGCGGCGCGTCAGAAGGTGCTCCGCGCCAGCCGAGTTGATTTGGCGCGAGGAATATTCTGGTAACCCCGAGAGAAGTCTGGCTGCGCCGAGGTTTTTCTCCCTTACCGCGGAAGCCTCTCGGAACTTCCGCCGTAGCACGGCCACGCTTTCGCCCGACTATATAAGAGGTGGGTTGCCTCTTCCTGGCAGTCGATCGCTAAAAGTGGATCTCGCTCTTTGAGAAGAGAAGCGTTTCGCTTACTTGTAGCTTTTCGCTTGTTATTAGTGAGCGGTGTTTGCGTTTGCTGTTAACGCTGTGTTATTGGGCTCGCTGTGATTGACTGTTGCTGTGCTATACTATAGCTGTTTTGCAAACCGTGTTTATTGTGCGTAAGACTTGTATTTACGCTGTAAGTGACTGATTATTGCTGAATTGTGTTTCCTGAAGATTTACTTTTTCAAGTCATCCTGTATATACCTGTAAATAGCTGTAAATAAATTTGTTTGTGCTGTCCTCATATAAAGTCCATTCAATCCGAACCCGCTACGCTAAAAAAGTAACAATATTAATATACATACTTTTTTTTTCATTTTATTGCTATACAGGAGAAAGCATCAGCGCTTTATTTGGTGTCTCACGAGTAAAAATCAAAACATTATAATAAAATCTTGTCTTCCTCGATTAGTGTTGAACAGCCTAATTTATGCTTTTAAAAGTACAGCATTTTAAAATCAATCATTCAAATCATTTGTTTTTTTTTTATTTTGAAATTGCTTTTACGGATGCTTTGTTAAAAAAAATTGATTATTAGACTTCTATTTATAATATGAACAAAAAAGGCATTGAAAGGTGCATTGAAATTCGGAATGCATCTATATATTTCATTAAAAAGACTGAGATTTACCGAACATTTTTAATGAGAATATTCTGTAAGTATTTATTTACCCAAATGATTGGACAATTTTAAAATATTCAGAAGAATTACACAAGAAAGAAACTACTAATAACTATTCGTTTACTGACTTCAAATAGCTTATATTAATTCATGCTTCCTATAAAGAAAATTTTATCCCAAAATTTAAAAAGACAACAAGAATTCACTCTCATTGTTTCTATTTTTCAGATGTTTTGTTGCTGTGTGAAAAGAAAAATTTAGGATCATTTCAGCTTAAACGTGAGTCCATGAAAATACACCTTACGGCAATGAAGAGTGTAAAAATGGGAAAAATACCATTAATAAATTTTTTAAATATATGGCCACATGCACAAAATGTCTCCCAAGGCATCCAATATTATAAATTCGCTGTCAGTTTAGCACTGCACTGATCGACAAATAAATCTTTGAGACTTCAATGACCTCTAAATACGATGCAAGTATCTATAACGCATACGGCATTGAGTGCCATCTGAAATACCCATTTACTTAATCTTATTAGAACCTCTGATGCACCCATTAAATACACGTACGAGATGAATCGTGATGTTTTGGGCAGATTCGATTCGCTATTTACAGATTCTGAAATTAAACTAACAAGGTTCTTTTCTTTACAGCGAATTGTGAATTTCCAATTGAAGTCAGGAGAAGATCCTCCTGAGTTCAACTGAACTCTTCAGGATCGCCATGGCGACAATATATTAGTAATTTTATGTGTTTTTTTTTAAAGGAAGATATCATGAAGGAAAAAGAAATAATGCTGCATATGTTTATAAACTTGAATGTTTATGATATTCAAACTATGAAATATTTGCTTTGCATTCAGAGAGTTGACATAAAGAAACCAGTTTCGATTAAATATAGAAAGAACCGTACCTGTGATAGTTTTGAATAACCAGAAGACTATGGTAGGTTTGAAATCTGAGCTGTAAGAGAAAGAAAAAAGATTTTAAATTCAGTTTTTTAAATATATATATATATATATATATATATATATATATATATATATATATATATATATGTTTATATATATATATTCATTTGTTTACTTACTCGAATTGCATTTCATGCGTTAAGCACCGCAAGTGATCCAAAGGCTGTGTGGAGACGTGGTAGAAATTGATACAGTGGCCCACACTGTGAACAACTGGAATACAAAAAGAGCAAATTTCATTACATGCAATCCCATTCAAAAATAACTGCTCACATAAGAAATTACCACTTATACAGATTATCATAAGCACTCATTTCCGAAATAATATTTAACTTTTAATTGAAAAATAAGTATAATTCATAAATTGAGTAAAGAGGGCCACATTTAAAAACAATACTGTATCGTTTAGATGTTTCTGATTTGCACTTGGTATCATCTTAATCACGAGGGTTCAGTTTATGGAAAGGGCATGAGGAAATATAGAAATATAGATGCATCATTCTTCTGGAGTGCCATGGCGACAAAATATTAGTCAATTTGTTTTGTTTTTTTTTTTTAAGAAAAAGAGAAATATCATGAAAGAAAGAAAAAAATGCCATACCTCGTACGCCATTTTTAATTCCGAAATTCAGTCGATGACTAAAGGCGAAAACATTAAGCTTTAAAGGCGGAACATTCTGCGGGGGGGTTATACCCCACTACATAACCGATTCATTCATAGCCATTGTAATAATGAAATATTTTGGTCACATTAAGCAAAGAATGCAAGCCTTTAGTTAGGTGTCGTTTTGAGTGATCAAGATTACTGCAATCCTCTAAGAGATAAATCATTTTTATGGTATATGAATCGTAACAATGATATCAATAATTTCGGATCACTCATGATTAATAAATTAATAAAAGACAATTCATCAAATGATAATTTAAATGATGAGAACAAAAGTGAAGAAATTATTTCTCCTTTCTTTAAAGACTCGGGGGCTCTATTGAAAATCTTCCAATTTATTTTAGTTGTTATGAGGCATAATACTGATTATACATTAAAAACAATAATTTTATGATGTTGTATTTAATACTTATAGGACAAACAGCTTGACAAACGGCGATTCAAAAATTTTTTAATGAAATAATTCCCTACAAAACATCAAATCTAAAAGAGATGTATAAATCACACAAGATTTTCAGTAAAAACATGATTTTTCCCATTTTTAAATTAAATGCTTATTTTTAAAACTCACCTGTTATTTTCAAAAGTATACATTAAAATTCTTACTTTTAAATGAATTTGCAATATTAACATTAAATTTGTAATAATGAAAAATGTTTATTAAAATTTCGATTATACGTTAAAACATTTTTAAGGCCATTTCCTGAAAAATTAAATGAAGTTTTACAGTATTATATAACTAGAAATAAATTATTAATTTTTAAAAAAATATCCTTAGATCGCTGAAAATTTAGACAAACAAATCTTTATATAAAATTTGGAAAAAAAAAATAAATGATATAAATATTAACTCCATTCTAAATAACTATATTTTGTTTTGGAAATATCACTAAAAACAAATCTAATGTACAAAATATATTCAAATTATCAAAGTATGTGCTTTTGGTATTTTTTTTCGTCGAAAGAGAAATATTTTTGATTCTCATTATCAGAGACATCCAAAGATCGCCTTTTCGAAGATTTTAAAATATTTTTTACTACATTCTTCTTGCAGCTGAATGGTCATCTCATGACCAAGAAAATTCAATACGGGTTAATTAATAACATTCAATCATTCTTATTTAACTTTTTGTAAAGAAGGATTGATATGGCTATTATATTGAATTCTGAAGAAAAAACCCCGTACAAAAAATAATAATAATTGATAATCAAATCAAACCAGTTTGTTACAAAACGCACCATAGAATTATGATTGATGGGAAGAAAGGCTTTTTGAAAGATTATCAGATTTGACGAATGTATAATTTAAATGTTAAAAATAAAGATTGATGTGAATAGGGCGAGAGTTTATGTAAAGCAACAGACAGTCATTGAAAATGATAATTTCACAGATTTCTCCTAAGATATAATGACGAGGGATGAAGGATTCGTCTCTCACACATTTTCCATCCCTCGAATTTAGATTCCTCGATTCGTTTTCTTATTTCTTTTTTCCTTATAAAATTACTAGCATTAGACTTGCACTTCGAAAGATTGACAATGACCTTGTAATATTTCCGACTAAAAGTTCCAGTTAGAAAGAACTGGAAGATATGTTTAAATGGCGGTAGATATTAACTCTTTATAACGAGCTCTAACATAAAATGAATTAGAAAAAAGTAAATTGATACCATTAAAAGAAATTGCCCTATCATGGAAAATATGCTAAGAAATTTTTTCAATAGACTGTAAAGGAAAAACAATTATGGCTATTAAATAAGTATAATTCCTCTTACTGTTAACAGTATTCATTACGGATGATCGATAATTGTTTTTATTTTTCTATAATATTGATATGCATAACGCAAACAGACCATTCACACAGCAATTCCAACTAATTGATATGATTGATAGAGGAAGATTAACAAGAGAAGATTTGTACGCCAAATAAAAGAAAATTCACTATGATTATAAGAAAATAAAATTATTTTAATAAATGAATTCTTTATTTTTAGCAAATGGAGTTAATAAATATTATTTATCTCTTCTCTCTGTTAATCTTCAAATAATTACCTAAGGCAATGAAACTGGTTCACCAGTTTTAATGGCAACTAAAAATTTCAATTAAAACATTAATACATACAACCGAGTTTTAAGGACTTCTTAAGGAAAATAGTTATGAACTTCAAATTTTGAAAGGTGTACAATAAATGCTATTTTTAAGTCCTCACAATGTTTCGTTCATTGCGCTGTACTTCTGTTTATTTTACATTGTTATGGTACATAGATTGAACTATAATTGTTTCTTGATTCTGAAATGAAGCCCTCACAACAAATACAGCAAATTTTCTAATTTATATTAAAAGCTTGCTTTAAAAAGAAACCTGTTTAAATGGAGGGGGGGGGGTATAATACCCATATCTAGATTAATGACAATGAAATTCAGGATAAAATGTAGGATATTTGTAAATTTGTTCAAAATTTAAAAAATCAAAGTAATGAAAAAAATTGTGGTTTGCGGAATGTTAAAAAAGGTTTTGGTTTTTTCCCCATTAAAATGATTCGAAAATCGCTAAAATATGGCTCTCCCATGTCAAGGTGGTTTATGCGTATCAAGATAATATCAAAACGCTAGGTTGGAAACGGAGATGTCATTAAATACCACAGCACTTTATCTTTATACGATGATGCATTAGTGCTTAAATTTTTCTATAAAAAAGATGAATTCACGATTAAGGCATTGTGAAAATGCCATACAGTGAAAGGAATCAAAACGAATAAAAGCTTTTTTCATTAAATGGGATACTGAATTTTAGTACGTCGATTTGAGAGAACGGGGCGTTTGAAGGATCATCTACTAAATTGACTATTCGTCAGTGTGGACGGTGTCCCTAATGAATAAAGAATCCTAGAAAATTGAGCAGCCGAGAATCAACAGGGTGGTGCAGTGCATGGGATGCTGAAAAAATAATGGGTATTCCGAAAATCCGACACATTCTGCACAGAATATAGAAACTGCATCTGTACTGGCACTTCATGAATTTATGTCGACATATTCCAATTAAAGACTAGCATTGGTAACATGAGCCAAATGGTACATAGTGCACTACAATGGCTACTGACCACTATGCGGGCAAATGAATCCACTTTCCATGCATGATGACGTCAATACGCAGAATCGTATCTGGGAGACGTCACAGCCTCACGGGTTCACGTCCAAACCACTACATTCCCCAAATGAGACTGCTTGGAATAGTTTCACCATGTCCTTCAATTTGGGACTTTCTTTTTTGAAGAACGTTGTCCTCCATTCGGTTGGTAAAACTGTTCCGCCAATGAGGAATGGTACCTAACGCTTTTACCAGACAGACAGGTAGGTTGTGTTACCTGCCGTCCCAGTCATACAGGTTGGTGCCTCGTCTCACGTTTATCTTTCCTTCAAGACGTTCTTCTTAGACACATTCACTGAGGACCGAGTGATAAGCCGAAGATGTAAAATAAAGAGGCTTGAGATGGTCAGATATTAATCTAGCGAACTTTTAGTTAAGAGGATACCTGAAATTTCGTATCTACCGGAGCCCTTCACTTACTTTGGTGGAACTGAAGGATGCCAATCAACAGGTTGTCTATGGCATCGATGCCGATATGCTATACTCAAATGTAGTAGGCGCAGTTACGAACTTTACTAGCTTAATATCTGTGGTGATGGTTACATTGAACATCTTTTGTTTTAAAATAATATGCGCCGTGCTCAGCTAATCAGCTCCGATTTGGATATACCATTACAATTTGCCGTGTTAGCGTCATTTTTATTGGTAATTATTCGAATAATTTTTTTAATTGGAAAAGAAAATCAAAACCTCTCTGAAAATATACCGGTAAACCACAAATTTTATTGAGCATTACTTTTTTTATTATTATATTTTAAAGCTTGCATTTGTTCACAGTGCGTTTGAATTTATAGTAAGGATAAAAACGTTTTGATATTCGCTTAAGCAATTTCAATATTGCAACCATTCAAATGATAAATTGTTGTAAAATATGCTAAAACGAAATTTTTAAATTTAATTAAAATTCTACAAAAATATACTATAGTTAAATTGATAGAATTAACGATAAAAAAATTTAAATTTCAAGTTGGAGTAAAAATTATTTTTATGTTACATCATTTTTAGGTATTCCGGTAGAAAATACATCTCATCAATATTTCGCATATTTTTTTAATTAACATTTCAAAAATATCGATGCGTAATATTTCCATTTTCCAAATTATGTATATATAGACACTAAATTTAACAGTTTTAGTCTAACTGTTTGTTTTGAAGGGCACAAATACAGGAACACGTTCTTTCCATTTATTAGTTGTTGTTGCTACTTATGGCACTTGCCATGTACAAGCCCCGCTGATACATCAGCACATTTTTTAAGCTGGATATATTCGTCTCTTGTTTTTACAAGTAGCGCCATCTAGGGCCAAGAGTACGGCCTAGCTATACACTCGTCACAACCCTTTTTAGGGGGCGGACTACATTCATGAATATTCATTCATTCATCTCAAATCGTAATTTAGATCTGGAACAGAGAACGATCACTTCTGACCCAGTACCCCCAGTGATATAACTTTCGATATGAAGGACTTTGCGACCACGAACAGATTTAACTAGCGCCAATCGCCAAACACTCGGGGATTGTTTTGGCCGGTGAGTTTCGAACCCGTAATCTAAGGAGTACGAGTCCAACGCTCTACCAACCAGGAAATTCCGGCCCCCATTTATTAGTAGTAGAGATTATCACCATTTGTTGCTAAGCAAGAAAATGGTGGGGGAGGGGGACCATTAAATAATGTGTAGAATTCTAAAGTGAATATAAGATACTAAATGAGTATTAGTAACTAATGGTATTAATGAAATAATGAGTACTAGAAATATCCCAAAATGTATTTCATAAACAGGATGTAATGATATTTTTTAAGTGTAAAAGACATTATATAGCGTTTATGTTTTTGTAACCTTCTAAAATATTATTAGTAATAATCTATAAAGAAACTGGGATATAATAGAAAGTGATTTGACGCAAAAATAAAACAACAGATTATTTAAAATTAAGCTTCGTTTAAAGGTAACCGGAGAGTAATTTTAAGATGGATCGCGTAAATGTGAACCGAGGTCAGATGAGAATGGAATTTGAGACAGCATTCTTTTTTTCAAACATCCGAGCCATATCAGTCAGTTAACATTTGATCCTGATGCATTTAACGAGTCTCAGGTTGCTGACCTACAGGTCTTCAGTGTGAATCAACCTAGAAGCATGACTCATCCTTAAGAATTTAGAAAATGTGGAATTCCATCTCCTGGATACCTTTCTTCTCCTTGAAATATAGCTTTATCTCCAACATGTTAGCTAAAGTCTTCGTAAGATCAGTTTTATTTAATGAATTGGAAATTAAACCACTTACGTGTAAAAAAGAGAGCCGTGAGTGCAACTATCTTGTGAAACTGAACGTGCGAATCGAGGGGGATAAACTGTTGGATCGACACCTCCCTCACTTTGGTGATGAGGTTCCTGCACATAGTCAGCAAAAGTACCGAGTAGCAAAAAGACAAAGAAGCCGCTGACCCTCTCGTGAAGGCGATGCCCACGCCCATCACGTGTCGGAGATCCATGTGTTCCGTGAAATAAGTGTAGTCTGAAAGAAAGAGGCATTGGCACGTTTAAGACAAATTAACACAATTTCAAGCATAATTTCTGAGAAATAGAAGTTTTATTTAATGTAAAATTACGTTAAATAATCCATAGGTATACTAATGGAATGTCATAAAATTATGTATTTCTTTAAAGCGAATAATGATAGTTAAAAAGGGATTTTAAGAGAATAATGAAAGTTTTTCAAACTATTCAACTCAGCCATTTTTTTCTTGCCTAAAGATAAAAAAAAAACTTTCTAAAATTATTTATTACATTAAAATATTACATCATTCTCATTTATAAATTTAGTAAGTTAACTGTATACCATATTACAATACCATGATGTCATTTTATATAATTTTTTTTATTATGATGACAAGCTTGCAATAATATTAATTATACATACAAATTATTAATTCTACATGCAATGCAAATATTTTAAGAAATTATCACATCTATCTATATTTTATACTTAAGTTAAGCAATATTTTGTAAAGACAAATCAGTCTTTGAACAATGTTGAGGAGTAATTTTGGATTGGATTGGATGCGGTTATTTCCAGGCGCAGGATCTTTTTCTAAGATATGCTGAAAATACGAGTGTTTTTAAGTTTTTTTTTATTTAGTTCCATAAAATTCACCGTAAAATATGGTATAACAATAAGTAAAAATATAATGATAAATTTAAATTTCCCTAATATTGTTTTTTCAAGAACGGAAATAAATTTGAATGAAATCTTTTTTATTTAGATAAGTTATAATCAGACGAATCAAAAAAGTTGACATGGTTTCAGTGAAAATCAGCGCACTCAATTTAAACGTAGTGTATATTTAAAAGAACATTGCATGAACAGCAAACAGATGAAAATTCTCCAAATAGTAAGTGTTTATGTGTAACACGTGAATTCAAAGTCAGTTAAGTAATATTAGATTTTAGTTTTACTTCATATTTTGGAAACTAAAAATAAAATGGCATTGCTGAGGATCAATTTTAAAATGCAATATTGCCTTTATGCTTTGCCGAAATGTTTTCATTAAACAGTTTGAGCCATCAAAAAGTGATTTGCTTACACACAAATCTTTCCAGAAAGAGGACGATGTTGATGACATAAAACACGAAGAGATAAAATATGTGCTGCCTGTATTCTTCGAGAAAAGTAGCGACGTGATTGTATTTCTGACGCCAGTAGTTTTTCCTTTCTTCTGGGTGATGATTTATTTGGAAGCTCGTCATCCTGAAAAGAAAATATCCGAATTATTCATCAAATAATATTTTAAAACAATTCTATGTACCTATTATAATTAAAATTTTAGAGTCTAAAGAATGTATAACAAAGCTTTAGGTTAAGATTCAGGAAATTATACCTAAGAAGATTTAGAGACAAATTTTGTAATCTTTAAATGCGGCTAAATCACCATAAATACATTTTAACTGATTTCCTCTACCGAATTTTCTCATGGCACACGCTTTTGGCCATGACAAATTAATAATAAATTAGGTGCGCACGCAGAAGAGAGTTTGTTAAAAAAAATCTCAAGGTTTTTTACCCCGAAGCCGATAGATCAAATTTAAGACATGAATTATCAATTTCGTAATAAATTCCCTCATATTCAATGATCATTTATTCAGTTCAATCCCAGAAATATTTTTTCAACACAGTATATTCTTTAAATATAGTACGTTTTATTCAAAGAATTAAGTGAAATATTTAAAAGTATAAGTATGCCTTCCAATTTGTGATATCTAGCATATTTTTAAAGATGTAAAAAAAATGAATTTCACATTAATGTATATATTATTGAATATATATAATATTGAATATATATATATAATATTGAAATAATTTATATATATAATATTGAAATCGTCAGATTGAAAATCATTTTACCCAAATATGATCTTAATATTTGTTCTTCAACACTATTAAAATTCATTTTTATACATTACACACTAATATTTAACATAAGTAGAAAATTTATTTGTCTTTGAGTCATATCTAGTTAAAGTTAAAGATAGCAAAAATTGGCAGTTACGAACACAACAAAAGTAATTTTTATTGCATCTTTTGAAGATAATTAGTGTGAGTGGTGGGAAAGAAAATTATCATATGAAACTAAAAGTTAGAATTTGTCAGTATTGCGTTATTAAATACCACCAGTGTTTTTTTTAAAAAAGGTGCTTTGTTAATGAATATAAATTGAACAATAATCTAGCAATTATTATTATTGTTTAGACATTAGAAACTGAAAACTCCTTAAAAATATACAGAATTTATAAAAATGGATTGAATATTAATATCAAAAGCATAGTAGTTTCTTACCTTGCGACATTAGTAGATGTATCTAGAAAATTTTGTTTTGCACCTAAACAAATTAAACGAGGCAATTAATAATGATTCAATGAAAATCTATCGAATAGAAAATTAAGAGTAAATAACGTTTTTAAGCAGCTGAATTCTTTCAAGACAGCTCCACAAGAATTATTGAGAATTTACCTAAATTCAAACACATACTTTACATATACAATACATTAAAACATTTTGCTAATGATTTCAAGAACTGTTCAGAAATGTGATTTTAGGAAAACTAAATCTTATACAAAACTCCCATATAAAAACTTCAAAACTCTAAAATATCTAATATCTGAAAGAAAAAGAAAAATCATCAACTCGCCTCAGAATTTAATGAAGTCGTTAAATTGCACTATCTAAGCAACTATTTTTTATCGATTTATATAATTATCCACTACGTTCTGAAACTCTTGGTGAAGTTGAAAATATTTCAGCCATCTTAGTCAGCATTATTATCGAATGTAAAAATCCAACTTCTATTACGATGCGTGCAAACTGAGATGCCTTTTTTACGGCTTAGATTAATCAATTTATTGGTGTGAATAAACCTAAGCTTGATCGATTAGCAAAAATCAATTAGTTGAAGTCTGTAATTTTTATTATTTTATAATTACGCCGATTCCTTATTAGGATTCATTCAATAGAAAGTTATCGCTAATATTTCATTCTAGCACTGATTTTTTTTTTTTATTTTGCGTTAGGCCCAGCATTTTTATTGTTAATGGAGACTGTTTCAATCTGGTTTTAATGATTAACTTAAAGTGTTCATGAATAATATGGACAGAGAAGATTTCACTGTAAGGAAACAAAATTTCTATCTTTCTTTTACTTCTTAATAACTCTAAAATTCACGTGATTTTTTTCTGCAACTGACTCTAGTTAGTTTTTTTATCACCAAATTTCATATTGTTAACAGGTTAGGAGCCTTATTACTCTCAAATAACACCTTTTTTCCATTATTTTGAATAGGAAGTTTTGTAGGGAATGCATATACTTGCTGCATCATCATGCAATTTTAAGATAAGGATTTAATTAAGGATAAAACCATCCTTAAATGGCTTCATAGTTTTGCAGAATTTCTACAAAAATTACAACAGTTGTTTGCAACAAAAGAACAGAGATTAACTTTTAATAATTGGTTAATTTTACAGCTATTAAAATTCGTCTGTAAAAAAACAGAGACAGAGATGTAGAAATTAGCGTCACCTTTACAATCCAGACCAATAGCTATAAAATCTCCCTTAAATTCTCTCATCAGTACTTTGAAGTCTTCGTAGTTAAGCTTTTCTTTCTCATCCAATCCAGCGGTGCTGAACATGCCTTTTATGAGTTCCATCACTTGATCCTCGCCCAGAGAGTTCGTCTTGGCGATGTCGACAAGCGATCGAAGCATCTTGGTCAGTTCTTGTTTGTCAATCACTCCATTTCCGTCATCATCACACATATCGAAAATAACTCGAAGCTTCGCTTCAGTTTTACCTGAAAGGTCGAACGGAGGTACTTTCAGTGCAAGGATGAAAGCAGGCGACTTATCATTTGATGAATATTCAACAAAAAGATTAAAAGAATACATTTATATGCCTTAAAACTGATAAACTGAAATAGAAAAACATCAGAAATGCAACTCATGCTATAGATTTTCAAAGTACGATTTATCCACCGTCAATCCATCGCCTTAGTTCAATCACTGATAGTGACCTTGAGAATAATACTGATTAAGAGTCATAAGTGTGAATTTACTATGATCATTAATTCAAAGAATATGGCAAGAAAAACACCATCATAATGCAAGAATAAAGCAACTTTTTGATATTTAGAATCGTGTCAGATATTCTTCAAATCATTTGAATGGATCCTTATTGACCACTTCGCATACAATGACGTGTCAGATACCCGAATCGAATAACTGAATAATTATTTTCAAGTCTGCAATCAAGCCTCAGAATTAAGTATTTAAATATGAAAAAAATCAATACGAAACGATTTGGTATCCCAAATGCTCCATATATTATTTTAAAAAATCAAATTAACAATAAGTTACCAAAATAGGATGAGTTATTTAATTAGAAATTTAAATAAATTCGTATGTCAAGTGGTTAAAATGGAAACATTATGCAACAATTCGCCAAAAAAGGTTGCATTTTCATATGAAAAACCTAGAACAAAATATTCTATTAACTAATTTGCATATAAACCATGGAATGATTTGAAAAATACAAAAATGCGAATGACCTAACAGAATTTAACATGAAATACGGCGATATAAGACATCCAAGGTTATTTTTTAATTAAACATTTATTTCATTCTAATGCTCTATTTACATTCTAACTGAATATTATCACAAAGAGTGAAATATTCAAACTCAATGATGGTTCATAAGAGGTTTTTCGGCAATCGTAATTTGTGAGAGTATGCAAGGTAGATAATAAGCTCTATCTATCCAATTTATGACTGCTTTATCTTTAGGTATTTTATATTTATTTATAGGAATCTAACCATGTCTGAAAAGTAACGTATGAGATGGTAACATACCTCTCGAGAAGAGATCGACGGTATCCAAAAACTCCTGGAAACTAATTTGTCCGTCCTTGTCCTTGTCGACGCAGTTGAACATGCGTTTGACAAATAAGGAGTCGGGTTTCATTCCCAGGGCATCCGCGAACTCGTTCTTAGATAAAGATGTCCGCATCACCATGATGATGTCGCTTCCGATGTCCTCGAGTTTCCTCCGTTCGCCGGGTTTCAGTCCAAAAGTCTGCGGAATGGCAAAGACGCGTGTTACACTCATTATTCAAATTTACTCTTGATAAGGCACTCGTAATTGCTTCAATGAGTTCGTATTACATGACTATCAATTAGGGAAAAATATTTTTCATAGTGTATTTCGATGCTGCGATAAGAAATATTTTGAAGTTAAATTCTTATTTCATGTTTCATAATTATCCTGTGATAATTGAAAAGAAAAAAAAAA
>JAOUZG010019159.1:17778540-17876443 GCA_026289955.1 Argiope argentata | reverse complement strand
ATCAAACATGATGATCATGCAGACGATTACATCAAACATGATGATCAAGCAGACGATTACATCAAATAAGATGTTCAAGCAGACGATTATTTCAAACATGATGATCATGCAGACGATCACATCAATAAGACGATCAAGCAGACGATCACATCAAATAAGACGTTTAAGCAGACGATTATTTCAAACAAGATGCTCAAGCAAACGATCATAACAAATAAGATGCTCAAGCAAACGATCATAACAAATAAGATGCTCAAGCAAACGATCATAACAAATAAGATGCTCAAGCAGACGATTATATTAAGCAAAATGATCAAACAGATGTTTTTATCATTTGTGTTGTATTAAATAAAAATGATATAAACACCTGTTTTAAACATAAAAATGGATCATGTGCTTTACGGTAGACGCCAATTTCAGTTGCTGTAGTTAAACTGAATTTTTCAGATCAGAAAGAAACTGCATGAGGTATGATTTTTGAGACACCTAAAAATCCAATGAACACTTACAGAAAATTGTAATTCCGTATGAATCAATTATTGACACAAAAGTAAAATTGAAATACAACAAAGTTAAGCATCCATTCCGATTTGGGAAGAAAGCAAGATATTGAAATTGCAATGTAATCTGTTGGAATTAGACTGCACGAGATATTAAGCTTAAAATTCATCTATATTTCAGAAAGACCAAAAATCTCCACAGTTTGATTTATCAAATTTCTGTATGAAACTGACTTACACATTCTGGTGTTAATACATAGAAAAAACAAAACAAAAATGGCATGTACTGAAATTACTGAGCTTTCTAAATATCACAATTACTGAAGTACTTTACAGTTGAAGAGTTTACTTTTCGACATAACTAACACCTGGCGCGGGAGAAATTCTTTTATCGTTTTGATTGCTGCAACAATTCCATTACCCAGGAATGCTTATAGTCTTGGATATCGATGACAGAAAAGAAATAAAAAAATCTTTGTACATTCTCTGCGAAAATCAGATTTTTCTTTTTTAAAATTAATAAAACATCAGATTTCAGGCTATGATTAATTCCGCTTTTATGCAATAAAAAAATGGTCCCTACCCAAATAATAATTTTTAGGGAGAAATAAAGTGAGCGATGAAACTGAAGACTTAAGTACTTTTTATTAAGTTTTAGAAAAGATGATGTAATACATCTAAACAAATTTACGTAAATTAAAATTATCCTTAAAAATAAGAGAAATATCGAAGAAAGCAGTAAAAATTTTTTTTCAAATATTTAAGATAATAAAGAACCAGACCACTATTGTTTTGCCGATTAATGAAAATGTAGCTTCTTTATTCGGTTTAACACCGAAGATAAGACATAAAATGCTGATTTACTAAGCCTTCAAGAACATTTAAGAACAATCAATGCAGATGAATTAGAATAATATTTTTTCAAATATCGATCATCAAAAGTAATCGATTTTGTACAACAATAAATTTCTCGTAAAGACCAAATAAAAAAAAGCATTCGTTACTTACATAATTTATCGAAGTTCTTTCCAGAATTCTCTTTTTTAAGTTTAATCTCCCGTCGCCTTTTGTTTTGAAGTTTAATAACTCCATAACCAAGACCGGCGCACACTAGAAAATAAAATAAAAAAGGAATAAAATATAATTAAATATCGAGCATAAGTAATGTAATTTTAATCGTGTAGTAATTGAAGCTTATGAAAACTAATTATTTCATATTCTTTTCTTGTATACATGTGATTAGGACAACTGGTACTGATTATTAAATATCCTAATATATAATACAGTAATAAAATATCTACTTCAAAATATATTACAGAGAATGTCAACAAATTGGAAAATGGAAATAATCTAAAACGTTTAATATTAATAGATTAATAATGTATATGTAATCAACGACACTTCAATTAAAAAAAACTTTAAGTACAGAATGCAACAAATATTTTTCCAAATCAAGTTCTTGATCGAAAACTCCGCTCAATTCAAGTTTTTTCAATAAAACTTTAACTTTTATCTCCCTTCACCTCTAGCTATTTCAAAATAAATAAATAAATAAATAAAACTGTTATAGGAAATTTTTTGTACTTTATTAAACTCCATTTAATAGTAACATCAAATGATGTTGATAATATTGATCTAACACTTTTGTATGTTTGCCATACGTGCAAAACAGAAAATGGTGACAAAGAAAATTAGAAACTCCATAAACATAAATTTTGTATGTCATTTGATCAGACTTTGAGGACACGAATCTAAAAGCATAGAAATGCGCTGAGGTTGTATATTTGTTGATTAATTTAGATGTTTATAACATATTAAAAGCCATTGAATTGATGTTAATGAAATATTCATAAAGCTTTAGTCTGCTTCAGCTTTTTACAAATATTATTAACAATATTTCATATTTTATTAATGAGAGTTTTTTTAAGAAAAAAAGAATATATAAAACTTACCAATTGGTATGAAAGCCAAAATAATACAAGAATAAATGTACGCTACTTCATTTCCATGAAAGTAGTCATAGCCGTCAAGCATAAGACATGGTTCCATCATCGAACCATTGAGTTGTGCTGGCTGTGGACATATATCACCTAAAATACAAAAGAAGTAGGGAAAATAAATTTGGAGTGAAAATTTGTTTTTAAGAATCGCTAATTTTTGAAACTTGTATTTTGTTTAAGAGCAATAACCCTCAAGATTAAAGGGAATCGAATTTCTTTTCGATCAATGAAAATATACATTCCCTGTCTTTCTTTCGAGAACTTGCCTAAACCTTTTTTTTTCGTGCGATAAGCAGAAATAGAAAAATAAGACAATTTTAAGAAGTATATTATGGAAATGTGAATATTCCTTTTAAAAAAATTCTTATAAAAAGAAAGCGTACAATGAAAACACAGTGGATAAGATATTTCATACAAATTGAAAAAAAAAATTACTTTAAGAAAACGGAATTGAAGATTATGTATAAAGGAACTGTAAAAGGATTATCAAAACAGAATGACTTTTTTAGAAGCTGGTGATAGTTTCAATACTCTGAAAACAATAATACAATCACAAAATATTGTATAAAAACAGAATTAATATATATTTTATAGTTCCTGATAAACCAGTAACTAAAAGAGAAAAGCAAAGGATTGTGACGTTAGATGCTTTTTGAAGTTCGAATGTTTTAAACACTTTTTATAATTTTCATATTTTTGACTACCTATTTATAACTTGGATTTTGAAAGCTTATTATTGACTTCAGAAAGTTTGTAAAAATATAACTAAACAAATCAATAAAGTTTTTACGGTGCTTTCTTTCTCAAGTTGCTCAAAACGTTCAATAAAAAAAATTAAATTCTTGCCCAAATTTTTTTAAACTAGTAGCTTTAAGAGATTTATTCGTTTATATTTAAACCAATTCCCTTTGTCTAAAATATCTTAAAAGGAAAATTTCTGTTTAAAAAAAGTAATTTAAAATGCTGCAAATACGTAGTCAATATTTTATTTTATTCTTTTCTCACTAAAGCTCTTAACAATTTAAAGTAATAAAATAAAGTATTAAATAGGAACAAAAAATATTTTATTATTGTCTGTGATAATGTTTTATTATCTCGGTATATTTTTATTAAAATAAGAGAAACAAAAAAATCATTTCGAATCATTCTTTATTTGAGAATAGAGAATACCAATGTTTCGTTAAAAAAATCACGTCTGAATTGTAATAATTTTGATAAATGAATTACATTAATTTTTTTTTAATTTTTGAAGATACATTTTTTTAAAATTTCATCTTATGTCTGTCGAATAAAAAAACTATTTCCTTAGAATGCAGATGCCATGTAATAGTTAAATAAATATACGTCTTGTTAAAAAATTTGGCATTAAGGTTCTTAATTCCAAATTCTTTTGTCTCCCGTACTTCAGTCTAAATTGAGGTAAAGTATTCAGAACCTGCTATTGTGAATAATTAGTTTCAGTAAATCACTTCACTTCACATTAAACATATAGCTGTTTAGTCGGTATCGTATATGACATTTAAGACGATAACCGTAGTTGTTATGCAAATATTAGAATTAAGAGATAAAATGAATGTGTATCATGTTTGTTATGTTAGAGTATGGTGGCTCTCTGGTCCTATAATGACCGTCTATATATTCATACTGTAAATAGCACGTGTTTTAATTCCTCCTAACAAATTATATGTTTTAAATCTTTAATTTATCGGATCCAGTCTTTGGAGACTTATCTGTCACCATTTCACTGCAGTCATTCTAATGGCAAACGGCTGAATTACAATCCGTTATATAAGATATCTTTTTAACATGTCTTTTAAATAAAAGGCATAAAGGAATTACAGAATAAGTTTAAAATAATAAATATTTACGAGGGACAAAAAATTTTCATGATATGAACTGAAAACTTAAATAATATCTGGAAGAGGAATAAATAAATAACAGTAGTTTAATTCGCTTTAAGAATGCAGCATTTCAAATTTCAAATGAAGCACTTTTAACCCCTTAACCGGTTTGCCCGTACGCCGTACTTGCATTGATTTAACGAATTTTGATAGTTGTAAACACAAAATAAATCATTCATAACAATTATAATTAAATAGTAAAATGACTTTGAATACGTAGATAAGCCAAGTATTCCATGGATTTCGATTTGAATCCAAATAAGAAAATATTCCCAAAATAGAAGGTGTCATCTTATTAGATAGCAAGGAAAATAAACCGGTTAAGGGGTTAACATCACATGAATTAATTTACTGTTGTGCCACCGATAATATCTATTCTGACAGACATTTTTCATCAAATAAAAATGTCTGTCAGAATAGAATAGATATTACATTACCCTTGGGTGGTAGAGTAGAAAACGACTGCGATGGAAAACTATTAAACGCATTTTGAAAATATTAAGTGTTTATGCTTCAACAATACCCTTTAAGAATGTTAAATGAATTACTGCCAATGGTATTTGTTGAATTCAATTGCATTTCTCATTACCTAAAAAACATTCAACGCATTTATAAATGTTGTAATTAGTGGAAAGCTTTTAAACGTACTTCGAAAATATTAAGCGTTTGTCATTTAACAATACCATGAAAGAATGTGAAATGAAATATCATCAATCGTATTTGGTGAAATCAATCACATTTCTCATTACTTTAAAAAAACATTCAATGCATTTATAAATGCTGCAATTAGTTTTGCTATTATCCATTCCTACTGGAGGTAAATTGAAGGTATGTTATTGAAACGGATGGAATACATAACTGTGAAGCTGCAATCATAAATAACAAAGGGCATTCAGACAGTTAATTGAAATAAAGAGCTCATAGTTGTGTTTCTGTTTGCGCCAGTAATACTAAGCCTTTTAACTTCTGTCTCATGGAAGTGCAGAAGTAAATGTCAGAAGTCTGATTCAATGAGGTCATTCTTAGAAAAGTGATTTCAATAACGTGTTCACAGAGGGCATAATTGGTTCCTCCCATTTGTCAGTCAAGAATCCCAAGTTGCCCAACCCACGCCGTTCATTAATTTTTTTTGTCTCAGTTTGTCATTGTTTGAAAATAAGATAAAAGCGCTTTGAGAAATGAATCAATCAACAAATGTCAACAAATACGAAACTGGTTTCAGTTTCTCATTTAGTTGAATTTGCTAAGATATTTTTGAAGTTCGTACAAATCACATCTGAAAATATCTTCTAACTTTAAAATTAACAAGCAAAGGTTCTTGGAAAAGAAATGAATACATCTCATCAATCTCAAACCTTAAAAAATGGCAAGAATTAATTCGGTACTTTTACGTTAGCCGGCGCCAACGAAAAATCGCCAATAATGCCAAATTTCTTTGACAATTTTTCGCTGACACCCGGCTAACGGAAACGTACGGAATTAATTTCTTAAACCTTATCTCATACAGAAGAAACAATGTATCGAATCCTACTCAATTCAATTCAACAACAAAAATAATTAGGATGAATTTATAGTAAAAATATCTGTTTTCCTGACTCGCAATAAAATGACAGTGGACATGTCATCGGTTTTAAAACAAAACACAATAGCTTGTTTTGTATTTGCTTTTTGTTTCTAAATTCATTTGCAGGAAATATCTCAGCACCAGGAGGAAAAATTTCCCAACATATTTATTGTAAGGAAGTGTAAAAATTATTAAGATTTCAAGAGTACAGGTGATACAATATTTATACAGCTATACGGAAAATGTAATGAAACTTATTTCTAGAAGCCTTTTAGAAATTATTAAATGAACGCTTGAAAACATCACTGAGACGTTTGGTACAGTAACTGGAGCTATTGCACCTACTCAAAAGAACCAGACAGATCCATTAATGAGAATGAGAAAGAAGTTGTACTTTAATTATATTCCAATAATACCCAATTGATTATATATTTAATACAGAAATCACCTTTAAGGAGCTGTTGGAATGCAAAAGACAATCGAATGTTATTGTAATTTCAGGCAAGAATTATCCGTTTAATCGTTCATACGCGTAAAACAATATAAGTTTCTCAGCATATCGATGCATACTTTTATTTCAAGGTCGTAGAGGGTTAATATGGAAAGTATTCTCCATCTCTAAACCGTTAACCGATTTGATACATCTATCTAGGAAAGTACTCGGATAAAAGTTTCCATGTAGCCTCATGTTAATCAGATATCCCAAATTTAAACAAAAAATGGATCAAGATCACCTGTGTACAGTTTGCGTTTCTGCATATGTACGGTTTAGGCTCCTATCCAAAGTGTCCACAGACGCTATATCACGATTATTTGAAAGGAATGGCCTTTTCATCAAAGTCCTGCATCCCTACCTCTATCAAATACGTTCCAGTTATGAATAATTTGGTCTCCCTTTCTTCAAAATATCTTTAGCCAGTACTTGCACGGTTTTAGAGCATCCTCACTCGCCATTACAGACGAGACGAGCGCAGAACTAATTATCCATTCACATTGGTACAGCGCGTTGTGCAAAAGGTTGAACTATGAAATCTTAATATTCCAGGTAGACACAAGAAATTATTTAAAGATAATTCGTAATATTAGAAAATTATTTAAAGTAATACCTTCTTTAGACGTTGGAATTTAATTTTCCGTTAGTGCAATACTAAATTGAAAAGAAAGAAAAACTTGAATGTGTATCGCTGGCAAATTTTTTAGTAATCAAAGAAACATGGTGAAAAATCAAATTGTTATTTACGATTTAATTAAAAATATCCTCTCAAAATAAAAGAACTTGAAACAAAAATATCTCTATAACGAAAACTTTTACATAAATGTATATGCTGTCATGCGACAAGCCTAAAACCCATATTCGTAATATATAAATGATGTACTCAGACGGGGTTGATTTAGATGAATTGATAAAAATCAAAATATATGTTAGTGATAACCCTCATAAATAAAATCTGGGGGAGTGGTCTCCCAAACACTCCCTCACATAATCTCTAATAAATTTTTTAAGCCAAAGAACGCTTTACATGGGCAGTGGCTACTATTATTACAAAATATTAACTTTCGGCAAGAATTTAGCATTTTTATTGAGTCTATCGTCTGATATTTATTGAGTTAATAGGCGATTAAACACTGGGATGCGCTTAGTAATATCCAAAAATTGAATGTATTTTAGATGCGTTTCTCCAAACCGATTAATACAAAAATTAGACATTAAACTTCATTATAGCCACAAATTATCATGATAGGTATCTTCCCTATAGATTTTTATCTGTGAATTGAATCTTATCCATCTAGCTTTCTTTATTTTGCAGCTATCATATTAACTTATATTCGAATATTCGCACAGACTGATTTCTTTTCAGATTGTTTTACTCAAAATGCGAAACCAAATCTGCAAATTTAGTGTAAATACTGTAAACCAAATTTCAATCATCTAGCACAGGGATGCACAAACTAGGGCACGTGGTTTAAAATTGGCCCGAGTAGCCTTTGAAGTTGGTCCGTGAATGTTGTTAATAAAGTAAGACAATTTAAAATGAAATGAGACTTTTTCAAACAAAGAGGGAAAAAATCGGATACGAAAACGATTCTACATCAGAATAAATAATGTACAGTTGTTCATTAAGTTTATTTAATTTTTATTACGCGGCTTTTCAGTTTGTTCCCTTCATGGCTTCTTGTGAGTACGAGTTTTCGTATATGATAAGCTCGTGGACGTGAAAAATGTTCACACACGAAAATGTAGGATCAAATTCAAATCTTGCGTAACGCATTTGATGATCGATTTTCTGATTTTGAAAAAAATGCCAACAAAAATCGATGTATTTTCTTCTCCATTTTCTGTTGATGTCAATCTAGTGACTGAGAGTATGCAGTTCGCCTTAATTGATTAACAGAATTCTGATTTTTTCAGAAATCAGTTCAAAGGAAAACTGATATTAGGAATTTTATAAAGACTTACACGAGGAATTTTCGTGCTTAAAGCATCAGTAACTTTCGTTGGCAGCACTTAGATTTGTGAGCAAACTTTCTCACTAAAGAATTTAAACAAATCAAAAATAAGAAATAGAATAGAAGCTGAGAGCTTTGCTTCTGTTCTACGTACTGCCACAACCAATATTAATCCCAACATAGAATCAATAACAAATATTCAGTCCCAGCCATCTCATTAATTTTTACTAATTTTGATAATTAATTTTTTTTCTCAAAATTGTTTTCTGTATAGTTACCAAAGTCTTTTCCTCTGTTATTCTATTTCAAGTTTGACACCTTTTTACCAGAAATCCTTTTTTTTTTGGGGGGGGGGAGATAAAGTGTTTTAATCCTATCTATACTGTTTGTGTTTTATTCATTTATTTATTGCATAATGTACGCATTAATAAATTAAAGTAATAATTGTAATTCATAAGTTTTGCATTAAAAAACGAAGTTTTCACGTTTATAATATGTGTTAACATATTATAACTGCTGCTTTGGCCTTCGACATGATCCTTTTTCATATCTTGTCCCCTCACCCTGAAAAGGTTGTGCATCCCTGATCTAGCTCAAAGTATTTTGAAGTTATATTTGTCACAGACACATAGACGGACATTTCACAAAAATGTGTTTTTTAAACTCATAAAGATCTAAAAAGTCCAAGATTCGTCAAAATCTTGAAATCGAATTTTTTGAAGATAACTATACTTTCTCGAATATACGAGAAAGTAAAATAATGCTATTTTAGTAATAAAATTTAACATTAGGCATAAATTTCCGACGTGTTTAAGTCATCCATTGCTAAATAATCTTCTATTTTTATATTGAACTAGATTTCCATATCCGATTCTGAAGACTAGAAAAGAAACATTTCTTTGGAATTTAATTCTAGAATCGCGTTTTGATCGGATAAATTGTGAAATACCAAGACTTTAATACCAATAATATGATTTTTAAAAATAAGCAAAATAATAATCATATCTGAAATCGATAATGAAAATCATTCATGCGTAAAATAGAAAATTACACTCTACTTAACCTTCCCGAAATTTATTCAGTCACATAAATGAAAATATTCTTATCTAGATTTTATGAGAAATTCCACGCTCATAAATTTGATGAAGAATATGCTAATGAACCTTTGAGGTTTAATGTAAGAAATTCGTTCCAACATTTTACGCAACTTGGGATAAGAAACGCTCATAAATTATTGATAACAGTAAAATTTTAGGTGCGGCATTCTTCTTGTCGCCTACGATATATATATGTTATCACAGATGGACAAACTATTTTACATTTGATTATCGAATTTTCCCGTGTAACGCTATGGGGTTAACACAATCATTTAAATGCTTTGCTGCATCTAAAAACACATTGAATAAATACATTCTCAGATTATAATTTTAATCACGCGAAGCGTATACTACAAAGCAATCTTTCATTTTTGATTGCGCATCCATTATTGGAGCTCGCTCGTCTTTATTTTAATACACTAATGGAATGAAAATTTCATGGGTTAGGTTTTTTGCTGAGGCGATATTCAACTAATCTTATTGATAACTGACAATCCTTAGATCTTTATTGTCGTATAATACGTTGATCATCGTGCGAAGCAATTGTATCTCATAGGCAATATATTTGTTTGGGAATTATGAATCACACGTATTTCCTGTATTTGCAAGTAAAATACGTCAATTGTTTCCTGGTGATTTAATAGTTTCAAAGTATATTTTGTATGGTTTTAATTAACGAGTAAAATACTAAGAAATTTTTAGAAAACTCTCTCCGCATATTTGTTAGTTTTTACATACCATGGAATTCTTTTTTTAGACTTCCCCAATGATTTTCCAATACCACATTAATTATTCGAAATATTGAGAAAATTAAAGTTATATAATTCAGAATTGAGTAAAATATCACATATGGAATCTTTTATTGCAACTTTTCGTTAGTCAGCAACCAAACTAATTACTAACTAATATGTTATTAATTCAGAGAAATAAAAAAAATGGATTAGATATTCAATCTCGCTTTTTTATTTATTTATTACAAGTGGAAGAACCAATACTCCTGATGCTGCCAATTTAAAATATTTTAGTGACTTCGTCCAGAAATTTTAAATTTCACATTAAACATTTTTCTTTGTTAAAATCTTTCGTAATCTTCAAAAAAAATTACAAAACTTTTCAGAAGATACTAAATTATTCTTATTGAATTAAACACCGAATTCATATATTTAATCTGGTGTGTGTGTGTGTGTGTGGGGTGTGTGTGTGTGTGTGTTTGTGTGCGTGCGTGCGTGCGCGTGCAATGACATTTTATAATTTCATTTCCTAATTTTTAGTTCAATTCAGCACATTTTAAATTCATTGTAAAAATATTCTCTTTTTCCCTGATCCCATTTCACCTTTTCAACCTAATTCACATGCTTTGGGTAAAGGGATAAAAAAGTTTCCAGCTAGCACATTCTTTTAAAAGATCCCCGCGTTTCCCTTATCAAACTCGACACGTGTAGAGTAATCATTATGATAATTTCATTGTATATAAGTATTGGGAAAATTCTTCCCCTTCTTTTGCTTTCATGCCGCGCTGTAAACGAATGTGTTTTGTCCGTGCTGCTTATGCATAAAAAGCATATCTCCCGGCATGGAAATAAAACGACCTTAAACATTCAAAGTGTCTTCTCTACTTCTTCAGCTGCGACTCTGCTTCAAAAATTATGTTTACTCTCTCTCTCGCTCATGCACACACGGAAGTTTATTAATTTATATTTTCTTAATTTTTTTCAACGAAATAATGATTTTTTAAATTAATCTATTTACCATCTCTTTTATCCATTTAAAGGGTATGAAAATTCACACCGAATCGTGGCAATCGCCATTTAAATCTGCTATTTTCTTAACATCGCCGGTGTTTTTTTTAGCATTATCTATTCGAAAAAACAAGATTCCAATTTATAAACATTGGAAATTGTTAATTACGACAACAAAAATTACTTACCATCTTTCCAAAAGAAAATATTTTCTTGCAGATCATCAGATGATATGTCAGTCGCTGTGATAAGTATATCGCGCAACTGCAATTTCTTTATATCTTCTATTTCAGATTCGGCAAAAATGCTGGAAGAGGTTCTTAATTAGATTTTAAACATTAAATAAGTTTCTTTAAGTAAACAAATTTATAACTTTTAAGAGTTTTTTTTTTAATTTTGAGTTCAAAATCCTATTCGTTACCTTCAATAAACATTGACAACCAACAATGATTACCGTTCTATAGAGAATAACTGCAACAATTATAAAACGGTATATCTAATTTCCACTCAAATTTATTATGAATGATAAATGTTTTATAAATGAACTTGAAAAAATATTGCTCGAATATATCTTACATAAAATGTCATGCTTTTAATTACATCAACTCACTTCACACTCTTTCAGTTCCTTTTTACGGGGTTATTGGAAAACATTCGTAGTTAATGTGTATATGTTAAATTTAATCTAAAGCTAGCAAGAATTCAAACCTTTTAACATAATTTAAACATCGATCAGTATTTGTGATACGTGGTTTAATAGTAAGATCAACACTAACAAGTTAATATTTCATATTAAATGTACCTCGGTTGCTTTGAATGTGTGACAGTATATCGAATTTGCGCCTACAACGAACGCTTTAACCGCCTCGTCAATATAGTCAAGGCTTTGATTTAAAAAAATCGCAATCTAATTATATTTTAATGGATTTCCTTTTTCGCATCATAAAATGAACGAACTACAGCACTCGATAGTGACAGATTACTAGTTCTGTGAAGATGGATTTTACGCCCACCGCAATAGATCAAAGTCTTTTAATGAGTGTCTGGTCTGTCGCATGAGGACGTGGGAACACTTACATGCTGTTTCGATGCTCATTTTCACTTAGTACTCTTATCTCAGCACTTAAAGAATTTAGGTCGGTGCCTTTATGATTTCTTTCTGAGGTCTTCCGAAAGGCGACTGGTTTAGAAAAAGATTTGGAGAGTGATCGTCTAATGTTAGTAAAAGTTCGTGTGGGAACATTTCTTAGTTGTTATGATATCATTAGTTCTCATCATATTGTTATATACAGATGATTACTTGAGTGTTTTACAAGACCTTTGATTAATTATCAATTAATGATTGGCTCTTTTTTCCTAATTAGAAATATTTTTTTTCTTGTCGGTCATAAAGAAAGTCGATTGTTAGATTTCCATTTCTTTTTCTGTGATTTAAATTCGCTAACGTAAAATATTTTACAATTGTTTATTTACCATCGGCGGGTAAAATTAATTTTGATCAACAATTATTTTCTGTAACGAGTGGGAATAGTTTTCTTGTTAGGTTCGAAGTCATCAGAAATCGTCCTATAGCATCTGAGAATGTTTTTAATCATTGGAAGCATGATTTTTTCAGAGTTAAAAAATTAACAAAAAAAATCTTCAATTTTTAGTTACAAAAACATTATTTATACCTAAAAAGGTTTATTTTCTTCCCAACCTAAATCTGCTTGCCTATAAAAAAATTTCTCTGTTTTCATGAAATTAATCGTCTTTAAATCTGTTTTTGGCTTCTCTTAGATTCAATTAAATATGCATATTATACTTTAAAGTGACAGACATACAGAAAATTTAGTAAAAATTTAATATACAATTAAAAAGTCACTGAAAATTACATTTTAACTCGCTAAATTTTAGAAACTAAAATTTTAATACTATTTCAGCTCAAGAATAATAAATATTAATTTTCTTAAGGACTAAGTAAAATTTTACGAACCAGATGAAACAAAAACTATTTTGATTCATTTCAAATTTCGATATTTTATTTCTAAATTCGCTCTGCCATAATAAATAATTTTATTTTCCTCTTAGAAAATCGTTGCCTCTATATGATTGTAAATTCATAAACACTGCGTTTGAATATTCATAAATGAATTAGATTTAAAAAATTCGAATTTTATGAAATTTTAAAACTTTACATAACAGTATTGTAGTTTTTTCTCAAATTATACATACGGCAATCATATAATCATAAAGATGACGGAAAAAGAAAATAATAATAATACCCATTTGCCGTATTCTCGAACCAAAATCTGTCCGAGTCCCGAAGACGCTCAAATTGTTCTTTGATTATTTTTCTAAAAAGAGGTCCTGGACGACCATCCACTTCTGTTTCCAACATACCAGCTATGTACAAATCGATGTTTTCTATGTCTCCCTCATAAGCCTTTTCAAGTGCTTCGAACATCTAAGAAAGAAATACAAGAATACTTAATCGTTCATAAAATATCGTTAAAATGTCTTGATAAATAACGAAACTCTCTTCTTATACTTCGTATATTTATGACAGGAAGCCATATAAAACTGTTCTATTTCTGTGACAATCAATAAATTTTTCTTATATTTTGACAGGATATTAAATGATAATCAAAAAAAAATATTTTCATTTAAAATAAGTAAAATAAAATGAGAAGTGACAAAAAATCTGAAACCAAATAAAACTCTGACTTAGCTTCGGCATATCACACTGAGCAAATTATGAGTGAAGGTTTGAAACATACTTTTATTTTTCTAGATTCAAATTATTGACGGTAATCACAAGCAAAAACTTTAAATGGAAGCCAAAGGTGTAAATTATTCAGAGATTAATTTAAAAAATTCGAATAAACGCAGACTTATTATTTAAGCTCTAAACTACGAATGTAATTTTTTTATCAATGCAATAGCCATACTTCTAAAGATCTCTAAAACGTCAAATAGACGGCACTTAAGTCCATAAATAGCAATATAACATTAAAATTGGGCGGGGATAGTCTGGTTGGTAGAGCGTTGGACTCGTGTTCCTTAGATTGCGAGTTCAGACCTCGCCAGTCGAAGACTCTCCGAATGTGTGGTACCTGGTGCTCGTTAAATCCGTCGTGATCACAAAGTCCTCCATGTCAAGAGTAATACTACTGGAGGTATTGGGTCAGCGGTGATCGTTCTCTGTTCCAGACCTACATTACGTTTTGTGGATGAATGAATGAAATGCATGAATGAAGTCCGCCTCGTACAAGGGTTTGTGACGAGTGTGAACTAGAAGTCAGACTTCTGCCCTCGGGTTCTCAGGAGTCCATACCCTCAGAAACTACTGCACCGCTCCTTCCGTTTTAAAGCGGAACACATCACAACAGCAATAAAATTTTATTAATGAAATTACCTTAATGAGGGAAAAGTGTGATGCATTTTGTGGTTCCATAAAACCTAATCAGTCATATTTGGATGAAGTTCAAACGTTATTATCAATCTTTGCCACAACAGGTGGTAATACTGAAAAATTAGAGTCTGCTTTAGGGTAGTGCTGCTTTGATTTTTTTTTTTTTTTGAGTTACAAAGAGGAAATTCGTTGAAATTATATACAGCTAGTTTTATTACACATTTAACACCGAATTTTATACTTTATGAACAAAGTATTTCTCTCTGTATACTAAATTATGTGGGTAATGTTTGCAATCCCCATAAAGAATTTGTTCTCGCTCTGTTCAAGATTAACAAGATAAAATTGTCTACTAACCTGTGGTTTTTGTTCATACAGTTTCGGATTTATTTGAGACCAGTTGGTGAGAGGCGGAAGCTGGAAGTAACGCCTCACAGTGTTATAGTCCGGCAGTCCATTATCCCTGCCTCTCATTATGTTCAAAGCTGCCAAATCGCGTCTCGTAAAATCCATAGGGCCAAACAGTTTATCTACATCAAAGAAAAGGTATGAAAAAAAATTAAAAAGCAAGCAATATTAGTGATGATACTTTAAAAAGGTCAGTAATCTTAGTTTGGAATCTAAATATTAAATATACGTAACACATTGGATGAACAATTAATTTAAGGTTTTAAGAAGAATTTTAGAGTTGAATCCTTTAAAGCATTTTCGGAACATTTTAAAAATGTTATACCTATTTTTATTAATGAACTGATCAGGTATTGTAACTAAATAAATCAGTGCTGTTAATAACTAATAATAAACATATATTTTACACAAGAATCAATGTTTGTCCTCAGGCCCCGACTTCGCCTCGTTGGGGCCAGGTGCATAAACTTTTTTGCCCCCCCCCCTTTGCTTCACTACTTTAGTAATGAAGAACATTCATTAAAGAAGGAAACGTAAAATAAAATTTCTATTCGATTTGGGGCCTTGGGGCCGCCACACCGTATGCCCCTGCCTTAGTCAGACCCTGTTTGTCCTTTTTGGCGCATGCGTGCTCCCAACTGCTCATGTGATCACGACTGTAAACAAAGCATACATCGGAAGACGCCATAAGAATTTCCGTTCAACTGACGCGGGTAATCTCAGTACGAAGTATGAATCAAAGCTCACAACAGGAAAAATTATTGTCATCTATATATATGTTTTGGTGTTGTCTTGTGTCATGTCAATAAATTATTTAGAAAAAGATAACACTGGTCCGTCGTTATTTTATCAAATGGACTCTGGAATTTAAGACACACCAGTCTTATAGTTAAACCATTGAGGAAAAGAATTCTTAACAATAAATGCGTTTTCTTTGGAACCTACTTCTTCATCTGTACAGCCGACCACCCCGCCACCACTGAACGTAGCAGTATCGACAGGATTTGTTGTGGCCGATTGTGGGCTGCAGCAATGTCCATCCTTACATTGACCGAACCTGTCAAACTGACATTCTCTTCGAGATAATTGACCCCAAAGTGGTCATGAACTGACCACTTCCTCCTCTACAAACTTTCAAACAGTTGGTAAAAAACTGATAACCTTAGACATCTTGTCCTTTAGAGTCCTAAGATTACTTGGAATCATCAGTACTGAACTCAAGGAATTATTTTTAACTTGCAGATGTTTTCTATGATAGGAGATTTCTGTGCATTCCTTTAAATAGTGGTAAACAGTACCGATTCCTCCACAAATGCATTTCTTGGGAACCTACTGTCTTTTAACTCGTAGGAAATAGAGAAAAAGTTTAAAATGCATAGTTAAAGCGTTGATGGCATTAAAAACAGTGTAAAAATTGAACAATGTGATTGCCTTTTGAATCTTATCGATGAAATAGGTAATATTTTCCATCGAACAACTTCACTAATGTGAGCAAATGGAATAGTCACAATATAAAACATAAGTTTTTAGTGTTTTTTTTATACATGAATTTTTTCAAAGTACCTTATAGTTTATAAAATTCATACTACTTTAGTTAATCCAGAGCTGACAGATTTCAGAAATTTCTCTCTCTCTCTCTTTTTTTTTTGATGTTCAGAAAAACGGTTGCAACTCTGCTTATAGAAATTTCATCACCACCTTGTTTGTGATAAGAATAATAAATAAGAAAATCCACAATTCGTGATCTCTTTACTATAACTGATAAAAGTTCTTCTTTCTAAAAATGTAAATTTTTTTACTCATTTCTAACTGTTCGCATTCTTGTATTCGAAAGGAGTTTCGATTTACGGAGCAGGATGTTTCAGAGCGATTGACCCATTTTTTTAAAAACTTCGGCAAACAGCTTTACACGCTTGTTTCTTGTTTATGTGATTTAATTCGCAAGCAATTACTTTAATAAAAGAATGCATTCATCCAAACAAGATGCACGTTTTTAATTCATGCATTTCCTTGTATTGAAATAAAGAGAGAAAATTTTTTCAATAGTTCACAATAATTACTTTTTATAAAAGTAAAACAAACGATTGTTTTAAAAATTTATTTACCTTATTTTTTTAACTCTATTAATTTTAGCGAATGCAAATATAAATAAAGAAAAAAAAAGAAAAAGAAAAAAAAATATATCTACGATCGCTATTTTCAAGTTATCATGCGAGAACTTTATTTTTAAATCATTATTTATTTTAATTAATTTAAGTCATTAACCAGTTTAAACCGCTTTGTAACAATCACGAAACTTCTCTATCAGTCCCTCTTCCTCTATAATATTATATAATTTTAAATTTTTATTTTCAATTATTCTAGCTGGCAATGTTTTGAATTTCGACAGTTTTTGAAATGAAATAACAGCTATAATGTCATAGCTCTTCATCGGCTTTTTAAAAAACCATCTACTGTCAAAGAAGCATACGTAATAATAAAGAAATAATGGTAAAAGTAGGTCAACTTTTTTAAAACGCATCTGCTAACAAAGAAGTACATATAATAATAATGCAATAATAGTAAAAGCAGGCAATTTCGTAAGTAAATTTCGGAGATACCAAAACCTCCTAACCAAAACAGTATCGTGTTCTCACGTGATAAAAAATGTATTGAAAGAGTATTTTAACAAACATGCTCATTTGAGTCGATTCCATGAGGTTGTCTCTACAGGTCTAGTTTAAATCAGTATAAACTGCTACTGTTTGTTATGGAAATAGAAGTTAGTTTTTTACGATTTTTCACCACAGAAGTCTAATGCGCAGTATGATTACCACATTTCAGTAGTTCTTTATTAGGTCTTAATCCATTTTACTATATATATTTTTAAGTAACAGGGTATTTTAAATTTATTAGTAACAGGGTATTTATTATTTTATTTCAAGTGGAGACGAGCGTTTAATGTTTAAATACCTCGTTCACTTTTGATCGCTATGCGCAGTTGCTGCACTATCTAATTCCGCTAATATTGTATTATTAAATAAATGTAAACATCCCATCGTCTCTTATATTTAGAAAATCCCAGAACACGTGTAAAAATGTCGTGCGTTTCTTTACCTGAGAATATACAATGCGTCAAGTAAAAATTAATGAATTTGCTGTTATGAAAATCATAATTTTATTTATGCATTTGAATCAAATATTTGTTATGTAAATTGGAAACGTCAAAAAAAATAATGATCCAAAAATATCAGAAGACATCTTTTGATACTAAATATGGTTGACCAGGAACGATATGTAACATTTTTAATTTTTTAAATTCAATTTTTAGATAAATAACCTACCGCAAACATCAGTGTTTACGAAAGACCACCATCATCAGCAATGTGTTAAATAGAATTTTATTAATTTTCACTATAGTCCTTTTTTAAATTAAATTATACTTTGAAAAGGAAGTAAATATATTTAACAGTACTTTTATAGACTTTAGTTGGATTAGGCATCCAAAATATACATGAAATTACTCATTCAGATATCAGACTGAATGAGCTGCGGAAAAGGGACAGGGATTTTTCTTAATCAAATAAAGAACTATTAATTTGAGAAGAGAAGTTTAAACGGAAATGTTACATTAAAGAAAAATTATAAAAGAAAAAATCAAGCATCTAAAAAAATGTAAATAACAAAGATCAGAGAGAAAAAGAATTATGGAGAAAAAGTACTTTTCCGTCTGTACAAATTGTCGACGAGGGAAAAAAATCTCTTTTTAAAAGTGAGCGTTGTTTTTTTTTATCAGTTGAAGTATAATGTTGGTTTGTGAATGGGTTTTGTGATGTAGAAAATAATTGACCAGATATAAAATAAAATTCCACTTTAGAAAAGTAAACTTTTATGCTTACTTCCTTATTTTGAAATTGAATAAATGCCCGTCAAATTTTAATAGCTTGGAGAAAACCAGTTAAATAAAAGCAAAATGGAACAAACACGCTTATTGGCAACATTTTATAAAAATGACCAATAGCAGAAAATTCCAGAAGCAATTCGTGCTTTAGTTCTTTTGGTTATATTGGTGGTGGGGGGGGGTTGTTGTTAATTTGTTTGCTTTAATTTTTTTTATTCTTGAGGCGAGATTGTGAGTGTTTTCTTTTGATTATTTTTATTTATTTTCTAAAATAGAATAAATTATTTTCTAAAAGTGCCTTTTCTTCGTGATAATGTAAATATTATGGGTCGTAAAAAATTATGAAAAAACAAAGATACACTGTTGGAAAATATGCCTGAAGGAAACGTCAAACGGCGAGAAACTAAACGACAAAAATGAAGATAAAAAATTATAAATAATAAAATATAAAGCATATATGAATATAAAATATAATTATAAAGCAAAATTTTTATTTAGTTCATTTTTCATCACGGTTGCTTTAGTCGCTGTTTAATCAATCACTGTTATGAAGTAAGAAAATAAGCAACCGATGCAAACTTCATCGCAAAGAAAAATAAAAGGTTAAACAGTCAAATACAAAGTCTGCAAGCTTTCGCCAAATGCATAATGAGAAAAAAAAAGAAAAGATCAGCCAGATTCTATGTAATCTTGGTATGATCTCTAGGTGGACGCAAGCAACAAAATTAAATTTAAATTGGAATTATTTTTTTAAATGTTAACACGCACAACTTAAATTTTAATATTTGCTACATAAAATATTGTACAAATGAGTAGCTTCCGTGAAAACTCGCACTAATATTTAACTTGAATTTAACTCCTTTTTAAGAAACTGATATTTAGTTACAGCTTAAATTAAACATTGTATTATGATAGAAAATGTACAAAAATTAGAATATTTATTGATAAAATTTAATTATTTTGCAAGAAAGCATTTCAAAAAATATTTCTCGTTTCTACTAGATACACTATTAATTTAATGCGTGGAAAATGATTTTTAAAACTAATGTACTAATATTAATCTCTATTTTAGAGGATTTTTTTCAACACCTATATAATTTTTTTGTTACATGATAATTGTTGGGAAGATAAAATTTAGCTTCAAAAATTAATTCGTTTCTGTTCAGTGAATTGTAATGAAAATTTGGAATTTGATGAAAAGTGCAAGTTTCTTTTTGTTTAAATAACTTCAAAACAGGTTATAAAATATTTATTTTTTACTGTTTAATTTATTAAAGATTTACTTTTCAATGGTTAATTAGCCAAAGAAAATTTTTCGGTTAATTATTATTAATATGCTGGATCCCACGAAATTTTATATTTTGAAGAAATATCTTTAAGATTTAAGTTGGGGCTTTGATAAAATTCCTTTTTAAACAAAATTAGTTCACAAGTAAGGATATATTTTTTACATAAATTAGCTTTTCTTAAAAAATTAGGCATCGTCTCAGAATCACATTGCTTGAAAACAGTAAAATATAATTTTTATATGAATTTATGGAAATTAAATTTCAGAATATTTTAATGTATGTAAGGTAGTTGTTGCTTAACCATTTAGTGATTGATTTTCATTATTAAAGCATTTCAAAGCAAGGTACATCGGTGCATTCATATTTCCGCAGAGTAAACAACAGCGAAATTTTAAGATAAATAGTTCCGTGAAGAAATACCTGTGAATAGAGCGAATAATAGCTGTTCACCCATTAAAAATCCAACCACGATGCTACAATGCATCAAATGAAAAGCTGCTTAAATACAGGAACATGACAGCACCACACATTTTCAGGCAATTCAAGAGTTCACGTTTACGCCCATTATATATGCTACTGTCTCAGAGAATAGCATACTCTGAAATTTATTACTTTTATCAGACTGAGTTCACAGACCGTAACTTGTAATTACTCTCTCTCAAGTGAGCTTGACATTCGGAATCGGAATTCGTGATTCATAACGACGCCAAATCTCGAACTATTTGTAAAGCCCCTGGATCACGAATTTCACTTTAGCGATGATGGATTTACCGTGGAAACACATATTTTGACACCTATCACTCTGCACCAGAAGTACAACAATAGGACCAGTGAAAAAAAAAACAGAACATCCGAGACGTGGTAGGTTAAATAAGCAACCGTGAAAAATCATTGTTTGATTACCGGGAAGTTTAACGATCTTATTAAGATGTGTCTAGTAAGAGACTTCGCAATGTTGCCATTTAACAATATCTTAGGAAATTCATGTGCATTTAACTAAGAAGAAAGGCGAAAATGATATTAACAGATTCTTTCCGTAATAAAAAGAATGACGCTTCTGTAAATGCATACAGAGGCAAAATTCCTTGATAAAAAATATAAGAGACCATTCTGAATAATTCCAATCATAGAACTTACCAAGTCAACGAAAATTTTCATAGTGTCGAAAATTTTGTCGTTATATTTTTTTTTCATTGATATTCCTAAAGATAATTTTATCATAATGAAGGCTTCCAGAAAACAGCGTGTGTGTGTGTGTGCGTGTGTGTGTGTGTGTGTGTGTGTGTGTGTGTGTGTGTGTGTGTGTGTGTGTGTGTGTGTGTGTGTGTGTGTGTGCGCGCGCGCGATTTTTGTCTACATTTAGATTATAGTAACTTCATTCGAAAATATTTCCCATTTCACTTTTTCTACTTAATTCAACTGAAGCTTTGTGAAAATGCTTGGATTTGCACTTAGACACGGTCCACGTGAAGGGGTAGAAAAATGTCCAGGAAGAACATTCTTTTTAAAGATCCCTGTGTTTCTCTTATCAGAATCGTAAGGAACCTCTAACGAAATCTCATTTACGTAAGCGCTGTTAAAAGATATTTTCCGAATCAAAATCTCATGGTATATAAGACCAGTGTTAAGTGTTTTCCTTCTTTTTTATGCCCCGAGTTGTTAATCGACATATATAGTCCGCACCTCTCGTAAACAGACCATGCCACCGTGGGAAAGAATAAAGAGATTTTAAGAATTCAAAGTATCGTCACTGTCTTCGAAACTACCTTCTCCTTCAAACCAAAATTATGTGCTCACAAATTTTATATATATATATATATATATATATATATATAAAAAAAAAAAAAAAAAAAAAAATATATATATTTCTTATCAGTTTAGGTATAAGTTAAATTCATTTCAGAATAAACAAGTTTCAATCTTATTTCTTAACTGTTTTATAACTTCATTTTAAAATTTTTACTTAACTAATTTCGGTATCGCAAAAATTTTAAATGGAATGATGAGACTTCGTTGAATAGAGACTCGGCGAAAATGAAGAGTTTAAAAATATTACACAACTTTACTCACAGACTCATATTTTCTGGTCATTAAAAAAAAAGAATTTTCAACATAAATTCAAAATTCTTGCAAAAGAATTATGTGTTGAATATTTTCATTTTCTAATAAAGAATTTACATTAGATCTTAATACATTCAGTACAAATTACATTTATAATTCATATTACTAATAGTAATGTCCTTTCTATGAAAATGTTGGATGATAATGCATATGATATATATTATAAAGCATCATACGATATATCAACTCATCTCATCATATAATAAGGACAATTTTCTTTCTTTTTAAAATATGTTTATAAAGTGTCTATTAACAAATTTACGATAAAAAGTTAAAAAAAATTATGAAAATAAAATATTTTCCTTACAGGTTTATGGAGAGTACTCATCCATTAAGTTATATGTAGTACTAACATATCTAAATTATTTTATACGATAATTATACGCTAATATTATAGAAATCTGATAATATTTATGATTTCTTACTCTCAATTCACAAATTATTCAAAAATTTCCACAAAGCGGAAATTCTAAGGTTTCTAAGAAATTTCTTTTAGCAGAATTTACATTATTATATTAATTCAATAAAGACGGTAATTTTAAATTGTGTTTACAAATAAAAAACACTGGGAAGTGAACATTTTCATCAATCACTTAAGTTAAAACCCTCTTGAAATTTAAGAATTTATAATATCTTATAGTTGCATGCTAATTAAACAGCTGTGGACTCTTTTTGCAACTTCGCAATTTCTGAATGAGAATATCACACATTTCCAAAAGGAAGTCGTTTCTATGAATTAAATTTAATTTTTTATCATATTTCTTAGTCAAATCCAGAAACGGCATAAGGCAATTATATCCAATCAAATAATGCATTCTATTTTTTTTAAAAAAAATTATACATTTCAATAAAAACAAACTTTTTTAAATGCTAAAGTTTTGCAAGAACGTTTCTTTTCCTTCATACCTATCCTATTTTTATCATTATAATTCTGCACTTTAAAAAAAAGGCGACCAATTAATCTGCAATGCGGACTCTTTTAGCTTTGTGCTTTTTATCAAAATATAATGACTGATCCGGTTTCACATACGCGAGATAGTGCAGAGCGGGCCATAATAACAGCTCGTTCATTCTATTCAGTTCTTCATCTTACAAGCTATCGTTGTGTTCTCTATTTCAAGAAACAAACAGCTTTTATTTTCGTTACTGATATTCACTCAATACAAAAGCCTCTCCACTCAGCTTGAAAGCCCTTAATTTGAAACAATTTTTAAAAAAAGGGAGAGAAATAAAAAAATCACCAGACAAGATTTAGCACAATGCATTAGTGAATCGCCCGGGATCTTACAAATTTTAAATGCTGTTAACTTCCTTTCACTCACCCAAGGCAACTCCACCCACTCTTTTCAAATGCCTTTTCGCTGGCTTGCCCAGTCGCGTCAATCATTTAATTCATATTAGGGGAGTTAAATGGTACCTACGAAATGATGGTAGAAAAAAAACTGATTTGCGGTCCGCTTTGTTGCTGAAGGTAAATCAGAACAGTCTGACCTCCGAAGTGTTGCACTAATTATACGGAAACTTCAACTAGTTTACCGTGATTCATCGCAACATTTCGAAATCGTTGCAGATCGTAAAATCGGTTGGGGGTCATCTTATCTCGATGGGTTCTGCCAAGAAACAGCGAGAATCTATAAGAATCCAGTGAAAACGGTACGAAGATGACATCCTTTTCGATTGCGAAAAGGATCTTACGACACAATGGACAGTTGTGTTTGTTCTTTTCAATCACCAATTCAGGGTTAGATAATACTTCTTCGCTTTTTTTTTCTTCCGACTTATATTGTGTTATACAGGTTTCATTGGAATTTCGACCTTGTTTATGACACACTAGTATTTTTTGTCAAATTATTGCCAAAAGAGGACATCTTGGAACAATAGTGAGTAGGTTATATAATTCATTGTTTATAAAAATACATTGATCATTTAAAATTAAACGAAGGTGATTTCTATGAAAATGTGTTATAACAAAAGTGTGAAGACAATTTCTGTTGTGTTTGATGTAAAAAAAATTAACACGTTCCCCACCTGGTTCATACTTGTGAATTTAGAAATATGAATTAAACATTTTCAATACGAAGTTTGATGCGATTAAAATATTTGAAGGTAATACGGCTACTTATCTAATGATTTAAGTTAGCTTAAACTTTGAAAAAAAATCAAGGCTCATGGCAATTAGCTGAATTAGTATAATACGCTTTTCAATAATAAAAATCTGTGTTCATTTTGATTTCCAATGTGGATCTTACTTGGAAACCGTCGTAAGTTTACCTTTTTGTTACGTAGTTATTGAATTAAATTAGGGTATATGATGAAAATTTTAATAATTTTCAATTATACGCGATATATTTTTTCAAAACACATAGTCTTTGCATAAATCACAAGAGAATTTTTATAATTAAGCTAGAAGTATATCCATATTGTTATTCCAGAAAAGTTCAAAAATTCTTTTGTGAATGAGATTTCTGCTAGTGATTTTAAAACTTTTTTTACAATTGAATTTTAGGCAGGATTTTGTAATTCTTTTAAAATTTAAATGATTTTAACCAGAAACAAATAAGCTCTATTCATAAAAATAATGGGGTTCCAAATCTGTTGCAATTGTTTTAAAAAAATAAAACTAAGTAGAAACGTTATTAAAACAATTACCTTCTACTTGCATAGAATCTTTTTTTTAAACTGTCAACAAGATTTTAAAAGCAAAAATAAAAATTATTTTAAAAATTAAAGATGATAGATAGTTCTAATAATTATGTTACGTTAACAATGCAATATCCATTCAACTTTAAAATGAGAAAAGCCGTCTTGAACTCAGCATCTTATTTCATTTCTTTTCTGAGATTTGATGTTAAAATGATGCAACAAATTTAAAGATTTTCTAAATAGCTTCTCAGCTTCTCTCAGCTTTATTAATAGCTTCTCCCCACAGAATTTTAACACATATTTCTATACATTGTTCGTAATAAGAATTAAGTATTAAGAATTCTAAATATTTATTAAATAATATTAGAAATCACTTTATTGCAATTTAAAATATCTTCAATATAAATAAATAGAAAACACAAAACATATTTTAAAACATTGAAAAAAATCTAAATAACTAAACAAGCGCCTTGTATGTATCCTTAATTAAAAATCTAAAATTTCAATAACTCGTTTTAATTAAAATATACAACAATCAATAGTATTTGGGGAAATTAAACAACTAGTTACTTTTAATCCCAAGTAAATATTGAAAGTTTTCATAAAAATTACTGTACCTCTCACATCACTACACAGTACTGCATCTTCTCGTTCTGAAATTTGAGATGCCATGCCCATTAACAATTCTTCCACGCCAGATTCTATAAGAATTTCCTGAAGAAAAATTTTACAGTAAAAATAGGTATAAATCAATTACCATGTATACTATATCTTTCTGAAATATCATCAGCTATATTATTATTATTATAATCACTTTTTCAAGTCAAATAGATTTTTTAAAAAGTGAATGACAAAAACTTCTATTGATCAAATTTCATAAAAGATAAGTTTAAATGAAATCTTAAATGATATTCTTACAAGCTTCTTTTCTTACTCACGTATTTAATGTTTTACTATGACGATCTCATTTATACTATATGATGCTTTAAAATTAGATTAACTTTTTTAAAATTTGTTTTAGTAAGTTTTTAATTTCGTGCTTCTTAAAAAATCCTTTAAATTTAAAAGATCGTCACGAAATTTTGCGTTGCCTCCCTTTAAGTGCAAGATTTTGTTTTGGGAAGCTTAGAAATATTATTAAAGTAGTAACGAAACATTCTGTCTCAAATTTAACAAAAATTTTTTTAAAGAATTGAGTAACTTAAAAAACACTTCAAAATTTTTCGCATAGTTTATTTCATTTTTTAAACAAATTCTTTTGGTGCAGGGTAGTGAAGTATATAAGTCAAATAAGAGATAATCGAAAAAGTGGTGTATATATGAAGTGTGCACTCTTTATAGCAAGAATGACAATTTGATAACTTATAAGAATGCATGCAAAAAATGTAAATATATAAATAAAAAAAGTAAAATTCACTAACCTCTGAATTCCACCAAGTAGAACAAAGTCTAATAGCAGGGTATCCACTTGGAGTATTTTTGAAATTACATTTCCCATTCCTATAAAACAACAAAGCATTTTTTAAACGAATTCATCAATAAAAAATAAAACTATCATAAAATCATTTTTCAATTATTAGCTGAATTGTAGATAAAAAGTTAATTAATCAGCCATCAGCAACAAAAACTATTTGAATCTTAAGCAAATTAAAAAGAGAAATTTTAGATACTTATTACGCAAAATTAAATTAAAAGATCTGTTTTAGAAAAAAAGAATGCTTTAAGTAAGATAACGCAGATTAAATTCGATTTTATTTATAATGAAGAATTGTTAAGAAAAGAAATTTTTCGATTATTTTATTTGTTAAAAGAATTTTTTCAATGGAATCAAAAATTTCGCAAATGTAACTTTCCTTATATTGAAGAAATAATTTTGAGTTGCAGTAAATCTTTAAAACATTATTGCAAAGAGAGTTTTTATAGATTCAACAATATTATTTTTGTTCTGTTACCTTTCGGATTTCGTAAAGAAATTTGATACTAAACGATCAACGTCTTCTTAAAATTAAGAATAATGTATATAAATAAACTATAGAAAAAATTTACAAACGATAAAATGCAGGTAATAATACAAGTAACTAATATGATAAATAATGCTGATAAGATTCCATAACCTCAAAATTATTAAAACTAAACAAACAAATGCTCAATGATCCTTTCAGATCTTAAAATATAGTGGTACATCCCTTAATAAGTATGATTCTTCCTAAAATCTTACTCGTAATGTAAAACACTTATTGAGCGAAACATTTTTTCCCATGGGAATCCATACAAAATAAAGATATACGTTCCCTTCAGAAAAAAAGGAAATCCAGGATCGCAAATTTCCAGTTATCCTACATTATTATTTTTAAGTCATTATTTGTCTTAATTAATTTAAGTCATTTACCAGTTTAAATATGTTTGAAACAATCACGATACTTCTATATCGGTCTCTATCCCTTTCTCTCTATATAAAAATATCTGGAGGGCAAACAAAGTGTTGGAGCTCAATCGATTTTGAGAGAAATAGCTGCTAAGATGTCTTAGTTCTTCGTCAACCTTTTAAAAAGTCATCTGCTTTCGAAGAAGAACGTATAATAATAAAGTAATACTGGTTAAAGCAGGTCAACCTTTAAAAAATGCATCTGCTGCCAAAGAAGCATATATAATAATAATAATGCAATACTGAAAAAAGAAGGTAAAAAAAATTTCTCGTAAATATCGGAGACATCAAAAACTATTAACCAAAACAGCATCATGTTCTCACAAAACAAATTTAGAATGTAATTTATTATTTCTGAAGTATACTTGCTTTTACAAGAAAATTGCCAAAAAACTTTGGCTACACTCCAAAATTTGGTAAAATTGAGACACAGCATCAAATGAAATGGTAACATGCACATCCACTGACTGATTAGAGTAAGGTTTCATAATATACGATACAAAATTACGCAAGTCTCAACCTTTATTTAACTAGAAGGTTGTTGATGTGATAATTATGTCCTCCTCTTCTGAATAATTCGAGGACCGACTTCCTGGTACAAAAGTAGCGTCTTCCCCGTGGGCTTCCTTGTCCTGGGTTCGGGCATGGTCGTTCTTTATATTTCTATAAGTGATGTGTGTGAATGGGTCCCTCTAAAAAAGGGGGCTATGCAAGCGAATGTGATACGCGAGTAACCAAAACGTATTCTTGGCCCTAGTTAGCGCTACTAAAACAAGAGACGCTCAACATGGCTTAATAATCACTGTCTGCGCCAGCGAGCTTGTCCATGACAAGTGTCATTAGCATCAACAAAAACTGAATAATTCGCAACCACAACTTTTGAAGCGACACCAAATGTATTCCATAAAATCTTCGTAAAACCTGATTATGCTCTTTCATCAGCTAATCAAGTTTGTACTATTCAAGTTTAACTCCATAATTTTGGGCAGAGACAAAAACTCTCATCAATTAAGGTTCCATAGAAAATTGTTCAAACTCTACGGAGATAAGGCTTCATGGCTAAAATTTCATCCATATAGATAAAAGGATTCTATCAAACAAGTCTTCAATACAGGCCTTTACATTAAGTGGGTCACTTGTTTACATTTTGCTTTGCTCGTTATGAGAATAATTCGTTATGTGTGTTGTTCGTTAAGCGATGTTTAACTACATTAATAAAAAAACCGATATTACAAAATTCGTGAAATTCTTCAGATCAGTATAAAAATGATTCAGTTTGAATCAGTCTCGATTCTTTCTCCAGGAAAAGGAAACATAAAATAAATTCTTTTACAATGATGAGTTTATCAGTTTTCGTGAATTTGATTTATCGTTTACGTAGGATTGACCAAAGAGCAATAAAAAGGGCTACACATATTTCTCATAAATAAATACATATTCCAAGCAAATCAAAGCAGTTGGCGATTTTATTTTTGTGAGTAAAACATATATGATGTTTAAGTACATGTAATCATGATCTTATACATGGGCACATCAATAAATATCCCTAAGAATGCCCAATATTTCATGAATGCAACTTATTTTGATAAATGCCGCTGCCCATGCCGCCCAAGTCGAAAGGTGTTTGCAATTTGTCATATGTCGTATCCAGTACATTTTCAAAAGCGTCACGATGTGAAATTTGACAGGTTAATTATGCTGCCCGGACAATTTTCTGTCTCTCACTGTTAATTAATATTGATATCGATCAACAATTAAATTATTATAAAGTCGAAAGTATTTAGACAAATTCTTTTTTTTGGGGGGGGGGGGTAGATGGATGGGGGATTTCTGAGTATAGGTAAACAATTATTAATATATTAGGAATCTCAATCACCTACTGAATTTTAATTTTGCAGCTTAGCATTTGAAACCTTTATCTTATAAGTGAATTACTGAAACAAGGAAATTCTTCGCTTTTTTAAAAAAATTATTTCTTTATTTACACATCTTTTAAGGAATATTTTAAAAAATTTAAACATATTATATAAAAATTTAGGTCCTGTATTTCAGATATATAAATTACAATAGAAAGTATACTTTAGAGTTACTAACACAGCGATATACTGCTAGAAAAAAAAATTGAAAATATGTACTATAATTTTTACATAATTTTCGGAGTACATTTATTTAATTCTTTATTCTACTAAATTTTGAAAATGAAATTTAGAAAATTATTGTATTAAAAAAGAAAAATAATTCCAAAAAAAACCAATTCAAATGCTCCTTTTTTTAATACCAGCTAATATTCAAAATGGAGAAATGTTTCATGATAAATACGAACAATTTCTACTTTTTACAGATTGAATATTATTAACATGAAAATTATTTTTTGCTGGATCCTAGAAAATAAACTGAAAAATAAATTTTGCTCTATCTTCATAACTAAAGATTTAAATATCCACTTTTAATAATCTATCTGAAGTCTTTAAGATGTGATTGATATACAATCAGTAACTCGGCAGTGCAGCTTTCCGGTCCTTTTTAAGTCCGGTTCTTTCAATAATCAGGGGTGGGGTAGCGTTAAAGAGAAACCACTAGATATGGAAGTCTGATCTTGGTGAAACATAAAAAACAAGATTTTGAATAATGTTTATCATATGTAGTATAATTTTCTTTATAATTTAGAATATTTTATGGATTAAGCATAGGTTTTGCAACTAAAATAATATTTTAAAATAAATTTATTAATACAGTTATACTCTTTAAATATCTGTTGGATTACTGTGAATCTATTGTATTTATTTAAATGAGTTTTAATGCCAAGATAAAGACAGAACAGTGATTATCGAAACTGTATCTTCTTAATAAAGCTCAATACAGGCATACTAAAATTGCGAACATTGCTTAATTTGATACAACTATGGCTAACGGCAGTTTAAATTGCATTCTTCCGAAATTATCTAAATCATAAGAAACCTTTAATTGTTCATTAAAATATTCAAATTAAATAAACAAACTGCAGTTCATTAAATTTAATTTATTTAACTCCAAACAAAAAAAAAGGCTACAAAAGAATTCTGCTTCTACTGTTAAATTTAAAAGTGTAATTCATCAGTTTATATTTTCCTGATTGCGTGAAAAGAAATATAATATATATATATATATATATATATATATATATATATATATATATATTTGATTGCAGCCAACAGAGATTTTTCTGTCTGCTGCTGGTATTTTAGCAATATCAGTTTCGATAAAGTACAATGACATATAAGAAGTGTCACTGACTCTGTACAAGGAATACCAGCATGGCGACACCAGGTGAAAAGTTTTGCTGACACTTCTCATAATAAATCTTAGAAAATTGTACTCACAAAACTTTATCTCAACATCGACCGATGAAAGGCAAAGATAATCTACGAAAGTTACATTTTTTTATTATTATGTCAATGAAAAGTTATAATTATTATAATCCTTAAATTTATCAAATTATTTTTTGTTATTTTGCCAATTACAGAATGACTATTTTACTAAGAAGCATTTAGTTGAAATAAATCTACGTCTGGACATGATTTAAGTATCGATCAACGAACGATCTCTCCACCCTTACTTAAAATTAATGTGAAATTTTTTTTATCTCAGAAGTCGAAAGGCAGCGGCCCTCGTAATTGCTCAAGATCGAATTTGCGGGTGGTCCGTGCGTGAACAAGAAATTGAATGTCCAGTTCCTCTTATTTATTTACATCTTTCACCAGGCTAATTGACAAAACTCGAATTTTCAATTTACTCCAAATCATTAGTTAAGATAAGTACGCATCACCTATGAGCAATGACATTATTATCGTGTCTGATGCCTACTTTTCGCTTATGGGCGAGGTCTGAATAACCACATAGATATATGCATCTACTATTCCGTGAAAGAAATAACATATGCAAGAATTAAAAATAATGAATGTTAAATGGTTCGATATAATACAATTTACCAAAAGGTGTAATTAAACGGCCTCAAAAACGTGACAATTATTGTATCAGTATAAGATTTAAAACAGGAATTCGTTTGAAATAATAAAGCATATAATAAATTATAATTTTATAAATAACCTCGTTCAAATAAAGGAAATTACAGGAAAAGTTACAAAGTATTATAATAATCAAAATTTGAAATTTGAAAATCAAGTTCGTTTTCCATTTGAATTTTTTCACGTTTTTTGTGCATCGAAAAAGTTTTCTGTGCATATATTTAGTTAGATTAGATAATATTAATTACAGAAACCTCTTTAAAGTCACAAAAGCATTTGATACGAAATTAACACATTTCTTACTTTAACCTCTTAACCGGTTTATTTTCCTTACCATCTAATAAGATGACACCTTCTATTTTAGAAATATTTTCTTATTTTTATTCAAATGGAAATCCATGAAATTTTTGGTGTATCTACGTATTCGAAGTCATTTTGAATTAAAATTGTTATGAAATTTTTATTTTTACAACTATCAAAATTCGATTAATCGATGCACGTACGGCATACGGGCAAACCGGTTAAGGGGTTAAACTGCGTAATATCTCTCATATTCAAGGTACAATAAACAAAGAATAATCCAAACCCCAACTGACTATTCACCTTCAGAGATTAATTGAAAATAAACTATCTTATAAAAACTTTTTATGCAAACAATTTTTATTGCCTGTTTGATAAATTCTACTTGATTTTAATATACATTTATTACTGTAGTATCCAAAGGAGATAATCATATATCTTACAACGATATCTTGTTGACTGTTCAAAAATGTTTTCTTTGAATCATGGAAAGTGTGTGAAAAGTATTTACATTAAAAAAAATATTAAATTATTAGCAAAAATGCATCGTTTTAGTTTCTTTTATTCATAGCTAAAACTTAATATTTTTGTTTTTGTGAATCAAACGAAGACCAACAAACGGCATTCTCGTTTCAATGCGATTTTACATAATAAATGATGGGAATTGCCGCATGTTATATTGAATGTAAATTTGTAGTACAAAAAAGGGAAAAATAAAATATTGGAACAACATAAACCAGAACTCAGCCTGAAAAAAATTTATCAAAGTTATAACAATTTTCAGGATATTTGAATTTTTTTTATCGGAAATATTTTTAAGGGCATGATGTCTTTCGTGAGAATGGAAAATGAAAAAATCGTAATATTATGAATAAAAACTTTCATACTTGTTTTATTCAATTCAAAATAAAAGCTGTAGATGCTTCGATTTTCCTTTAATAATGTTTTAAGTGTAAAGTTATTTCTCAACTACCATGTATAGTTTAAAATTTAATACTTTACCGCCAATAGAAAATTTATAAGCAATAAGAACAATTGCGCTCCAGTGCAAATATGAATGCATATCTAGAAAAATCAATTGCATTTTTTTACGTAACCGGATAATCATGTTAAGGCGACCAGGGACCTTTAAAATGACTTTTTGCAACTTTCATCTCAGCAATTTGAAATTTTAAAGGGAGTAAGAGTAACCCTACAGGAGATGACACAAAATTTTAACGCATTATATTGATAAATAAAGGAGTTAGGGTTGATAATATAATATAATATTAGCGATAAATAACGTTATTGAAAAATGTTCCATGCACTCCAAATTTGTTCGAAAGCGCTCCAATTTTTATTATTACTGACTCTAACCCTTTTAGAACAAAAGATGGGATTAATCTTGAAGTGTTAGTACGAAATAACTAAATTAACCAGTGTAATAACTCAAAACTACTTAAACTTTTTAAAAAATCAGTAGATTTAAGTTATTATATTAGTTAATTTTGATATATCGTACTCAAACTTAAAAATTAATCCCAACTTTTGTTTCAAAAGGGTTAGAGTGAGTAATAATAAAAATTGGAGCTCTTTCGAACAAATTTGGAGCGCATGGAACATTTTTCAATAACGTTATTTATCGCTAATATTATATTATATTAATAACTCTAACTCATTAATTAATTATTATAATGAGTTAAAACTTAGTGTGTCATCTCTTATAGTGTTACTCTTAATCCCTGTAAAATTTCAAACTGCTAAGGTGAAAGTTGTAAAAAGTCATTTTAAAGGTCCCTGGTCGCCTTAATTTAAAATGGGTTTTTTTTTAGAAAAAAATTTATTTTTTGCAGCAAAAAAAAGCGACACATGCCAGTTCATAATTTCCTCGTATTTCGAAATTGAAATGTTAAAAGGTGTCATACTAAAATGTAGACTTGACTAGTTTGAATCTTCGCAGCTGGTAGTAACGATCACGACTTAAGTTTAAATAAAGAAGAAGAAAGCTAAAACCTTCAATTAACGTGCAACTTTATTTACACGGTCACTTTTCATTAACCTTTTCGTTAGGCGAGGGAAATTATAGACCATTTAAAACACGATCTCATTCATCAACTATTCGTCGAAATATCTTACCTCCGGTAGAGTCCGGGTGGAATCATGGTATGGGAGAAACGAAAGGCGGCACTTTGAAATACATGACTGATGCCTGGATGGACGTCGGGTTTGTATCCTGAAACAAACAAAAAGTATGTACCTTGGATACCTCGTTAATGTATGCATACATTAATGAGGGTGGTAAGAAAGTAATGATCGAATCTCACGTTTCAAATAATTACATATAAATCAAAATATGCAAACTCTCAATTAAGTATGCATATACCAATGAGCACGAAAGAGAAAACGATAAGCGGTTCTTATCTTTCAAACACAATTATAATTCATTAAGAAAAGCATATGAACTTTTTAAGAAGTTTATATTTTCAATTTGAGTTTGTTTTTTAATAAAATTGTTTTTAATTGCTACATTAATCAGATTTAAAACAAATGTTGAAAATTTACTTACCAGAATAAGGTGTTATTTCTTCTTCTAGTAATGTTGGAACATATTCATAGAGAATGATATTCTGAAAAAAAATTAATGTTTGCTAAGAATGATATTCTAAAACAAAGATTAAAGAATCTATAATAATATTTATTTCAGCACAAAATATTTCCATGTTGTTAAAAAGACGTTCAAAAATGGTTTATTTTGTTTTAATGCAAGTCAACGAGATTTGTTGGCTTTGTTTATGAAGGCTTAGTTATTACATTTCAATACAGAAGAAAATTAAATATCTTTGATCTTAGAGAGCATTGTAATTTCCCTTAATAAAAGTTCAAGATTGCAGTAAACAGAGAATAAATTGCGCAATTTAGACTAAATGTACTTTTCAAGCAAAATTTGTAACATAACTTAGTTTTTTGTGATTTTAAAACGATGCAGTATGAATAGCTAATTAATTAGCAAGACAATGCATCAAAATTAATTATTCCTAGAAAATAGTCCAAACTTAACACAAAAGAATCATAATCAGAATAAAGTTGAAAAATGTTTTTTTCAGCTCTGTTTATTTATTTTTCTGGCAAAACTTGGTTTCTTAAATGTACCGAATGGATTTTGCTGTTTTATTTTTTTACTAGAAATGGGCCATTTGTTTACAAGTACAGTACAAAGAAAGAAATTTCCCGAATTATTCACGAACGAATATTTTGATTTCTGCAACTACTAAATCCATCAATTAAGAGATACATAAATTTTAATTTATCAAGAACACTCAAATCTCCCTGGTTTCTTATACTTTTAAAAGATTCATTCTTTAAATCTTCATAATTTAAAATTCATTCATTCATAAAAAAAATTCTTTAAGATTCATAATTTAAAATCTTCATTATCACATGAAGATTTTAAAATGCCAAGCCTAGCCAAAATCAAAGAAATGATAAATTCGAATTCGTTAGGAGGGGAGGGGGAGAGACGCTTCCCATTGGATTTTTGTGGAAATTATTATTCATCTGCGAAGCAATACAAAATGCGAAGAAAAAAAATTTCTTATTCGAAAGTTGCATTTCTGTTATGGGATGTTTTTAGGTAAAATTTTATTCTTCTTATTAAAAAATATATATAAATAATTTTTTATATGCTACATTTTTTAAACGAACCAAAAAGTATAAAATAATTTCTTCTAGATCTATTCGATTCCTAACCTCATAAAGTTAGTTTGAAAAATTCTCAACCACAAATTTCCAAGACACTCCGTACTGGGAAAGGAATCTAATAGAACAAGGAGAAATAATGTTATATATTTTACCCCACTTTAAAAATATGATATATTAAAAATTTAGGTGATTATTTTTTTGTTTTTTATCTTGGGAGTAACATTTTTCAATCGAATTTAAACTAACTTCAAGACGACTTACACCCAAAGTTAAATTTGCACTGAGAAGACAAGAATGAGAGTTAGCCTTGTACTGTCATTTATTTCTGGCCTGTCTTTAAAGTCAAGACTCTAACTCATCGGGAAGTAGCATATTATCAAATTCGCTAAAAATCGATTGCAAAATTTAATCTAACCAACAAAAAAGTAATTACAAGCTGATTATTCAAAATAAAAATCCTCGCTAGTCACAATTTTGCAGGTAAACTACGAATCTGAAATTCTTTTATATATATACTCATAAAAATTGGAGTGCTAATCAGACAAGCTATGAACCATTAATCGAGATAGTAATCTGAAGAAGAAGCATTTGATAAACAAGACAGGCATAGGAAAATATTCCAGTTCAGCGCTTCTAATGTTTACTTGGCCGATTTCAAAATATCAGACTGAGCACGGACATCCGCGAAAGTCATTTCAATGCATCTTTTTGCATAATCCAGCCATTATTTCAATACACGGCTCAATTTACTCAGTAACTCGTAATGCACTTCAACGAGCGAAATCCGGCCATATACAGACCAGGAAAATACAGGCAATATACAAATACAGGCCTCCGATGTTAATGTTTCATCCGGTTTGCATCATAATTTTATGTACTTCGGAATATTACATATCCATCTGTCATCAACCTTTCACGATCGAAGTGAAACTCAATGGTTTTTAAACGTCTGGAATCATTCAACATTTAATGAGTGATTCGCCATATTCTTGTGCGTTTTCGACTTGGGTCTTCATCTAGTGCAAGTTTTTATTTCATAATCTCAAAATCCTTTTGACTGGCTTGGACGCTCCTTATCTCTGCCACAATTCCCCTTCTTTATATGTGTCGAAACGAGTATTTGTTTGTTGAAATGAAATTAGGAATAATAGCCATATATTTCTAATGACATATTGAATTACAGAGGAAACACTGTCTTTTACAGTTCGAGAAAATAACAATTATTGGAAAATGATGGTGCTTTAAAAAATATTAACAGCAATATGACTTGATTCAGTAGTGTACTGATTATACTATATCTTAAAAAATCATTACACCCTCCCAATAATACAATGCATTTTGTGACCCAAAAATATAATTGGAAAATAAAAATCAAATTTCGCAAAAAAAATCTTGTTTTGTGATATGCTTTCTAAAAATTTTAAATTTTTCAAACATTGTTAAACTCTAATTTTTTTCATTGCTAACAATATCAATGCTTGCATTATTCTTAAAAAAATATGTAAATGAATAAATTTCCTGAGGTATCGTTCGTAAATTTCGTAATTTTTTTTGGCTATATTGCGAGTTTATTAACATGAACCTTTGCGGTTTAAATAGAATGCATTCATAGTGAATTGAAGAAACTTCTTCTGTACAGCCGACCACCCGCCACCACTAAAGTAGTATCAACAGAATATATTCAAGAGACTGAACGTAATATAATAAATTTATTATATACTTTGTCATCAACTTACAGCTTTGACAGGGAAAAAGGGAAAACATTTCGACAATTTTTCTTTTGTCCCAATACTTTCAATGCATTAAAAATGGAAATATAACTAAAAATTATATTAAAGAAATTAAATTAGCTTTAAAACAATATTTAAACAAACAATGAAACGGGAAATACGATATGAATATTAATTTGCCCAAATTTAGTAAGAATATTTTCAAAAAATTCTTTTATTATGAATCTATTAGGGTTTTAAATTATTTGAAAGATGAAACCGTCTTTAAGAAAACCCGACTTCATTAAATGAAATTATAATAAAATATTTCAAAATCTTTTAATGTGTGCGGCAAAATTTGACACTTTTAATTTGCATATCAACAAATAAAACAAGTATTTTGCCGTTACTTCACTGAAAATGAATGGAAATCATTTGCCTTATATATTAACTGCTCAAAGCTACAGAAAAAAAATATTTTCAATGATTGCTTTTTATTAATATAATAAAAAACAAAATTGTTCGAAAGTATTTTAAACTGTAAAATGCAAATTTTAATAACGCCAGACAATAATTTATTTTCAAATACATATCACTCATGATTAATTAAAGATTCCGTGGAGACAGAAATAGTTGATTATTCGCTAATGACCCCGTGACAGATCAATCATGAGCTCAAATATCAGTCAAATTATATGTGTGAAAGCTATTGGCGTGTCTTGACATTTTCCCCTTTTAATCAGAAGATTTGTAATCTACTTTTCATCGCGAAAATTATATAATGGCATTGTTGAATTCATAAAAGACATCCTCGCACAATGGAGTTTCGAAATTCAAGCGGCCCTGCAGGCAAAGCGTGAGAAAGGAATAAGAAGAGAGACCTGTTTGCTGTTCGATTTCTAGAAATAATTGCCTTCATTTCCATGAAAGCAAAAGCGACCCGAATTTTCTTTTGGGACTGATTACGTGTTTGTATTGGCCTCAATGATTTGACCTGTCTATCAATCAGGTAGGCGAGGGGGAGAGGAAGAATGGTCCGGAGCGGTAAAAATGTGATTAATAGACATTTCGCCAACACGTGACTGGATTTTTACGTCCCCTCCTTCTGGGTGAAAAAGAGCAGTCCACAAGAGAAAGAATTTGATGTGCAGTTGCGATAACCTTACATATCGGAAGATTGTCAACAACGCAATATTCATTAGGCGAAATGATTTATAACTTGAAGAATATATCACAAGGTTGTCGTTTTTTTCCGCAGGTGACGTTAAAAACATTTAGTGCATGCTTATAATAATAATTTATCTATTACACAACAAAAACCTGAACAAAGCTGAAGATGTGTCAGAAGCAGTGCATTAGTCATTACCGTAAAGTGTATTAATAAAGAATTTAAATAAAAAATGAAGGTCTGGTTTCTTCTGCACTCATTAACTGTAAGAAAAGCATTACACAATTAGATTATCAGATTTTTGTGAAGGTGTTTCGAAAATTTATTTGGGTTAAAGTGTTCTCTTGGTGCAATTGAATGGACTTAATAAGTATAGCCTCTTTCAAGAATATATGTCCTATCCGTTAAAATTCCAAGAAAAAATATCAGCAGAAACACGTGAAAAGTAAGAAATCAGGGTAGAATTTCCTTTTTAGAATTAACTTTAGATTTTTTTTATTCACAGCTCACCAAAATTTTTGTCTCATCGTCAAGTCACGCTTGTAAAACACTACTAATAGATTACTTTCTTACAATTTATTTTCGAATCAAAAAAATTTTCAATACCATATTATGCAAAACGTTTATTACGTCCATTCCATAAAATGGAACGGACGTAAAATTTAGCCGAATATAATAATCAACCGACAATCGTTTGGGTTGTTTATATGCTTCTTTTGGGAAATAGCCATGATAAAAAAGTTTTAATTGGATGATATGAAAAAAATGAGTTAAAATCGAACAATTTCGATTATACGTCGAAATCTTGAGAAACAAGAAAAAAAAGTGTTGAAAAATAGTTCCTAAGACGATCTAGTCGAAATGAATAAAAATAAAATGGAAAGCGCTTTCGAGTGCGACGAGAAATCCCCGAGCTGTTTGTGGAACAACAACACGCCTTTTTTACAAGTATATTTCTAGAGAAAAAAAAAGATTCATGAGAAAAAGGTACAAAATATTGTCAAGATAATAAAAATAGTTTTGGAGATTTCTATTCAATCCATTGAAAATTTTGAAGGAATAAGCCTCATAAATTATTACAAGCACATAAAGGAATGATCCTGTATCACCCTTAGCTTTCATAGAAGGAGAAATTAAATCTCTTGAAACAGGTTCATGTTGTTGTAAGAGAGATGGTCATAAATATCATATATTTTCACCTTTATGGAATGTTACCAGTTATATTTTTGACAACAGTGAAGTTATTTAAAAAATGCACAGAGAAACGAAGGATATTTGCAGTCATTTATACAATGATTTGATTACCTGTTGAGGAAAAATAATCAATTTGCATAGTATCTTAAAATGTATCGAATAACTAAAAAAAAGACTAAGTATTTGAATGGTCTTCCGAAATGCATAAGTATGGGTTGAGTGAGTAAAGCGAGCTAAGACTATGTAATGTTCGCAAGGAATCGCGTGATTCTTGGGGTTGATAAACGGAGTGAGCAGTGGGCTAACCCTTAATCTTTTTGAAAATACTGCAAAGAAATATAAATTTAATTCTATATAAGATGTAATGCACTGAATTATTCAAGAATGAATCGAAATCATTTCTAACAAAAAGAACTAAGTAAATAGAGTGTTAAAATAATTTCTTGAAGTCATAATCCATAAAATAATAAGTTACACGAATTACAATGAATGACTGATTTATCATTGTAACAGAACTTTTCAAAATTGATATTTTCTAAATTACTTTGTGGTTTTTGAAATTATTGAATTCGCCTTGTTTTTCTAATTAAACTGGCATATTTTAAAACAAATTACTGTATAAATTTGATTTTAATCAGAATTATGGTCGTCACCTTTTCATAAAATATATGAAAGGCAGAAACAAGAGGAAAAACATCAACCATAAGAAAAAGAGGTTGGACTTTATTGAATAATTTATTAAATATATTAAGTCATAATGTTAAGTTAAATCGAATTATTGCTGGCTTACATTATCCAATTTATTGTGGGCTTGTTATATTATCCTAAAAAAGTCAGCAAAATAAATCGCAACAAACTGAAATTGTACATTCTTATTTTATGTGTAATGAATTTTAACCCTTTGCAGTCCGAAAAATAATAAGATGCAAAAGTATTCACCTAATACAAAGATTTGTTTACTGCTAGGAAAAATAAATATACATAATTCTTTTAAGTCGAATTTCTTTGAAAAATTATTCTAAATCTCTTAATTATTATGTAGGCGTTTTTAACAATTAAATTTAAAAAAATTAAACGTCAAAATGATGCACAGTCTTAAATGTCGAGTAACATTCGACATCGGGCTGCAAAGGGTTAATGGGTATCTTACATATAAGCAGTATTTTTTTAAGATTTTCTCAAAGATTAATTATCAGTGCAAAAGTGTCTAAATTGTGAATAGAACATATCTATATTGGTAATATTGTTTCATCAGAAGTATTACTAACAATAGAGTGATTTCAGCCATGCATCAGATAATAAAATTATATTCTTAAAACTTGTATGTAATCATAATTCAAAATATCATAGAGAGTTGTATAAAAGGGTATCTAAATTATTTCTTTTTAACTAATACCAGCACAGTAAGATCCGCCAAAACTTTCTCCTCAATTGAAACGAAACATGAATTATTAAAAATGTTTATGGAACTAATTAAATATGTACAAGATTAATATATATTTAATTAGTATCATATGTATTAATATATAAATTCCAAAATTTAAATACAAGTAAAGTGGTTCAAAATAACTGTGAATACGTAATTTAAAAGTAATATATTTCAGATTTTTTTTAATTTCAAAACGTTTATTTCTATAAGACAACCATTATCAATTTTTCTCCGTACTCTAAGATTCAGATGTATAGATTGACATGGTTTTTGAAAATTATACTCATGCAACAGATCTGTCAATCAAGTATAAAACTCACAAATCCCCATTACATTGCATCTTACAGAATGAATTTAAGCATCGAAAAATCATCCTTTCAGTTTTATCTGGCAGTCGTATATTTACAGTCAAATGCATATCACTCAACCTTTATATACCTGACGAAAATACATAATCTCAACAACCATAAGGATGATCCATATCGTATTGATCGGATGGCCCATCAAGATGGTAAATACCTCATTCGAGCACAGAACACGAAATAAAATCATCGCGAACAAAAAAGATAAAGGAAGAATGCACGCAACTAAAGGGCCTGTCTTCTGCCCTTTCCTTTGTGGCATCTCGATCTCCTGATGAATGTGATGGCGGCGTCACGAATAATTCAGTATTACATTTCCAGCGTAGCAAAAGGAAGTGAGCTATGGGAGGTTACATGCTATAGGCAATGCTGATAGATAAGATATGTATTAGTTTATCTGTTCATCTATTATGAGGATGCTCGGGGAATGCAAATGGTGGGATATACGCAGAGTGGATGCACATTACATCGGTGGTAATTTTTCAACTTCAGAGTCTCGCGTTAGTGGTGCAAGTCGGCGCAAGATTCAATTTTGTCACCAAAGTCTGAAGCCGCTAATGATACGTTCTCATTATTAAAAGCTGTCAACACGAATTGAAGCAGTTTCGTTATAGAAGGAAGACTTATTTAGGTTGGAGAAACATTACGAACTTTTTTGTAAATTATTAAATATTGCCATCCTAAAAGGACTTCTCGAATAAATTGTAACTTTAAATCTGTTTTAAAAGAATAAAAATTATTTTCAAACTGCAAGAAGAATCTATACGTTGTATAAAATGAAGTCTCCTGAAAACGTCTGTATGTTGGAACCACAAAAACTCGAGAAATAGTTAACGGATGTTGGAGATACTTAAACCATTTTGTACAGAATTTATTGGGAAAGATTTTAGTACATTAAAGTCATATCAAAATGTAAAGGCGAGTTTTATAACTGCGATTTTAATTTTGCCCTTATCCACGAAAACCTCAAATCGCGCCTGCGCAAATAATAAGAGCTGTGGTATACATATGCGATTCATTTCTTTGTTTACATCTGATTTTAAACCGCGATGCAAATCTCATTACGCCGAAAAAAAGGAAATCCAAACCTTGGCGGGAACACATTTAATGCTAAAAAGCTTCGTTTGTTTCACGATAAGGAAAATTAAGTTTAAACAAAACGTTCGGTTAGCGAATATCAGAGAAATAATATCCACACTTGGAGAAGGATAGTCTTTTGATTAATAAAATAATCGTCTTTCTTCACATCGCACTGCAACTGAATTGCGGAGACAGAATGAATCTCCTGAGGAGCGAAATGATAGCCTGTGTATTGTTCACGGACATATATTTTTACCTTTTTAACAATTTCAATATTTCTAAATGCGTGCTGTAAAAAATTGTTTTGTAGCTTTTTTTTTATCATTTCTAAATTTATTTTGATGTTTGTTTGATGTTGCGTAACATGCCCATGTCATTCCGGGTGTAGGCTAGACTTAAGTTGAAAGTCCATTTTTTCTTGATGGATGCTATGCCATGGGCAACGCCGTGAGGATGCTGCTAGTATCAGATAAAAGTTAGATAAGCAGACATCGTGTTTTAAAAATAATATTTTTAAAAGTTCTTTTTAAATTGAACCAACTTCTCAGTTTAAAGAAAAGTTAAAAAATTAAGCCAATAGAAATTTTTTTTAAAAAAAAATTAGAAATTATAATTAAAAAAAATACTTGAAAGAATTAGGAGATAAAGGTCATTACCAATTCCCATTTAAAAAGAAATGAGGGTGGTGATATAAAAGTTGAAACCATCCATAATTTGAAAATATTAGAAATGACCGCTGATCGAGGGATTTATTTTCTCGTGATTTAATACATTTAAATACGAAAACACAGATGCAAAATTATTCATGATGCTTGGGGCATTAAATTAATGGAATTTTGCAAATGAAGTAACATTTTCCTTGACGTTTTTGTATTAAAAAATCAAGCTCTGGAAATAAGTTTTAAAATAATAAGTGAGGTTAGCCAGTATGCATTAAAAATAAAAATTGCCTTTAACAAGATTTTGTTTTTATTATCAAATTACTTAGACTATATCAGAGTTCAAAAATTAAGTTCCAAAATCGTTTTCGTACAGTTTCCTGAACATGGCAGTTATGTCTTCATTTAAAATATGCCATAACGAGTTGATTATTTATGAAAGAAATAATTAGGTATAGTTCAAATTTAGAAAGTACGCATAAGTTAAACAAATTAGAATATTATTGTAGTTAAAAGCAAAAACGAAACAAATGGATGTTGAAAACATTTTTCTTACTTCGTAATAAGTTGATACAATATCTAGTTTTTTTTAAAAATAAATCCGATGTTTTTTACTTCATGTAACTGAACTTTATAATTTTCTTGACAACGACCTTAGTTTTTCGAATACCTGTCAAAAAGTGATTTCTTTCCTCACTCAACTCCCCATTCCAAAATCAAACACAATTCGTGCCTCTTTTTAACAGTTCGTCAAACCTCATAAATTAAAAATGCTTTATATTTTTCTTTATGATCGCTGCCTTCATAATCCATTTCCGTATTACCCATTTCTGGATAGTCAGGCTTGGTGAATTATTTTAAAACTTCTCTTTTTCCTTAAATCTGAAAATCTTTCACAGTCAATTGTTTCTTTAACCCTTTGCGGTCCGATGTCAAGTGTGACTCGACATTCAAGACTGTGCATCATTTTGACGTTTTATTCGTTTATTTTTCAAATTGAATTGTTAAAAACGCCTACATAATGGTTAAGAGATGTAGATTAATTTTTCAAAGGAATTTCGACTCAAAAGAATTATGTATATTTATTTTTCATAGCAATGAACAAATCTTTGTATTAGGCGAATAATTTTGCACTAACTATTTTTCGGACTGCAAAGGATTAATTTAAGCTTTTTCATTGGCTTCATTTCCAATATGACAGTACTGCCAACTTTCTGCATCGTACTACATTTGAATGAAATTCTAATATTAGATGAATGAAATGGAAACGATAAAGTGAATTTGGGTGAATCGTGATCCGCAAATCGGTGCTTCATAAAGACTTAAGGTATTAATGAGATGAGTACTTTAAAAATTACAGAAAATAATTATAATTTGAAAAACGAGAATTTCATTACTGACAGACAGAATAGAAAGCATATCTCTAGAATTTTAAATTCAATAATGATGTAAGTATAGATTGCTGGAAAATATATTTAAAAACTGCAACCATTCAGAACTGGTTACCATGGAATTATAAGCGTTTTATGTATTATCAGTTAACATGTGTAAAGTTCTCGCTCAGTAGATAAGACTTTCAATAAATTAACAGATTTTTACAAAATTAATAATAACAAAGTTATCAGTAAAACAAATATTTATTTCAAACTGAAACGACTGATTTTTAATTCCTATGTAAAAAAGAATCTTCAACATACAGATAAAATGTCAATCTTAATAAATAAATGCATTGTGCTTTTCAAATACTGAGAAATAATTAGGAGTGCTTAATTTTTTAAAATTCAGTGCATTCTTTTTTCATTTTAAAAGATTTAAATAAAAGTAAGCAAAGAAACAAAACATCCGTTTAGATAGATCATTAATTAAAATGCAGGAGATTAATAATCAAGCCATCTACAAGCATAACTGATTGAAAAGATATTCAACCCATCTTTTCTAATTAACATCCTCTTAATATGATGGGAAATTTATTGCCGAGTTGTAAATAATCTAATTTTAAACAATTTATTTTCAATCACTACCCTCGCCCATGTAATCAGTTTCGCCAGATTCCTAACAATAATTGGATTAATAATTTCTCCCACATAGTAACTATTTACCATCGAACAATAAATCTTATCTTGAAAACAAAACAAAAAGTTAGTAATGCATTCTTCAACTGCAGAAACTTACTTAATCTTACATATGAAATAAAAATTTATATATAAATTAATGCCAGAATTGAAATATTAATAATCTTATTTTGAATGAAATATAAATTAATGACTTGGTTACTAAACATTAGATTGGTTATTATTTATATGTGAACTAGAGAGAAACATTTCCAAAAGGATTAACAAAGCAATTAAAAACACAAAATTTCAATGCTTTTAGAATAATCTCATTTACAATTACTCTTTTTGTCTAGTTTATATATTAATAATATAAAAAAGCAAAACTTTCAGCGAGTGTAGTCAATCAATTCCGAAATGGGAGCAATGTCTGCAAGCTTGGAATACGCCGTTAACAATTCTGACTGCATTCTTCACAATCTTATTCTTTATCCTTATTATTTCAGAAGCGTCTTAAGAAGGCATCCATCATTCATTAAATTCTTAAAAAGTAGAAGACAGCGATCAAGACAAAAAAAAAGTATTTTGACGCTTTTCTGGGACTATCTCTTACTGTTAACTGTGTGGTCATGATTCTTAAGTGTTGTGAAGTGTCACCCAGTGAATTCCGAAGACGAACGCCACACATCATCGAAACTGCTGTTTTTTTTTTCTTCTTTTTTTTTCAGTATTAGACGTATATGAGGGGGGGGGAGAGCAGATCATATCATTGATGGCTATTCGAAATAGGAAACTCAGTTAACGAATTATGTGCAATCGCAAAAAGAAGTACAGTAACTGGAGTGACTAAATGTTTGACAATTTAAATTATAAGCGATATGCATGGTTACGAAAATTCAACTTCTAGTCACATATTTAAAAAAAATCTGGAGTTTCTTTTTATTGAATAATTGTACTCAAAATTTTATTGAACCAATAAAATATTTACGCAAACAAGGACGAATTGATACATTCTTATTTTAAAAAATTCAAATATAAATGACATTCATCTGAAAATCTGGACAATTTTTTAAAAAATCTTCGGAAGTTTCTAAAATTTTTCTGTCATGTGACCGAGAGGTAGTATCTTACCTCTCGGTATCAAAATAAATAGTATACACAATCTTTGTAAAATAAAATTTTACAAAAAAAGTAACTTCTTTTGGAAATAATGTTGGTAATTAATATATTTCCAACTGCGATGAAAATTATCATCATTTTTTAAAATGAAATTTGTTTACAAGAAATAAAATATTAAAAAAACTTCTCATTAATCAGTTGATTGATTTACCCTATGCCTGTATTCCAACTCATAATACTATTTCCAAAATTAGCTCGATTTAAATTAATTATGGCAAAGATGTCATAATTTGAAACAATTGATTTGAAAACTTATATAATTTATTTATAATAGCTATATAATTTAGTTATAATTTGAAAACTTGAGAATCTATAAGTATCTCAAGTATTCTATGAAATTTAATATGAAATAAAGCGATCACGAATACTAAAACCAAACGCTTTCTTCTAATTAAACATAGGAAATTAAGAAGTAAAATGAATTTTACTAGACTGATTTAAACATTAGCATCGTGAAATTCCTAGTTTTTTCCCCATCATATACAACCCCCGAAATTTTATAAAATTTATAAATACCAATATAAAAATTATTAAAACTTTTAACCAGTTATCAAAATTTCGTTTTTTTATAATAAAATAATGCAGTTTTCAAATTAGTCTTTCATATTAGTTACAAAGTAAAGCTAAGGATTTCATAATTATTATTTAATTATTATTTGCATCTGTCAAGTTTTAAATAGAAATTTCTTCAATAATAATATATCTGAGCCTAAATTCAACTTCTAAGAAAGGTTATTCTTAATCGTTATATTTTTAAAAAATGGAAAAAGTTTATTTAATACGCTAACAATAAAAATATTAATCAAACGAGATCTATTTGGTACATTCATGCAATTTCATTCTTTTTTACTAGAAAGAAAATTATGATGTAGAAATGAAACAATAAAAAAGAAATTTATCCTCATGTATTTTTTTATGATAACTTAATAATTACAGTTAATATCTTTATTTTTTTCACAATCAGATAAGACCACAAAAGGGATTTTCAGTTCTCTTTATTTATTTTTTTATGTTTAGCTTTGTTTCACGAGCTTTCAAGAGATAATGATTCATAAAATCATCAATGGGCACAAACATTGAGTAGAAAAATATTCCACTTAAAAGTACAGTTTCTCACTTTAGCATCATTTTAAATCAGCAAATAAATTAACTATATTTAAAATGAATAAAATATATTTTTTTTGTTTTCAATTTAAATCCCTTTGAGAATCAATAAAAAGAAGGAAGATATTTAAGACCTTGACGTAAAAAAGTATCGAGTCCAAATAAAGCATTTCTTAATGGTTGAAGCTATTTGAAAATAATAACAGATATATTGAAATTTTTTTCACTTTCTCAAAATTCATTAATTTTATGAAAATTATTGATATCTCATTTTCTTTAAAGGATGTTAAACTCTTGTAAATCATGGATATGATTTGTGTACTTTCATGCTTTATAAATTCACTAACACCATTATTCATAATCATTCCGAATATAAATTAATAATTCTTTAAGGGCCAGCCACCTTTTTCAAGCAACGGTAGAAAAATAAACAGAGACTAATGTACACAGCTGATCCTTGTTTAAGTTGAATTTCTAGAAATTCTGGTCAAATAACGAAGGTAGAATTCATAGACTTTATTTCATCCGTTTACTTGAATGATTTTTTTCTTAAATGTGCCATTTATCTTACTCGATTGCAGAGGATCAGTCAGATTTTTTCAATTATTCGCTTTTGAAAGCGATTTACTTTTAACAGTTCCTGTTTATGGAGTCAAATGCATCCCGTAAAAGAATCTCTTTCCGGACACTGCAGATTTTAGAATTTTTGGAATAAATTTTTGGGAAATTAATATTGAAACTTTGAAGTTAGATAATAGTTTCGAAATTGCAAAGCAATTAGAAATGTTACATTTGTAGAAATAAGCTATACTTACAGGAAAATAAAAGTTTTGGAAATGAAGTCAGTTTTGTTTAGATTAGCTTTTAAAAAAATGTTTTTAAAAACTGTTTTATAAGTCTTTATTCAATTTTATAAGAAATGATAGTGTCTGCCAAAAAAATATTTTTTCTTTCCTCTTTTAAAAATCGATTGTTATTTCATTGACATAACTCCAAATAATTTATACATGCAATTTAATTCTAATGTCATTTGAGATAAATAATCTAAATAGTATTAAAATTTGAATTAATAAAAATATTTTTTTATTTGTATAACTAAGAATCATACCAGTTTTTCATTCATATATAAAAAAATCCTAAATCACTTACCTCATCAGAAAATTTAATAGATTATATTGCTATTTTTTTTTCGAAGTTTAATATTATATTCAAATGAAATTATTCATTACAAAAGGAATGAAATTATTCACAATAAAAATAACGAGAATAAATTCAAATATTTAAATTTCCCCAAAAATCATTTTAATCTATTTTCATTTAGTTATTTAATATGAGCATTTATTATAATTGATGAAATGGCAGCATTCAAATCGATGACGGATAAGTCTTACGTAATGCGAACAAACAAATATTACTTCCAGCAGGAAAAACTAGATCACTGTTTAAGCTAATTATTTGATATTTTATGCAACAAATTACATAAACATTAAAATGGTAATTCAAAAATACAGGCGGAGGTCGGATATTAACTAGGAAACAAACAAACTAGGCGAGTTCAGAAATTTCCTTTCGGTTATATCCACGTGTTTTTTTTTCCATAAACAAAAACATTAAAAATAAAAGAATGCCGCCACAGATTCGTTTTGCATGAGGCAGAGATAAAAATCAGAGGTATGCAATAATCGCCCAGTTATTACACTAAGACGTAGGCCGTAGATCACTGGCTACTTGTATAAACTTTGACAGCAACGACCCCTCAACACGCCACCACCAGTTTATTCTCGCTACTAGCATCGCCTAAACAGCTACTATCGGTCATCTCAGCTGAAACTCTTAAACACCCATACCTTCTCTCAAAGATAATAGTCCAATTTTTTAGTCTCCAGCCTCTTTTATTTTGTTTCTTGTTTGGTGGAGTTCGCCAATTATGGCACATTTTTACTCCCTGAACGCGGCAGAATGGTCTTCCTTATTTGGTTTTTCCAATCCTTCAACGACGAGGTCGAGCTTCAGAGCTTCCTTATGAAGGATGAGAGGCTATTAAGATATTACAGCGGCAATTATATTCTACCTCACACAAGGGGAGCACCTTTCAGAAGTTTTCGAGAGGTGCCGATGGTAAGATGAATAGGGCGTTTCATCTAGCTTCTGGAAATTCACAATTTTTACAAATGAAAGGCAGATTATTTAAATTATTAGCATTGGAATGAAAAAATCGTAGAAATGTAAAGACATTCTTTGAATGCGATGTGCTTATTTTGAAAGAGACTGAGAATTAAAATAGGGATGTCTATGAAGTATACATTTTCATAAGATGAAAATTTGTCATACTGGTATTAGGGTCCGAGAAATTTTTTTCCTCAAAAATGCTAAATGAAATTTGTAAGTGACATGACGAATAATAAATTCCAAAATTAAAAATAGAGGAAAAATCAAGTCCGCTAATTTTCTTAATTTCTTATCAAATATTTTCGTATCTGTATGGAAGCAAAAAACATTTTTCTCAATTAAATGGATTATTTTTAATAATATGAATATTGTCAAATAAATTGTTTTTAATTTTTTAATATTTTTTATAAATACGTGAAAAAAATGCTTAAATTCAAAGAAGAAAAATATTAATCATATTCTAAATACGAAACATGAATACCGTTTTAAACCTTTATTAGCTCAAAATTAAATTAATATTCTTTTAATTGCTTAAGAGATCCATAACATTTCATTTGTTTTATCTATGAAGATACAGATGAAATAATCCACTATACAGTTGGTAAGAGAGCAATTTGCGTCACACAGTTTTCATAAAGTATTAAACAAAACGCTGGCTCTATTCAAACAATTTTTAAGCATTGTTTCATTCCATAGGATCTTTCATGGAACATGTGACTAGATGACAAACAGTTCCACGAATATCTTAAAACAAATTTTCTTTCCTCTTTTTGCAAATTTCACCCTTCTTTAAATCTCAAGTTGATTTTCAAATTTTCTCAATTCTAGCTTTAACCCACGACTTCGTATGCTTGTAAAAGCACACAATTAATCTAAAAACAATTTATTTACAATGCGTACCCGAAATAAAGCAAAACCACAAATAAAATCCTTATGTCTTTAAAATTAAGTATATTTTATTTATAGATAGCTACAACAGCATTATACACATATTTTTTTAAACTTTTACTTAAAATGTAAACAAAGTTATCAACATTTGCAATACCAATTGGAGAAACACAAATGCGTGAATTTTCTACGCCAGTTGGAGTAATACAATACATATTAAAAAACTTTAATTTCCGTTATTCTTTTTTGTTTCAATTCAAAAGTACTTCAGAATGAATACGAAAAATAAATTAATGCACAATGTTTAATTTTAAATGCATCAAATACTAAGAAAATAAACAATCGTTTGAAATAATCAGTCGAAAACATGTTACACCTAACCTCATTATCATGTGAAAAAAAATGAAGTCTTACTATTTTGGGGGAAGTGAAGCTTTTAACAGGAAAATAAGAAAAATGTCGTTTTTACTATTTTCTTCGCAATTTTTCCGTTTTTTCTCTCTATAAAAACCTTCCTCGTATCTTAAAGAAAATATTAAAAAAAAACTTAGCCGCATTAGTTGAGCCGTTCACGAGTTTTGCGCTTAACAACGCATTTGGCGGCTCATTTTTATTTATATAGATATCTTGTTCAAATTTTCAATCGTTAATAAAATTACTGTTTATTTATCCACTCAAGTTCAAATACATTTTTTTAACTTAGTAGATGACACTGGATGTCAATACAGTTTTTTCAAATATTAATTAATAAATTGAATTCAGTTAATTTTTAATACTTAAAATAAAGTTTTAGGAGTTTTTAATGAAAATAGGAATCAACAGGCAGTAGCTCAATAGGTAAAACGTAAGGATTTCGGTATTCTCCACATGAAGGTGAAGAATGCGAGTTCAATTCTCGCAAAAATCTATCATTTTTTGATAAATTATTTGTATTACTTATAATTACATAATAAAAAGCAAGTAAAATAAAAATTTTCTTTGTGGAACTAAGTAGAAATTGACTTAAGAACTTTTTTCTATTACTAGTGTAATATTAAAGTGTATGGAGACTGATACTGTCATAAATTTCTAGTAAAACTTGTGCAGCCCTTTATGCAGAGTTGGGTGTTTTTGCCTCCTTTTATAAACCACTTTTTTCCTTAAAATTATCGACTTTTAAAAATAATTATTCATTCGCAATATTTGATAAGAATTTTATTAAAAAATATAAAAATTCTAAAAATTGGGAAATTTATAGTATTTGATGTACATAGTTAAAGTATAAAATATTATATAAGAACTTCTCTCCTTACACAAATATGTCACAAAATAATATTATATTAATTATACGTCACAAACTAACTTCATTAATGTAATGAAACTAAGCAGTTATTTGTATATATGTTGTTATATGTATTTTATGTTATATAAAAAGAAAAAATTGGGTAATTTGCCTAGTTTTTATCAGGGATAGTCAGAATGTAATTAATTGATAATCCAAATATTTTATCTTTTTTCCTCTTTAATATTGCAGCGTTATTTACAGTGCCATTTGCCCAAAATGAATTTTAACAAGGTTTTCAACAAATGTTTCTATAAAAGCAATTATACAAAAAAAATCAATCGGTGAGATTATATTTCTTTAATATTCCTAGCATATAAAGCTACTTTGAGTCATCGATTGTCGAGATGTTAGAACACTTAATTTAGAGCAAAATTTATAGATTTATTAGATGGCTAAGAAATTCTATTAAAAATCCCAATGTAGTTTTCTGTAATATACTGGCTGTATAAATTTAGACGCAGCGATGTTTTAAGGGTAAATATCTAATTTGACTTTTTAAAACATTGTGTCTAATATAAATAACACTATATGCATAAGTAGTGAATACAAAATATAACCCTAATATTATATTTTAAATTAATGTTATAAAATAAGCATTCAGGGTCTTTTCATTATTTTACTTGCAAGCAGTATTGACACGATTATGTACTGATTTTTTTTTACAAAAAAAATATTTCTTTTTTCTTCTTTTTAAGTATATATAAGTACAAAGCAAATATTGGCTTTGATTTCATCAAATAAATGTTTTTAATCTAAACAAAACAAAACAAAATTAACGGATTATTCGACAAGAATGAATTTCATTCATGCTTAGAATAAAATAGCTTTGCAATATTTCTTTTATTTCACACTTTATATTTTACACGATTTTTCCTAAAATTGAATTACTCAAATGATTTTAAAGAATATCTCATTTAATCAGAATTAAGAGTCTAGATCATTTTTTAAATCGTAGTTTAATTACACATAATACAGTAGAGAGTCAAAAATAATTTTTTAGTCAAAGTAACTAGTATTTTTAACCCCTTAACCGGGTTGCCCGTACGCCTTGAGTGCATCGATTTATCAAATTTTGGCAGTTGTAAACAAAGAATAAATTATTCAAAACAATTATAATTCAATAGTAAAATGTAGTTCTAATACGCATATAAGCCAAGTATTCCAAGAAATTCCATTTGAATCAAAATAAGAAATTATTCCCAAAATAGAAGGTGTCATCTTATTAGATAGTAAGGGGAATAAACCAGTTAAGGGGTTAAAAACAAACATTCTTATTTGAATAACGTTTTTAAAAAGGAATGGGATTCATAATCCATAATGGGTTGAGTGGATTTCATAAGGATAGATTCCGTGGTCTAGGTGCAATACGTGAGCTGTTTAAAAATATCTATATAATAAAAATACATATTTGTTTCGTAAAATGTGTTGGGATTGAAAATGAAGAAGAGGTGGACCCTACTGGAGAAAAATATGATAGAGAGGAGGACCAAATGAAGGACAAGTACTCAAGTCTCAAGCTATTCTACTTAAATTAGCCCAACTCCACCCAACGGTGGGCATTGCGTTACCGTGATTCGAGGTAAATTGATTTGCAAATTGGATTAATAAAAAATAAAAAAAAACAACAGCTCTTTACCAATAGGAGAGAGGGATTGCATTCGTCTAAAAGCTGACCTATTTCTCGACGTGAGCCAGCTGAACTAGTTCTAGGCTTCTGGGAGGACCTACTCTCTTGCTAAATCTAACACTAAAAGAATTAATTCGAAGATGATGCAACCTTCGAACGCGGCATCTACAGAACTAATTATGCTTTAAAATTCTAGTAAACAAATGAGCATCTAAACTGGGGTGAAATAAATTCTTATGAAAAGAAAAATGTAAATATTCCTAAAATCATTGAATATTTCAAATAAAATCACTTTTACACGTCTTTCTTGTTTTATGTAAAATATATGCCCTTCTTGTATGTATTTTATATTGAAATAAATGAGCTACTTTAAATTGTAAATTAGCTCATACAGTTTAAGGGGGGATTTTAATTCTGAACAACATGCAAACGAAGATAACATCTAAAGTATTATTTATATTAAGCGTTCAATATTTTTAATAAAATTTCAGACAATAGTTATTATTTCCAGCTTTATACGCAAATGCAATAAAAATTATTAAAATATCGAATTATTTGAAAGATTACTTTAAAAAAATTGGAATCGTTCCTCGCAGTTTTTTTTAGTTAACGTCCCTTACAAAATTAGCAACTGATTGATCCTGGAGAACTAAAAAAAAAAACTTTTATTCAGCAAATCTTTTTAACTGAAAAGATTAGTTCAAACCTTAAATCATAAATCCAGCAGGAAGGATTCTTTATTTCAATATTTGACTAATCCTAAATTGTAAATAGGTAATTAAAACTTTTGTGGTTGTTTCTTTATTAACTCAACGTTTATAGGTTTTATGCATACAATAAAAATAAAAAATGTGTATTTCCATGAAATTTATAGAAATTTTGCGAGCAAATTTCCATTCAAAAAGGAATATAACAACAGATTGGCCATGTAGATAAGTACTTTAGAAAAAAATGCAAGGATTAATTAAAACCTTTAAATGTAATCTGGACTTTTGAAGAAACATGTTAAATAAAAAGAAATCGAAACCACTGTCCAGATTACTTCCTCCACCATAACGACATAGATAGAGGCGAATCCTGCTGAAAGATCTATAGCTTTATTTCGTATAAAGGTTCATTCCGAAGCGTTTACTCAACAATTTAAAGTGGTGTTATAAAATTATTAGTGAGATTTAAAATAATTTGTTTGATAGAAATAGTCCACGATTTGAAAAGAAACCCGTCTGTTGTGTTATTTGTCCAGACATTTGAATGAAAAAACAAAATTGAAATAAGAAATTGCAGTTGTTTTACTATGCAAATGAAATAACATGAAATAAATAGGCAAAAAATAGGCTTTTGCATGATAAAGAAACTTATTAAAACATTTTAGTTTCTAGAATTAAGCGCCTTTATTAAGCGAGGATTTTATAGAATTCATTAGGAACCAGATACTCAAATTATTAATTTTCCAGATGTTGATTAATAATTTCAAGATTACTGTGTTTCTTTTACAATCCAAGATTTTTCATCAATCTTAACTAATTACTAACATTTTCCTTACTTAAAAATTTAAACAAATCTAAAAAAAGTAACAACTTTATAACCCTTTTCAATTTTCAAATTATACAATAATAAATCATGTAAATTGATCGTTTTTAACAGTAATATAATGTGAATCTGCAATATATGCAATAAATATACATTCAAAAAAGAAAAAAAAGTCATATACATACATTTTAAAAAAATAAAATTTGTCATTTGTTAGTGAAATTTGATAGCTCATTTTTAAAAAACTATAGATTCCAATTGCAGCGATAACGCGCAGATAATCATCACAAAAATAAAAAAAAAGAAAATATTTTTAAAAAGCAGTTTGATGTGATGCAAAGAGCAAAATCACCTATTTTAAAATATTTTATAATCCAGCTCTGCAGCAAAAAGTTTCATTACGTCGTATTTATAAAATGAAAAAATGGCTTCGTCATACTTTTCAAAGTTTATGAAGACTTGCTTCCAAAAGGAAAAAAATTTCTGATCTACAATTTGTAAAAGCAAATAGATTTTTAATTAACTAGAAAGATTAGTTACGGGTCGTCGGTTAATTCGTAAAAATGCAAACAAAAAAAGTTACAAGCCAATTATAAAATTTACATAAACACCATTTACATGCCTCCATTCGAAATAGATATGCACGTTTTTATACATTTATTAAAAGAGAACTGTCACCTTCGATTTAAGCCTCAAAGCTCACTTCTCATTCATAAAAAGCGGTGGCCCAAAGGCACAAATTCATAGCTCCGAGGCAGATATTTCATCGGATGATTGGAATAGTTTTACAAATTATCACGATATTAAGGGGCACATGTGAATGAGAAAACAATAATCATATTCAATTACAGTTTCGGAAAACAGATAATGAATACTGAATTATTCATCAGATCTGTAACTAGATTCGTATTTAAGAAAGTATTAAATCGCAAACCTTTTATTAGAGCATTTAGATTTTTTTTGTGAGTGAGTAGTTTTTTTTATTAGTAATCTTGGGTTTGCTTGATTTATGTCAGCAAAAGGCTAATGAAGTCAAATTTGCATTTTCTTTCCTTTTATTTAAGTCTCAGGGGATTTGAAGAAATGTATATTTTACATTGTCCATTATGTAAGAGCGGATGCTACTGCATAAAACAGAGCGAATAAAAAACAGGAAGCAGTTACCTGCAGAGAGGCAATGACCCATCTCCTGGCCCTTTGAAAAATATCTTCATCGGACCAATCAGGGTGCTCTTCTTGTATTTGCTTTGCTACTTCATTATGCCATCGAAAAAAGACAATTCCAAATGCGAGAAGTGCTGGATTTTGATTTGACCTTGGATCACCCAACACTAAGAAGAAAAACGTGAATTCATTTCAATAGTTCATTAAAAGCCATGACTCATTTTATTTTGATGCATCAAAATAGTCTCGTTTGAAATGAAATAGTTTATCAATTCAATATTTAATCCTAGTAATTTTTTTTTCAAATATAAAAGAGGTTTATGTTTTTGAAAGTATCACCATATATAAGTTTACGGTTATTTATAGATTCAAAGACATAAATTTAATTTTCAAGATACAGTTCATTTTTATTACCTTTTTCAATTTAATTTCCAGACGAAACTCAGATAAGTAATGCATCAAATTAACTTTACATATTTAAAAAAACTTACGGAACATTCTCTCGGGGCTCAATTTTTTCAAATATCTAGCTGGAGGGGAATTGATTAGAGGTGCTCTGGCGGTATTCCGTGGTGGAAACATTCCGCTAGGATCTGTTTTCAGAGTTCCATTTTCAAAAGAACGCATGCTATTCACCCAGGCCTCACTAGTGCTGTACACAAAACTTCCATCAATCCAACTTGTCATTTGGTTTAGCTAAAAAAAGAAATCAAATTAATTCCAAGAATCTCATTTAATTATAAGCAATCAAGTGAAGAGTAATAAGAATCGGTATTGAAGTATTTGTTTTTGGAATGATCCGCAAACACTAAAATTAAACAGCTCACAGATCTCAATCTATATCTTCTTGATAATGTAATGGTCGTCTTAAATGCAGGGGTCACCGAAAACCCAAAGGCTGATTTTCGATTTCGTGATGGATGTATTACGACGTGTGTGTCTCGATACGCCACTCTATTATATAAAATTATGGACTACCGTTAATAGCTCGTAGTGGAACTTTGAATACGAATATTAATCAAATGAGTCTTATCTTAAATGCAACAACTTCTTTAACACATTAAGTGCACAGCTGGTCCTTTGAAATATTTAGCTTAATAGCTTGAAGGCTGAGTATAACTTAGTTCCAGTACAAAATAATCGGAAATATTTTTCTTGTACGAATAAAGACATGCTTTTCATTGTGTACTTATAATAATTTTCCAGATGAATAGATTCAGAGATCGCTATCTTTTGTAAGAAGGTTAATGCTAGTCATTTTGTAAAAGGAATATTACTTTCTGTTTGGTGGTGTGTTTTTAATGTTATATCAAAGAGTTAATAAGGCATCTTTACATCTTTTTTTTTTCTTTTATAAATCCATGACAACTGTGCAAACACAATGAATTTCTTGCCCTATTTAAGAAAAAAAAATTCCTCAAAAGTAGTTGGAAATAATAGAATTAAACCATTGAAATAAAATTTAAAATGGATTCTAATTAATAACAAGTAACATAAGTAGGAATTGATTTTAATTTTTTTAAGTACAAAAAGAGAAAAAAATTATTTTAGTTATTTTTAATTAAATAATTACAATTGTTGTTGTTGTTCCCGAGTTCCGTTTTACAACGAAAGGAGGGGTGCTGTAGCTTCTGAGGATATGAGCCCCTGAGGGCAGAAGTCGGACTTCTACTTCACACACGTCACAACCCTTTTTACGGGCGGACTTCCTTCATGCATTTATTTCATTCATCCCGAGATCATAATTTAGATCTGACCCAGTACCCCCAGCGGTAATACAATCCACATGGAGAACTTTGTAACAAGACATATTTAACGCCCACCACACACGGAGAGTCTACGGCTAGCAAGTTCAAACTCGCAGCCCAAGGGATGCAAATCCAACGCCCTACCAACTAGGCTATAAAGGCGTAATAATTACAGTTACCATAAATAATTCATCAAAAAATTATACTATCATTGAATTTGCAGCGCCAATTGACAATTCAAATCCAATTATAGCAACGCAAAATGCATGAATCTTCAACATGAGTTGGGGTAACTCAATACAGATTAGAAATTTCTAATTATTCTGTTTTATTTTAATTCGAAAGTACTGCAAAATGAATCTTAAAAGTCGATTAATTAACAATGTTTAACTTTAAATGCATCAAACATTAAGGAAATAAACAGAATCGTTTGAAATAATCGGCCGAAGATATGTTAAGCCTAACCTCATTAGTGGGGGGGGGGAACAAACTGATTTACTTACTTATTTGCCGGTGTGGAAATGAAGATTTTTGGCGAGAAAGTTAATTTTTAATTTATTAGTTAAAACCCAATGAATTAATATTCGAAAAAACTGTGTTAACATCAAATGTCATCCACTACAGGTTTTAAAAAAATTAACTTGAACTTGAGTGGACGAATAAAAAGTATTTTATTAACGTTTGAAAATTTGAACAAGATTATTATGATATATATATATATGGAGATTGCGAGATAATAGTAGGAATTGAAAAAGTAATGTCTCCCAGCAGTAATTTAAAAAATCTCGAATCTGAACAAATCTTGCAACAGCATCTGGTAAAATTCATAGGTGGCAATGTTCTATTAAAGTAACCATTAAAAGCTATAGACAATTATTAATCTTTTTTTTCTATCTTTTAAAGAAAACTCTTTTTCAAGGTGTAGCTACTCAAAGGAATGATGGAAGACTCTTAAATTGTTGTTAAATGCAAAAGGAATGCATTTCGTAACATAAAATGAATCTCCTACTGGTATTTATGTTATTATCTCGTCAAATGTTACCCTTCTCCAAAATGAAAATATTTTTTTGTAATTACAGTAACTTTACGCGATTGGTTATTAAATATAATGTAAAGCGATCATTTATCTATGTCAAATGCCCATCATCTTAACGAGAGTCGGTATTTATAGTCTAATAAAGACTAAGCAGCGGAAGAGGTCCACTAAGAGGTGACGAGGAATTAATCCCATATAATACCAGTTTATCGTCTTACAATTTAGGGAATCATTACATTATAATTTATGATGCAATTACTGATAGTTTAATAGTTTAATAGTATTACAGATTACAATTTCACGCGTTATCACGAAAATTCTTAAAAATAATTCTTCGATGCTCATCTATAATAAGTAATGCTGATCATCCTAAATATGTCGCAGAAACACTCGTCAGTTTTTATTAATGACTTTAAAAAGGGTTCTGATTAACAATAAAAGAAATTCTAAATTCTAATTCCAATCTACGGTCGTCGCTTTCAATATTCGTGAAACAAGAATTGCTTATTGTTTTACAATATTTGTAAAAGTTTATAAAATAGAAGCAAACTTTAATAAAGGGCTTGAAATTTTAAGACTTGTTTTACTAGTCTACAAATAAATAAAAAAATGCTATTTGAAATCCTTTTGTAAAATCATAAATGAAAAAAATCATAATAAATGAATATTGTGTTAAGTTAAAGTCAGTTTAGGTAATAAAAAGAAATAAAAGAATATAAGATGATGGTAATATGGTAATATGGTAATGATGGTAATGATGGTAATTATCCATTTAAATCTTAAATGTATTTCTTAAAATAAATTTCAAATGTATATTGAAATATTGAATTTCCATTTATACTTTTATATGAAGAGTATCTGAAAATAATTTTAAATACTAAAGTGAAATATTTCATTTATTATATCAATTTAAATTGTATCGTTTTAAGCGGATATTTTTAAGCTTTGTTGAAGCATACACAATTGTTAAGTTCTTTCAACTCACGTCAAGCTTATAAAATATTCTTTGCAGATTCAATTGCACAAATGTAATAATCAGAAAGTTTATAGATAATTTATGAGAAAGACCTTAACCTTCAGAGCAGAATAGTATTATTACTTACAAAGAATTGATACGTGATATGTATAGAAATGAATACTTAAAATATAATTGCTGTTATTCTGAATCATCTCTGGCTAGAATTAAAATCATCTAGTTAACCTTTTATCTTAACCATTTCCTATATAACGATGATAAAAAATATTATAAATGCCATCGCAGTTTATATTAATGCACAAATATTTAAATAAATCTACTTTTCTAGTTAATTTTTCATTCGAAAATATAACTTTAAAAATATGGTTATATTCAGATATAAAATAGATTTCGATAATAATATGTAATGAAAATATAATATAAAATACATTCACACACATTAATATCAGTCGGAACATATTTAATTAAAAATCTAAATGAATATCATATGTCTAAGCTTTTATTAATTGGAAACAGAGCTATTTTTAAAAAAATTGTATTAAATATCTTCTATTTACAATAGACTTTATTGGTAACTATTTGATTTTTAAAATATTTTTTGCTAAAGAAACTTTCTACTAAATTTAACTCAAGTAATACACACATAATCATTTCTCAGTTTATGCGACACAAAGATATTTTATGTTGTGCAATGCTTCTGAGATACTGAGAGTTCAAGATACACATTAATCTTCAATTTATGGGAAATTTTCGATTTTTAATTTCTGATTTTAACATTTTGTTTTTAAATATTTCAAAGGAAATTTTTTATTAGATATAAATTTAACAAAAATGATAAAAACACAAAAATTCAATTCCAATTTTAATGCATACAAGTTTTTAAATAAACAGGAATATAAAAAGTCAATGATGACTATATTGTTAAATAATTCGATAAAACATTCAGTGGTCATATTTAGTTTATCAACAAATTGAAGGACTTTTTTTTTCAAAAGTAAATTTTTCTACGAATGCAACGGAGTTTTGACACCGAAATAGATATTATGGAAGGTATGATAAAGAGTAGCGACTTTTGAAAGCATAGATATTCAATCTAGAATCTTAATGCAATGAAATTTGAGGAAAGAAGGGTATATTAAAAATCTGTAATATTTAGTGTCTGTAGTATTTATAATATGGTATCCGCTGCTGTTGTAATTTTAACTAGGCAATTGTTATAGGCTGACATATAATTTATAAAATATATAATGTGAGATGTGTGATGGAAAAAAATATCCAGATAATATTGAAGGCAAACTGTTCACCTAGAACCATCAAATTTGGTAAGTAGTTATTTCTCGGGTAGTATTCAAGAAAAATCCTTTCATATAAGAATAAAACTTAAATTAGTCAAAATTTTAACATTCTCGTTCACTAACTTCCAAGTAGAATACAGGAAAAAATATTTTTTCGCTACTTCAAAAAATAATCTAGATAATTACACCAATTTCATATGCGTCTCATATCTCATTTTATTAAATTTTTAAATATGTGTTGATGTTGTTACTTATAGCACTTGCCTATGGACAAGCCCCCCCCCCCCCAATGATACAGCAGCAGATTTAAGCCGAAAGGAGCATCTCTTGTTTTTGAAGTAGCGCCAACTAGGGCCAAGAGTACGACTTAGCTACACACTCACTACATTGCTTGCACAGCCCCCTTTTACAAGGGGGCACAGTCACACATCTCACAGACAACACACAGAAGAACAACCATGCCCGAACCGGGACTCCCAGAACAGGAGGAAGACGCGTTACCTCTGTGCCAGAAAGCCGGCACAGTATATAAGTATATAGATGTATATTCAGTTTCAAAGTATATAGATGTATATTCAATGTATGTATAGCATGTATATATTATGTATATTTCGCAAAGTATATATAGCAATACTTTCTATAGTGTCAGCTATTATTATTTTTTTGCGAGTTGGGAAGAATTCAATATATTTCATATGTATGCGATAACTATGAATTAAAAAAATCTGAATTAAACCCAAAATATTATGTTATGATGTTTCACTAAGTAGTTCACACTCATTTTAAAATTTTAATTTCTCTTATGTAAAGTATACAAAGCGAAAGTTTTGTTTGTAATCATCAAAAGTTCGAATGGGAGAGTTTATTGAATATGCATCTTTCAAACCTCCCTCATCTCCAGTCGAAAAATGCATTTTTGAAATTATATCTGTGCACCTGTGAATAATATAACTCAAAAAAGCTTTCACTTGTACGGATGAAATTTGCTATACAAACTCTACTCCAAATATGTAAATTTTTATTACATTTTGAATTAAATATATTTAAATGAAATATGTCTCTCCAGCTATCTGAATACAATATAGCGCGATAACTATTCAAACGAAGGTAATTAGAAGCATAAAAATTTGGTAACGTAGTTAACGTTTAAAGTTTAGATGTGAACAGATGTGAAACCATAGTCGTGATCATATGTCACTCAGCACTTTCACAATCATGTAAATGCGATAACTCAAAAACGAAATAGTTTAGATGTGTGAAGTGTAATCAAATTTGGGTTTTTAAAGTTCTTAACACACACCACACCTACGTTTCTAGAGCTGATGTGACTCCTTTCCGGTTTGGTACAGATGTAAATGAGTTTTATTAAAAAAAGATTACATAACAAACAGTATGAAATTAAAAAAATTACAAAAATCAAATACATATAACATAACAATAAGTGATAAAAACTAGGGGAAAGAATATCTTGGCTACAATTAAACTGGAGGAATGAACATGTTAACACGCTTTTAAGTAGAAAGAATTATAAAAATTAGTTACTTGATGGGGTTAAATAATAAAATATAAATAAAATGTGAAGTGTATTAGATGATAAAAATTGATAGAGTTAATCTAATTGGAACAGTTCTCTATGATCAATTAGGAATCTAATCATGTTTATAATTCTTACTTTTTTGAAAGATGAATTATTACGGGCTCTTTTGTACAGGAGACTTTCTACCGAAAAAGAGGGTTTTCGGAGGTGCCATGGGTTTTAATAGGTCAGAGGAAAAGGGGCGTCCAAAATATATATTCGGTTTTCTACTACTTGTGCATTAACATTCCTGCTATCAGCAGCTAAAAAATTCGTCAAAGATCGTACTCTAATAGGGTCTATTTTTCGAAAAAAAAAGCATACGATTAATATTACATAATTACATTTGCTAAAAATTATGTGAGAAAATTTTTGGAAGAAACTTCTCTGATTTTAAACTTCAATGCCTGCTTTACTCTTATTGAAGTAGGTAAGAAATTAATCTTGCTTTTACCAAATGTCACATGAATGTATTACAAGAAAACCCATGGAATTTTTTAAAGTGTACAGAACTTCGTATGAAAAGGCATTCTAATTTCGAAATAGTCAATTTTTATTCCAATGGGATGCATTCATTACAATAAAACAGTTTGAACATTCTTAGAACTTTGATAAACAACATCTAACAATAAGTAAGACATAAATGCACTACAATTAAGTTCCAAATATCCTTTCCTGTTCGTTAATCTTTTTATGACCTCTAATATAATAGAAAAACATGATGATTTGGTCATTATATTATTTTTTCCAGGGCAAAACAGATCTTGATATGAATGAGAAAGGCGAATTCTACTGGTCATCATTAACGTAGGGTTGAGGTCTTATCTCCTCCAAGTTCCTTATAATAGCCCATCATTTACCTGACAAAACCCGCCCCAATTCCGGTAGCCAGAGATCTATGCTCTGATTATATTGTAATAACTGAACACATCATGAACAGAAAAAACATTTCAACAGACTACCACCCAAGTAAATGAAGTTCAAAGAAACTTTCTTTATTTGTAATTTAATTGTCTTTGAACGACCCTTAAAGTATTCATGGAGATTCCTGTGATTTATTGATAGCAGTATGCAGCTAAAAGATAATGTATAATTGGAAAATATATTAGCTACAAAATAGAAAATGTTACTTTGAAAATATGAAATGTTCTAAATTCTTATCATTCAAAAAAATTGTTTTTGTTTTTATCCAATGGTTATTTTACATCTAAAATATTATCTGCCGGTTTAAAGTGTTTAAATAATTCAACCTAAAAATTCATTAACAATAATTTTAGGAATACTTTTGGTTATAAAGTATATAAAATACAAGTATATTTATTTTACTCTTTTAACAGACGAAGTATGAAAATATTATCAATATAAAGTAAATATATATATATAATCCCTAATTCATCTTACTCTTCGCTTTATGATAGATCCGATTCAATCGTAATCATTGAGATAATAAAGCACTTTGTTCATACAATGTAAAAGATTTATATTCCTATATGCTAGCTTTTCAATTGTGAAAAAGACTGGAATCTCTGAAAGAAGGTATTACTTTCGAGTTATAACTTTGATAACAATAAAAATATAAAAACTTTGATAACAATATCAGGGATTAAATGAGGAATAAATAGATTTTTAAAAAATACTGAAGCTAAATTTAAACAATGTCGAAGAATGTGGAGAAGCCACCCAAAATCCTTTAAAGAAGTAATAGACTTCATTAAAATACTTCAAATCTAATTTGTTGGTCAAAATACTAGAGAAAAAAAAATTATTCAGGTCACTTAATTTGAATCATAAGGCTGCATTTGAAACTAGTTGGTAATCAGCTAATGAGACGACAATTCAGGATTCGGGAATCAAGCATTTATCAGCATGTATATAATTCATATAAAATAAGATATGAATAATTTTTTACTAAAGATGTAATAAAGGTATAATTTTTCTCACTTCTATGATGAATTTTTAAGTTTGAACATTAATTTTAGTTTTTAATCCTATTCTCATTCTACATACAGTTACAATCTAATATTACCTTTGAAAATCTTAGCTTCAAAAGAATTTGCTTTCGAAATAAATTTGCAATTTTATGGATATAAAGTTCATAAAGTTTGGATTGTAGATGCCTTCGTTAAGACATCATTTTACGTATATCCTTTGAAAAATGTTCAAACATTTTTTTACATCTGTACTTCAAAGTAAAGAATTACTCAAAACATAAAATTTAACCCATTCTAATAAATCTAAAGCTCATTCAAATATAAATGCACCGCTCATTTGAGATTAAAAATTAAAAAAGTAAATGCCAACTACTATTTAACTTTAAAAAGGATTCAGAAGAATAAATTAATGAAAATTATTAATTTACATTAGTTTTTATTCAAAAAATATTAATGTTTCTTATATATCTTAAAATTCAAGCACATTTAATGATTATATTCTTTCCAGAAAATGTCATCTCGGCATATCTAAAAGTAAAGATAATCCAGAATATAATAAAGTTGAAATCTACACCGCTAGGCAAAAACCTTTGATGATGGAGTAATGCTCAAGTCTATTGACAAGATCCCACCTTTGTTTGAAATGCCACGCCTGTACTTATACAGACAGGCGGGATAAATGATAAAGCGGTTCTTTGCTTCCATCTTTCCCACAGTGTTCGATGACAACGCGATATATAAGCTCCTGGTATCATTCTATTGAGATTGTAGGATCTCGTGAGACAGGAATGACATCTACCTCCTGAGGATTAAAGCTGGATAGGAGGCCTGGATATTCGCTAAGCCTAACTGACAATGGGTAGATATTTTATTTGTTTTGGAGGGTAAAACTGTCAATTTCTACAAGTGAGAAGATTAACGTCAAAAGGATATAAGAATAGGCGGTCTTCCAGCTGAATTATTTATTATTGAATAACGTCTTGTGAAAGAAAAGTTCCGCTATTGTCAGTGTTGTTTTGTTGCGTGAAATGAATACGTATGGGAGATTTTTTTTTCTGTCATGACTCAAACACAACTAAACCGCGTGATTAAACGAATCGATAACAATACGTGTATAATAATATATTCTGCGTGAATATATATATATATATATATATTTCTATATATATATATATATATATATTCCGTAAAAACCTTGGCATTGAAACAAGTGAAGAATAGAAATGAGAAAAGTTTATTTTACATTTGTATTCTAAGCCCGACAGAAACTTATTTAATAGATAAGAAATAGGTAATTTGAGACGTTCAATTGCAAACAAACCGGCTAAGCCAAACTTATTCAAATCGCGTAAATAAATGTTAATGGCCAATTGTTAAATGTTAAAAGGATATATTTTAACAAGTGGACTTTTCAGGAAAATTTAATTTTCTTCCTTTTATCGATTCATTGAAATAACAGTTTGAATAATATTTTCTTGAAAGATTTGATCAAACATATGAATAATATATTCTTATAAGCCATGTATCATAATATGCTACACATAACTTATCAGTTTGAGATAATGAAGGCTTATTGTTATACATACCTCAGTCAAAATGATTAATATGAGTAATATCGATTAATATGTATTAATAATAAAGGACACGATAAAATCACTTAATCATTTTTAGAGCTTATTGTTAATAATAATCTATTAATCACATGAACTTTAATATATATAGTAAAATTGAATATTTTATTTTTATTTGAACTTTTTACTGTTCCACATTTCATCCAGATTAAAACGAAATCTGATGAACAAGTTCTTTACTACCTGCAAGTATTAATTCAGCTATTACTTTCTTTTAACAATTTTACACTGTAATTTGAGAGCATATCTTTATATCCGAACTATTTTCACAAAATCGAAATTTAAAAGAGAAGAAAAGAAATTTGAATTTCGCTGACACCATTACCATTTCTGTAGAGTTATTTCTGCAATTTTTAATCGCTTTATGAAAATCAATTTATAACCCTTCTCAATTTTTTTGTAGAAATATTAACTTTATTTCATTCCTTCGTCACATCTATTTTGCCAATGCTAAAGTTAAGTTGTTTTCGCCGAGCATTTTCACCATTCTTTTACTTTAGAATATAAGAAGCGTTTTGTAATACGTGAACATAGTAATCTAACTTCAGAATTATTTTTTAAAAACTGTCTAAACTAATTGACATTTCGCATACTCACAATATTTACAGTTTCAATTAAATAATTTTAGTATAAAGATTTTACAATCTTTTTGTACTTCTTTTACTCAATAAAAATGATCACATTTTATTTTTTAAGGAATTAAAATGAATAATTTTAGTTCTCATAAAGAATTATTATACCGGAATAAAAAAAAGAAGATTAAATGAAATCTGCTGTTCGTATTTCAATGCATCATGTCAGAACATCATTTCTGAACGTCCAAGCACTACGTGCTCGTGCAAGTTAAATATTTTTATTCATTTTAATTGTTTCATTGCATAAGTCCCTTTAGTATTGCAAAGGATCCAAAATTGTTTTGTCTCGCTTTGATTGTTTAAAAAATATCACATTTCCTGTTTATTTCATTTCATTTCATTTAATCACGCACTCAAAATGACATTTTTCTAATTTTATTTGCTGTAATCATTAACTTATTTTTTAAAAAAATCATAGCTTTTGCAAATGCAAAGGCAACGAGCTATTAAAAAGTGATTTTTTGAGATGCTCATCCAGACAATAAAATGTTCATTTTTCACCTACGTATTTTTTGTTGACGTCAAAAATCTCATCCCCAAAACATCATGTTTTGACATAATAAAAGATGGGACTTTTAATAGCCTATAAAAAAAGCTAAAACACAATTTACGTGATTTCCCTGAATAGCATTGGTAAGAATGATTTACAGTTATTGAACTGATATTTTCAAAACAAATTAGCTTTCCAAATAAGAATATCAATTAAGATATACAATCCAACAACTTATTTTAAAGTTTTTCTAGAAGTAAATCGAATCTCACAAGCCTTTTATCAAACATTGATTTATATCAATACTCATTGAAATAATCAGGACAAGCATTATAGAATTCTGAAACGAAATTCTCCATTGATATCACTTTCAATACATAATCTTATTAATGGCTGCACTTTGGCTGAATTTTAAGAAAAAAGAATATTAATGAGCTTTATAATAACGAATATGATAAAATATTTTGATTTCATCGAATTCTTGTCGAAAGTCTTATTAGAAAGAATAAGTTATCGTCCTAATATCATGATATCAGCCTATCTTAGATGATATAAATCTCTGTATCAACGTATTGTTAGTTCATTGGCTCACAGAGGACAGGCACAATTGCGCTGGAACGCTAATAGAGTAATTCGAAAGATAATGCGTAACGGTTTATAAGTTGTTAATGCTTCTACTTGAGTGCGCTAGATATTATCTCAAGCATGAACAAACGTGATATCAGCAACTTCCAATTACGAAAACGATATCCTCTCGAAGATGGATTAGCTTTATAAATCAAGGCAGCTGCTGTTGAGTCCGATCCAATGACTCATGGAACATTTTAAAATATACCTGGATTCTACAAAGTCTGCGTAGGATGAAATATAATATCCATACAAGATACACCTCTCTCTCCCTCTTTCAAATACTTATGAACAGCTTAAGAAAGATTATGGAGGAAAAACCCGTGACAGTTTTGAGAATAAGTGAGAATTTTAAGCTTGTATTTATCTTAAGTAAAAACATGTTATACAACATCGACTTACTTGTTATTTTGAGTAAAGAAAATATTCATATTTTGGCGAAATGCATGTTATATAACATCGTTTTATTAAACCTGTTTGCTTGTTTACTTTGTACTACATAGTTATTTGCTTAATGTAATCTAATTTTAGGAAAAAGAATTACTCAATTCCATAGAAATGTTTTCGGGATGTCATTTACTGAATTATGGAGTATTTTAGGTGTAATGTGAAGCATACATCATTAGCTTGATAAAGAAGTGCGTTGTATAACAAACCAGTTTTCTTTTTCACATTGCGTAACTATTCTTTTTTTTTCTTCAAAGAATACTTATTTTCAACATAGAAATCATCCGATTCTTTCAAAGTATTCTTAATGATAGCTTTTAAAAAGTGAGTAACATTTTATAAAATAAGCATATTTGGAAGGAATAATTCAGGCAAACATTTACTTTTTAAACATTCGAATTTTTAAAAATTCATTTGGGTAGGTAAAAGTTAAATAAATTTAAACAACGTTGGAATGTAATAACATTTTAAAGAACCTTGGGATTTTTTTGTGACTCTTAGAAAACTTTTGCATTTATCTTATCTTAAATGTATTTCAATATTATGATAAATTTCACATGGAACCTTGGCATAGAGGTAGAGCGTCTTACCCGTGATTTGGGCGTCCCGGATTCATGTCCCGGTTTTCTGTGTTCTCTCTGTGAAGTGTGTGAATGTGCCCCCTGTAAAAAGGGGACTGTGCAAGTGTGAACGTGATGAGTGAGTAGCAAAAGTCGTACTCTTGACCCTAGTTGGCGCTACTACAAAACAAGAGATGCTGATTAGGCTTAATTCGTTGACTACCTCAGCGAGCTTGTCCATGACAGGTGTCATAAGAAGTAACAACATGATAAAGATCCAAAAATTTATGTGATGCTCTATATAACCTTTGTGTTTACATTTCGAAGTTGTTGTTTTTTTACATTTAAAATTATCAAACTATCAAATTTCCATTGGATTCTTTTGGCATTCTGATTGTAGCTTAAAAACCAGACAAAAAATTATTTTAAGTTTTCTGTAATTATATTATGCTCATTAATTACGAAAAAGAGTTGTATATGGAACACCATAATAGTACAAATTTTAAAATTTAAGAAACCATCTGTAAAACACTTTCATATTGACAGAAAAATTCACAACAGTAAAACCGATATAGTCCTTTCTCATAGAATATTTTAGCCACAAAATTAACGAGGATTTGACACGCCCTTAAAAGTGACCAAGTAATCATGGTATCCCATTTTCCTGCAGTTCAAATAAACACCTTAATATCAAGGTTGATATTAAAGGGTTGAGGTTAGAAAAGGAATTTCATCGATAAAGAATCTAATTGCAAATATGTTGGTAAAAGAAATTTGTAATTCAAAACGCCTGTAGATAGTATTGTGAAGGCAGATACGATTAAGTACAAATTTGCCTTTATCGCTTAATTTGCTTAGTGCATAGAGAAAGTAACAACCTAAGGAGAATTCGTTCAACCAATCACTGAAAACAGCGCGCAATTGTTCAAGGTAATGAATTCAACCCTGATAAGAGACATCAAACCGCGTTGCAAAATTCTCGCATCCTTAAGGAAATATTGACTTCACCTCTAAAACAGGAGTAATTATTGACGACGGTGTCACGAAGTAGCACTAATCAATCAAAATTTATCGATGGAACTTCTCCAGAGAAGGGTCAGCTTTATTAATCGAGTGGCTAATTTCAAAAAACTGCACGACGTGTCCTCGGAACAACTTATGAATGACTGTCTTCCAAGGATAAAACAAGAGGAAATATATGAATATTTCATGGAAAATTGATAGCAACAGTGGTGTTTACATCGTTCAGAAAACATCTAAGGAGATCAGTATTTTGCATAGCCTCTAAATTGCCCTTCAATCGTATTTTTCCTAAATCGTTTCAAAGATTAGTTCACAATTAACTTCTAGAAATAAGGTTAAAGTCGTCGTTCAACCCATACTGATTTATCTTTTCAGCAGTCTCACTCTCATTTCAGAAATTCAAAAGTAATATATTAATCGCTAAATTTTAACAATTAAATCAACAAAATTTGATATATATTTATAAAATGGTATTTAATGCATCTTCCAACATATACAATGCTTGCAACTTGTATTCTAGCTTGAGATTACATTTTCAAATTTTAGCTATTATTAAAATTTTCTTGAAGAATTTGTTTACTTTTTTTGTTGTAAAGCTAATATCTTAAAGAAATACAAAGTCAAAATTCATGAATGGTTTAAATAATAATAGTAATATAAATTAATAACAATGTGTGTTCATATTAAATAACAATAAATATGAATACCGTTGTTATTTAGAGACTATTCTGCTTTTTAAAATTCAAAAAGAAATTTTGCATAAAAAATTTACAGAAAGTAAAAATAAAAAATCATATTTCTTCAGAAAAGACTATCAAATTATTATAATTTGAGAATCGACTGTATAGGTTATCGCAGCATTTTGTTTAGGAATGAAGAAAAGTGCATTATCAGACTTAAAATTCCACTCATTTTTTTAAATCACCAATTTGACTAACTAAAACTATTGTTCTTTTTTTTCCTATCATATTTTTTAAGCACACAGACATTTTTTTTTCTAATTCTGTGGAAATTTCTCTTGATATTCTTGCAAATTTCATCCGAACTATAATACTCGATTCGATGTTAGAAAAAGAAATTCAAAGCCCAATGTCGACGCTGTATTCCATTAAAATATTTAAATCTAGAATTTAAAAAAGTCCAATCGATTCAATCATAACAAAAGTCACAAAGCAGCCGTTTGATTAGATCAATTACTTTCTTTGGAAATAATTGGCATTTCAATGGAAATGATTCAAACATTTTTTTAAAATATTACAACAAAAAGAAATTCATGATGTCAGGCACATACTAGTTTGGATCAAGTTCTTTCTACTGCTGAATTGCATGATGTTTTTTTGTTCTTCATCCCCAAGTCGGTATTTCTCTGTATGCTCATTTCCCATTGCTAAATGCGAGTGCCCTTGCATACGTGACCGTACCAATCAATATCAATGTCACGAAGTTCAGAATCAGTCACGATTCCTCAGGGGAATTCTTAAATCGATATTCTAAGACACCAGCGCGTGGGTTTTTTCTATTAAAGCAGCGAACTCGGCATCTTTTCGATTATATTTTCACATATACTGATAAAAATGCCGGCACGAACTCTGGTCCGATTTTCATCAATAAAAACGCTTGCATTATAATGCATTTCCTTTGAAGAGATTATGGAAATTAAGGGATATCGGGTCTCATTTCCCAAGCGTTTGATTGAAATTTCTCGTGATGCCCCTAATCCCTAGAACAATTACCGGCGTGCCTTTTTTCACTTTTTGCGATAAATGATGTGCGGTATGTTGGGAATACAAATTGAAGTGTATTATTGATAAGAAGAATTTTTTTTTCCTTAAAAGAAAGTTTGCTCACATTTCTCGTGATAGATAGTAAAGTTTCACACCTTAGAAGTAAAATATCATTTCTTGTAAAATCTTTCATAAAGCTTCCATATAGTAATCATTTAATTATAACTTTTAATTTTTCATCCCCTTTTCATCCACTCGAATTGATACTAAAATATGTGCTCAAACATGCCTGTATTTCAAACATTGTAAATCGTTGAAAAATTATCTGTAGAGAATTTACTTCTTCAAAGGGGATGTTTTTAAATCGTTGTAATTGGGAATAACTTAGATCGGTTTCTGAACATCTAGAGCATGCATATGAACCGATAAATATCCAATAAACAGACTTTAAAGGCAATTTTTAGCTATCGTAATTTTTTTATTCATAACCATTGATGAATATCTACAGGCTTCCGTACAATTATATTGAACTATACCAGTAACTTCCAATTCTGATCAAATATTTCCCATAAATGAGCCATATAATTGCTGTAAGTAGATTGTCAGCCATCTATAGCCTAAAAATTATCCATATTTATATAATAAAAGTTAAATATAATATTCCAAGAATAATGAATTCGACATGAGCAAAGTAATTTAATTGTAAAATGCAGCGCAATAAACAAAGTGAGAATAGGTCTGTATTTTTTGTATTGGAATACCATGTTATAAGGCGATTGGTGATACGGAATTTGAAAACGTAAAATAGTTTGGAAATTTGAAACGGAATTTGAAAACCCATTATCCATTTATTTATAATTAAAAATATTTCATTTCAAAATTTTAAGAATTTTCTAGTTAAAGAGATCTATCTAACTGCGCTTTTTGTATAATTGTTTAATCTTTAGAAACCTGATTTTCCATATTTAAATTTTTAAAAAATATTAATGTGTTCATTGGCCAGATATAGTGAAAAATAATAAAAATCACAATATATATTTTACATACTTATTTCTAGAAAAAGCAGGTATCAATTTTGATACTTCAGGGATTAAGGCCAAAAGTATGTCTCACTAACTGTTAATTATGCAACAGTAAAAATTAGAAATTAATAAAAAAAGCCATCTTTGTGAAATTTAATCTTAAAAAATTAATTCTGAACCAAATTATTAAAAAGATTCATCCTCTTTAGATATTACTGATGTCGCTACTGCTAAAACACAGATGTGCTTAATCAAATTAGTAAAAATATTTAGTTAATAAAAGAAAAATAATAATTCGACCTGAAGACTTTCTCAAAGGTCACCCTTAAACAGGGATTCAAACAAGGTATCCTTTCTGGGAGGGGTCAGATTTTCATCCGACAATATTGCCCCCTCGCGATCCGAAAATCCTCTAAAATTATCTTTAAAGGCCTCAATTTGTACTCAAAAGTTGAACCCCTCTCAGAAAAAATTCCTTGTTTGAATATCCCTGCCTGAGAGTGATCCTTGAAAAATTCTTCAGGTCGTATTCATCTTTTCTTTTTTTTAATTCTTTTTGCTAGTATTAACTTAATATTTACAGTAAAAATAAGATGCTAACCTAACTCAAAAGTACTTTTATTTTTGGAAAAATGAGATGCAACAAAGGTTATTTCGCCAGAGTTTTTCTAAAAACATGTCAATTATTCAATAAGGCGAGAAAACAAGATGTCATATCATTTGATTGAACATTTTAACAGCTGACACTTTTTTAAACTTTTGGTTAAAAGGTTATGCAATGGTAACATATACACAGCCGTATTTTAGAAACAAAACAGATAAAAATGTACCGGGACTTTTAAAAGTTCGATTTAAAAGTCCAGTATCAAATTTGAAACTTAAAGAAATAGTTACATTCAAACACATTTGGTCTTAAAAGATTAAATAGCAACTAATATGAAATTCATTCAATATGCATAAAAATGAGCAACATGTACATAATTAAAAGAAACGTGCGATGAATGAAAATGATTCAAAGTTTTCTTAAATTGAAGATTGTACGTTCTCCCAGATTCTCATCATAAATTCTCATCCAGATTGTATGAATATTCATGCATAGATTGTTGTATAAATACTAATTTATATCAATCAATTTCTAAATAATGCTGTATAATGAATAAAAAATATGAAGTTGAAATCTGCTTACATAGAATTGAAAATTGTTATAAATTAAAAAACTTTAAAAAAGTAAAAGCGGAAGCAAATCCTTTCAGCTATTATCACGAAATCAACGAACCAAAAAGACAATTGCAATTGTATCAGAATTATTTCAAGCGATTATCAACACCGATTAAAACGAAATCTATTTTAATATCTTAATATTGCTCAACGAATTTTGACAAAATTCGATTCACCTTCTTTCAACTATTTCGAATTCAGCTTATTAATCCTATTAAAAATTTCCCAACCAATTATTTGGAGCAAACAATAGTTAAAAACTGAAATTTTAATTTCATGCAGATTACAATATTAACAAGAAGTTAAAAATAAATACAGATAATTACATAAATGTTACGTTGTTCAGAAAAAAAAATTGCTAGATTTTTTCCTATCCAATTAATGCTGACCTTATTTACCATTCTTTCTATTTGAAAATTTTGAAAGAAAATTTACTTTTGATTTTACCCTCGAGCCGAAAGAGTAAAGGGAAGAATGAAATTATAGTTTTTTTACTCTCCTGAATTCGTTTGCATATGAAAGAGGCAGAACTCAATATAATCGCCTTATGAAAGAGCTGATTAGCAAACATGTTATATCAAACTGTACCTGTTCTCTTGGACTATTCGGCGACTGTCCTGTCCTCGAGTCGTAAAGCGCTCTGTGGAAGGGCATAAATTTATGCCCCCTGCATGATTTGTCATAGATGTCATCGCATGTGTCGATCTCGATTTTATGAAGCTCGATTGGACAGCCCGCTTCACTTGCCATCAGTATTTCGGACGTCACCACTTGACCTGAGGGCAGAGGAGAAAAATATATAATTACTTTAATCGGCTGGAAAGGTACGTTTAACTGACATTTCACAGTAACCGGATGATTAACCCTTATTTTTCAGACTTGTGGAGTTAGATAAATCTCAGAGAGTGGAAAGTAAATAAAAGCAATTCATATTTTCTTCTTTCTTTGTATGTATTTCATTTTTTTTTAAAAGGTATCAATCATGTGATCAAATCTAATCAGGTGTCCACTTGCAGGCACGTTCTGTCTTTCTTCGGATTAAGATATTAATTATATTTTCTAATCGGTTAATCAAGATTTATTTAGACCTTTTTCTTTTAGATGGACAGGTAATAAGAAAATCTGTAATAATTTATCTGCAAATGAGTAAAATGTTCCGCAATTATCATCACTCATATGGCCATTTTCAAGCTTATCTTTTTCGCTAATTATCCATAATAAGTTTAAAATCTTAATCTCTACTAGTAATAACGAGGACTACTAGTGTGTGTGCGTGTGTTTTGGCTCTCAATAGGAAATACCTTTTGACTTAGAGATTTCTAATTGGGTACATCATTTACGTTTTGGATGGCGGAAAGGACATATTTTATATTATATATATATATAATATAAAATAAATTATTTATATATATATATATGTAGTTGCGATTTAATATTAAGGACCGAATATTGCATGAATTATTAAAAAGAATTACTCTATGGTACATATAAGATTACAACGCTGAAGGATTTAATTTTCTGTCATCATATTTTTTTTTACATACATTCAATTTCAGCAACAAAGTTTTGTCATTTATTGAAATTTTATCATTTAAAATCTAAATCCAACAGCAGTTGACAGCAAATTAGGGATATATATAGTAGATTGAACAAAATACAGCAATGTTTCTATAATAATGTGATTTATGTGATCTATTGAAATTTGAAACTTCAAATTTAATAGAGTTAATGTGTCTGCTTATTTAGTCACTTCCTAATAGCTGTCTAGCGTTTTCAGACCCTGAAAAGTATTCCTTCAGGTTTGAAAAAATATATATATAATTCTCTAAACCAAATAAGGGCAATTCTGTAGACGTCACTCATCTATTGTTCAAAGATTCATTCTATTTTGAGTTTAAAAGGCAGGATGGGTAGCGTGGCATCGTAATGAAAGAGAAAAATACAATTCAGAATTCAACAAGCCTGTTTGATACTTCACTAACAATGAATTTCACTGAGTCGCCTCAGATGCGACTGAATGCAGAGTTGCTTCTGATCATTTATTCAAATCATACCTTGATAAACTTGAACTTCCACTCAATGACTTACGATAACTCGCCATATTCTGTGGGCCAAATTCTCAATGCAAGTTCATCATATATTCCAACGAGTCTAGGGTGAATTTTAATGTTGAAGTCCTTAGATCCTAAGAAATACCTTAAGATTTGCAATTCAACGAGAGATCAATTTTTCAATGAGTATCGACATTTTACGTGCATAGTTCATATGAAGCCAATAAACACATTGGTACAACTACAGCCATTTCTTTGGAGGAGAAAAAAATTTATTCCCGAAATATTTATTTTAATCATTCTTTTTGTCATTTTTGTTCTAATTAGACCTTGTTATTTATCCGTGTTATGTGTTAGAGAAAAATAATCTAAATCGCTAAATTTTAAACAAAACACCAAGGAAATGCAAACAAAAATTTCTATTTAAAGGAATAAATAAATCTGCAAGACAAATAGATATCATGTTTCAAACAGAATATCCATTAAAAGTTTGATAAACATTACTCTAATAAGAAATACTATAGCTAATGATGAAAATCCAAATAATTTCTTTATTGAACCTTTCACCAATAACTACATTCACTGCTGGACATTCCCGAATGTCTCGATATTTTTTCTCAAAAACATGGAAATTAACAAGTCATGAAATCGTTAGAATATTCTCTATAAGTATAAAAGGTTAAAAAAAAGTAACTTGTGAATAAATCTGTGATATTCGGAGTTAACCCCTTGAACGGAAATGACGAGTCCAACTTGTCATAAAACATTCCTGAACTAACTGACAATGACGAGCTGGGCTCGCCAGAAATTGAGGTTTGATGCTTTTTTTGAGAGAGAGAAGTATTTGTAAGTCATACCGAGTCTATTGTTTTAATATACTTGTGTGCGTGCTTCTAGTTATCGTTAGAACGTAACTTGTATAAATCTATATGTATAAATGTTGAAACAAGTACTTACTTTCGTTTAAATACTATGTAGAACTGTAATATTTTTGTTAAACATGAACGAATAATTAACCTACACTAATTATATATATAGTTTCTTTATCAATCCCTTCTCTTAATACTAAGAAAATTAAATCGCCTGCCAGAGCAGTGCTGACTGAAAATAAATTTTCATTCAAGGAGTTAAGGCACAATCGCTTGCATTTAAACTTATAAAAGAGGATCATATTTATTTTCATAATGTTGCATAATGCAGTATTTAACGATGAAAATCACAATTTCTTGTTATAATTATTGTTGTTGTTGTTGCACGATTCTTTCGACATCCTTTTGTTTGAATGATAAATGCTAGGAACATATCTGCTCGATTTAATATTATCTTACTCTTGGTACCAAGTTAAAATATGTTATTGAAATAAAGTTTTTCATTCTTTTAGGCAATACAGTCTTTGATCTTTATATTCTTATACAGGATGCATTTTACAGAAAACGCTCTCAGTTCGGTACCTCTCATCGTGCTGATAGCTAGTCATTACTTCCAAAATTATGGCAATTTTACGATCATAATGGTCCATTAATGCTATTTTTAAAGGTTAAAACAATTTTTAAAGAGCACATATTTTTTAAAGAAAACTTCTACAGCTAGAATCCAAAACAAAAGAATTCAGATTCTAATCGAAGACTGTCTCGATATGTTCTGGCTCCTATTAACTTGCTTTTTAGCGAGCCATATCGGACCTTAAAAGATTTTAAAAAAATTGACTAAATCATTGAATCTTTCCCAGGTAATTGCTCCAGGTAATCCTTTTTTTCTGTGTGTCCAGTGACGTACTTCCATTTCAGGCAAAGATTTATGCACGCTATCTTTGCCATCCGTGGCCCTCGAAAACAAAGGCGTGTCTCCCCTCTCTTAAGTTCGACAGGCATTATTTTAGGGCCGATGGCAGGGAATCTCAGCTCCCGTCATCTTGATGGTTACTTACAGACGTCTCTTCCCACTTGGAGTCCGAAGTGATTTGCACTGAAGTCCATTAATTATAGGCGGCGAGACGACTGCTGTAGATTGAGATAAGCTGGCCGAAGAATGAATTAGAGTCTTGATTAATGACGAGGTGACGGCTACTCCGCGCTTGGAGTATACCACGATTTTTCTTTTTTGATGAGCCAACTCTTAGTTATTAAATCCTGATTTTAAACCATCTGCGAAAAGACTAGGTGAAGGCTCATGGCTTAGACCCGTTTAAAAATGAGATGAAAAAAAAAGATATATTTGACGTTTGACACGAGTTCAAAACCAAGTCTTAATTTCGTAATAAAGATATGAAAATAACAAATGACATGCGGATCTCAAAGACTAAAAGCGATACTGTAAATTACGGTTTCCATAAACAACTATCATCTCGTAGTCTTAGTAACTATTCACTCTTTGTTTTAACAATTTTTTCAATAAACTTGATCTTAAATACCATTGTTATGGGAAGCAAATATTAATTAAAATCTCTGATAAAAGTTGCCTTTTATGTTGGTTTTTATTAATTAATCTAAAATGAAGATTAATGTAATGAAATGCAGACATTACTTTTATATTTCACAGTGAGCTTTGAAAAATCCTTACATTAATTTGATTGCAATAAGGCATGGCTTCTTTTCCTGCGGAATTACTTTCATACAATATTAGTTAATTTAAGATAAGCAGTAATCTATATTAAAATCATGCTTATTCCCTCAAAACTAAAAAGCTGCATATTTGAAAGAATTGCAAAGGCATTTTGCATTTGCAAATTTTAATTCAAATTTCTTTTGGATTGCTTAAATTTAAAGCTAATTTAAATGTCAAAAATAATATTGTAGAAACTAGAGATAAAATAACGTATTTGGATTATGTTAAATACTTCAGTGCAATCTTCAGTCAACACTATGTTGAAATTTAGAGGAAAGTTAATTATTTTAAATTATTTTCTTCAATTCTTTATTCAAAGTTCCATTAATTAAAATCTTATGCAGCTCTCACCAATTTATTGATCTTACAAAACAGAGTTTAGCTGATTCAATATTTTTTACTGAAAAATAAAGCCAGTATTTGTAACCCTCAAAGATGAGTTCCGAAAAAACAAACTTTGAATACACATTCACCAAATTATTCCTCTTCACCTCGGTTGAAGGAAGATGAAGGAAGCCTTTCCACCTTTAAAAAACAGGCCATGAAAGCACCAAACATCAGATTACATCTGTAATCCAGTACCCTCTTGTACAAAAGGAAGTTTGAATGAGGCTTTATATCTTTCCTTAATCACCGACGTTATCGTACAGCTGCTGCCTTTGTGCAAGCCGAATAGTAACCATTACCTATGTTTTTCAAAAGATCAAAAGTTTAGTCTGAATGCGAGAAACTATATCTCCTCTTTTGGTCAATGTTTCATTATTGAGATGCTTGTCACTCATTCAGACTGTAATTTAGATACGTCTGATTTCTTCGCAGGGTCACGCGACATTTTCAATACAGTTTGTTTTATGTTTGAATGAAAAGATGTCAAGATTTTTTTTTCAATGTTTATTCTAAAATTAATCACAGCCGAGTAAGAATAGTGGTTTAAACCTAGGGTGTGAATCTCGGCAATGTATGATTTGCATATTTTATTTTCTTCCGGTTAAAGAAGATTTCTTTTACAGCGATAATCATTTTAAATTATATATATATACTTACTTAGTTTTGACATTTGAAAGAAACTGATTAAATAATCGATAATAGTTCTAAAATGAATGTTCATATGGTCAGTTTGCTGAAACTTTTAAGTTTCTAAACTTTTCTAAATAAAAAAATATATATACAATTTAATAAAAGAATTAAAAACTCACTGAAAATCGGGTAAATAAAAAAAAAATCATATAGAAATTATTATATTGAATAAATCAGAAAATTTTTAACTTTTCAATACTATTTTATGTAATTTTATATTTAATGTTTATATCACTTTGAAATAATCAAATTTGATTCAAATTAATTTCTAACAATAGGTGCATTCAATACGATGCGATAGAAAAAATAGCCAATGCATTTAAAAAGTTTTAAAAATTAGAGCTGAATATTTAATTTACACTTCCATTTTCATATTAAAATGTTAATTCTACTAAATTGGAAATAAAATTTTTACAAAAATAAGTAATAAAAATCGAATTATATACAGACTTAAATTAATGGTAAAAAGCAGAAAATAATCATTGGGCACTATTTTGGAACTTATATAAAACTCATTTCTCATGGATACGACAAAAAAAAGCATAGTTCAAAAAATTACTAAGATAATTATGAATAAATATTAAATTATAAATTCTATATTTTATCAGATTATTTATAAATTGAATTATTAATAAATTAAATAATTTATATCATTTAACTATATTATGTACGCATATTACCAAAGAACGTGAAGAGGGCGGTAAGATTTCTTAACGAGGGTAGGCCATCATCCCCCCTCATTAATGCTTGACTCAAAGTTCTCGGACTGGGTCTGTCCTCGCCGGCCAGCATATAGACCCCATCAGAATAAAAAGCAGGCGTCTTTCTTGTTAGCTGACTCTCTGAAAAGAAATCAAAAATATAAGTTATATTATAATAACAAACCTCCATATATAGTGCATACGCTATCTTTCGAGTTATGCTTAATGGAAGAAATTTTTTTATCAGTATTATTTTTATAAAGAACAATTTTAATAAAATCCAAATTTATTTAGACTGTAGTACGATAAACCTTTTAACTTCCTCTTTCATTTATTTCATTTTTGCTATCATTATTTCATTGATTTTTAAGATCTTTGAATTGCCACTCAACGAGCATAATTTTACTACATCATATTATTGATGTGAACACATGCGTATTTTAATCATATTGGAATTATGTTTAATTATTTCTAAACCTTTTGTATTGAGTTAATTTTAATATGAATTAAAAAAATAACACGTTTTTTACTAGTCACTGTATTCGTGATTCCACCTGCATTTATTAGTTCAATGTATACGAAAATTTAAAAAAATGTAGATATATTTTTTTTGGTGCTCATGATTGAGTTCGTATTTTCAAACCCTTAGTGGTTAAGAACTTTCAATTCTTATTAATAATATCTAAGTAATTAGTGCTCTAAATCGTTTCGTTAAACAATATTATTACAATGCGAGAACGTTATTTTCGTAAGGTTTTTTGAATAATTGAAAATTGAAATGGCGTAGGCAATGAATGAAGCATAAATGGCAATATTTATCAAGATCTTTTAATCGTATATATTTTTTACCTGTTTTTACTAGTATTGCATTTATATTATGCGTGCTTCTTTGAAAGCAGATGCGTTTTTAAAAGGTTGATCGGCTTTTACCATTATTGCTTTCTCAAGCTGATTTCAACTATTTAATGACTTAAATTAATTAAGACAAATAATGACTTAACCATTTTCAGTCCTGAATTTTTAAAATGTGGAATTAAAAAAATGATAGAAATTAGTGATAAAGGTCACCAAGAGAACAGTAACGTTTCATTCCCTCTCATTTTCTCCACGGGTATAGGAACCAGGAAGTCGAGGCAAATGCCACCATCAGGTTTGAAAAGAAATGAAAATTAAGAACTTAAAATACCGCGGTGGCAAATGCCATTGGGATGGTCGAAAGGGTTAAAAAATAATAATCTCACATGTTAATTTGAAATTTGCGATCGTAGATTACTTTTTTCTCTATTTACTGCATATTTGTAAATACTTCAGGGTTTCCATTCTATATCATGAAACATATAAAATTAGCAGAGGAAGAAGTGTAATATAGCATACAAAGTTAAAGATATTCTCTGTCCAGCTTTCATTCACTGTAAGCATCACGGATTGCCATTTATTTTAAGACTGATAGTCGAATGCATGTTACTTAAGATTCAAGTCAAAGTAATGATCAGCCTAGCCATGATTTAGAACTCGATCAAGAAGACAAATTTCATTAATTCCTACTCACATTATTTACTTATTTATTAGCTTTTTATTTATTTTTAAATTCTTTATCTAAATTTGTTTTATTTTGTTATACGATTTTATTTTATTGTATGAATTAAAACAATTTTTTTCTATCAGTTTATCATTTTCAAAAATTATTTTCTGCTTTATGTGTAATGCTATTTCTTACTTTGTTTATGTATTTACTTTATATCTTATTTTTAATTTTGTTTTATTTAATTTCTACCTTTTCTTTTTTTTATTAGTTATTTCATATTCTTTTGAGAACCCGTATTGGTATATTGATTGGTCTTCATCACATAGATGGGTATAGAAATTGTGCGAGTTTTGCTACTTCCTATCGATGATAAGATGTGCCTCCTATGAGAGGGGTTGTAAAGTGGTTGGCAATTGTCTTATCAATCACAACTCCCACCTATGCTGCCACAGTCTTCTGATCATTCAATTTTTCTGTATGTCTTTGGATAAGTTGGAATAATTACTTTTGGTTACCTTTTTAAAAGAAGGTAACAATTTTTTAATTGTGCTGACAGATCTTCTAAACCCTAAGTAATAAATATACCAACTTTTTAAAAGTCGATAAAAAAGTGCGAATTCTTATGTTATTCAAAGAAACTAACAAACATTCAGTTTTCTTCTTTTTTTTTGTATCTAAATTTTTTACAAAAAGAAAGTTACCAATGATTATAATATAATAAATTTACAACACTATAAATTCAATGTAAATGATTTGCAACAGTTTTTTTGTTATTTTTTTAATTAAAAAATGGTGATTAGCATTTCGCAAGACCAACTTAAATTGGTATTGACTAAGTGATTGCTAATTTTATTCGGATCTTTATACTTCAGTATATCATGTATCATAGAAAGCCCCTAAGTTCTTTGTTAACAATAAACAGCCACTTGTAGAAACTAGGAATTTCAAACACTTCTCTAATTTAATTTCTCATTAATTGAAAAAAATATGATGAATACAGCATATCAAATTCATTTAAAAGGAATGGAAGTTAAAATAAAATGGATTGTTTTGCATAATATAAAGTGAAAAGATCTTAGAAAAATCAGGATAAGGGAGAAAAATATTTTAGCACTTTTCACTCAGCATTTGGAAATTCAGTATAAATTCTTTAAATATTAATATAAACACAAACGATAAACAATGATTACTTTATCTAATCGTAAGTGTAGTACTCTATCAAGTTTTTTTGTCATAGGCACTCTCAAATAATGAAAAAAACATGGAGAGTCAGGATTTTATAGCTATTGAAATCCGTTATAAGGAAATTCAGAAAGAATTACCGCCATTCAATTAAAAAATATAGTCTTGTTTTCCAATTATCGAATAAGAACGTTGTTTATCGAATAAGAACGTTGTTAACACATTGCCACAAAAATTTAAATGAATTTGCTCTCGTAACCCAGAAAACTGAAAAAACAATTTTACGTCCATCAACAACGTCTTTGAATTATTTTTTAGGAACTAAGGATTCATTTAGCTACTTATTTAATGAGGGATATTATAAATTCATAATATGAATTTCTTTGTATTGAAAGAGTCCATCAATCACGAAATAAAAAGTCAAAAATTCAGAGCACTTTTCATTCATCGGGATGAAAAGCTATACATTATTCAGTCTGGTGGTATTCATTTGGCAATAACTTTTTTTTGTCAACTAATTTTTTTGAGATTATTTTTTTCAAATTTTATGTTCCTTATGGAAAAAAAGAATTCTAAATAAATAAATTAAATATACTTTAAAAACAGCAGCCTTTAATTATAATTATTACTTTCATTCGAAATTAATTTTGACAATGAAATACAAAATATATATTTTTTAATTCATTCTTTTGGGAAATGTCTATGTTTAAAACTAGAAACATAGACATTGCCCAAAAAGAACATAGACAATTACTTTAAAAGCCTTTTATTTTAATTCGATACACAGTAGTTATTTTGGAATTTTAAATTTCGAAATGAATTGGTGATATTTAATAACACAGAAACCTTTATTAATTGTTTTATTCTTATCTTTCGTGTTATACACTTTATTTTTCAAGATATAACTGTTGCAGATGTTTTAACCAACTCAAGAGTACATGGTCTTTAAGTTAAAGAATTCGAGCTATACTTTAAACCGTAGTGAAGTAAAATTTAATCATTCTGGTATTTTTAAGTCAACAATGCCATTTTCAAACGTTCAAATTTATTAATTCTTAAGATATTTAATTAAATAACGCAAATTAAAACTATCTTCCCCAATTTCAGCCAAATAACTACTGAAATATTTTTTCAGCAAAACTTTTTCTCTTATCTCATAAAAAGCAATAAATTATATTTTTAATGATGCCAGTTTCATTGTGGTACAAATTTTTTTCACTCATTTTAACAAAGCCTTCAAAATTCATTTTAAATGCAATTTGTAACAATTAAATGCAAATCAATGTAACGCTTTATTAAATCTTTCATTTGCCAGGTTTTGATAGTTTTAAAGTTAAAATAAAAAACGTTATTTCTCCAATTTAGACTTATTTCGCAGCATTCATTACCTTTTATTATACAAATGAAATGAACTAATGAAGTTAGTTAGATTACTGTGTTTCACGTTTATTCTACATAATGGTCCTAATTAATGTGCAAAGTTATTTAAGTTTATTGTTCATAAAGATTTAATTCCATTCGAATTACGCAACAAAAAGCCTGGCAACGAAAAATTGTTTTATTTAATTTATAGGAAAGTCCTAATTAATCAATTATTTTTTTAAACTTCTAAATCTTTTTATTTTATAATTAAAGGAAAGAAAAGGGCATTTAATATTGCGTGTCTCGCCACAATGCATTATAAGCAGTCGCGTTTAAAGTAAGATAAAGTTTAAAAAAACACATGGATTGCATCTAGTTTTAACGAATTGGGAGATAAAAAACCGAGACTGCAGAAAAAAATTGAAAAATTATTTTGTTTACTTAAAAAAAAATATCTAATCAACAAACGATTTTTCCTTAATTCTATAAATATTTACTTTTCTATTTTATATATTAGTGTTTACCAAGGATTAAACTTTTTTCAAATATAATATTTTTGAAGAAAAAAATTTAGTTTTATTTTAAGATAATATGATACACAAAACTATTTTTTCAAAACATATGCCTCGAAATAAAAGAGAATTTAAGAAATTAGTTTCATAAAAAATTAGTGGTACAGTATTTCACAATCATTATTTCTTAGCAAAAACTTCATTTCAAAACCATCTACACGAATTTCTTAAGAATTAAATTGGAAAAAAAATGCATGAAAATTAAATAAGTATTAATGAAAAACTAACTTTTTTGCTAACTAAAGATAGCGAAAATATTTTCGGAATAGTTTCCTCTGAAGTGTCCTGGGGGGGGGGTAAAATATTGGTTCAATTCTAATAGCTTGAAGCTTCTGCTAAATTCAGAAATTCGTTTCATTTTCTCATAAGAATTGTAATTTCTTGCTTTTAGGTATTTGTTAAATGAATACTTTAAAACAAACCAAGCTAAAAGATACGCATAAATATAAACGGAAACAATAAAGTAGTAAGGTAGTTCAAAGTTAACGTCGATTTTTGTACATTAATTTTTTTAATTGACAGCAGTAGAAAGAAATGCAGTACAGAAATGAAACTGATATCATTGAAATGATAAAATTTCCAATTTTAAGATGGTTCTAAAAACTCCCAATAATTTCTATTTAAGTTTCAGTTGAAAAAAAAAATGAAATTTTAATTAATTTTCCATTTATTTTTTGAACTGTGGAAAGTTGATAATATTCTTTTTCTCTTCTTGATAAACAAATGTATAAAATTGGGTTGAATTCGATTCGGTTGTTTAGGATCAAATGTGAAAGACATACATTGACTTATTTATAATAAGATAAATATTTAAGAAAAGATAGGCATTTAATCATATACATCTCTCTATGCAATGCAAATATCAATCGCGACAAAAGCAAACTCGTGAAACGGCTGGAATTCTTGGTAATTTCAAACAAATGACTGAGGTTTGAAGCTGTTTCAGAAACTAACCAGCGGCGGTCAGACGACTAATTACCGGGAACTGCCAGACAAAATAATAAAAATTCTGAAGAAAGAAACAAGTGCTGAGCGTCAGGCTGTTAACGAACTTTTAACTTGCTACTGAAAGCATGGAGTGTTAAAAAAAAAGATTCACAGCGTGCTTGTAAACCAGAAGCGAATACTAACTTGAAGCATTTGGTATTCAAAGTAATCAATTCTAACTAAATTCTATGAGACAACCTTTGAAAGCAACTAATTGACTTTACTTGAAAAGTGGAGTTTTTCATTATGACGCTTCTAATTTGAAATAGTCTGATTTTAAACAGAAGTCATTAACAGCTTCTTAAAGTGAATATTTTGAGCATCTCCGAGTCTCAAACATCAAGGATAAGAAAAATCGAATAAAAATACTGTATATAGCTAGGACACAAGAAAAATTTGTAAAAATAAAATGAAAAAGATTAAAAAGAAATCTGCTATGCATATTTCAATGTATCATGTCAGAACATCATTTCTTGAACGGCCAAGCACCACGTGCTCGTGCGAGTTAAATTATATTTTCATTTATTTTAATGGTTTCATTGAATGAGTTACTTTAGTATTGCAAACGATTTAAAAAATGGTTTTAAAAATATCACATTTCCTATTTATTTCACTTCATATAATCACGTACTCAAAATGACATTTTTCTAAGTTTTATTTGCTGTCGTCATTAATTTATTTTTAAAAAAGCCAGATCTTTTGTAAATGAGATGGGAACACTTCATCAAAAGCTGATTTTTTTAAATGCATTTGCAGAAAATAAAATTTTTATTTTTCGCCTACGGATTTTTGTTGACGCCAAAACCTCATCCCAAAAACAACATCATGTTCTGACATGATAGTAAAATTACTTATAAATAGTAAAGAATTAATTTGAACATCTCCCTGACGAAGCCAGTTACTTTTAAAGCAAATTTCTTTTGTTTTCTTAATGCAAGAGAGCTGAAAGGACAAGTAAAAATTAGACTTAACATTATGGATATCTCAAAATTTTCTTTTTCACGAACTTTAAGTGCATATAATTTCATGAAAATAATTATGAAATATTGTATGGGAAATTTATCGTATTAACGAACAGGAAATTCAAAAAAATTATTTTATTCCTAACTTCTTGCAAGTATACATGTATTAAATAAATATAAAAAGCTTTATATTCATTACACGTCTCAATGCAAATAAATCATTGTTCATTCAAGATTGTACAGACGCATAAATTTTTAAATATTACACTTACCAACAGATCCCCATTCCGGATGGCCAAGGTTGTTATACCAACCGTCGTATCTTTGTTTCTCTGTGTGAGTATACATTTCCACATTTTGGACATCTAAAAATAGAAAATTAGAAAGCTTAAAAAAGTTAATGATGTGCAGTAAATGTATTTATCTAATAGAATTAGCCATAAATTTATACAAAAAATAAATAAAACTTTTTATTAATTTCGTAGGGTATTTTGAAGTCTAAATGCCGATTCAAAGTTAGGATACATATTAAAAATTTTCTATACATCCTATTCTCGTAACTAAATCTATAATTACAAAACAAAAGGCTTTGAATTTATAAAATAAATGTATCATTTACGATGCCCAAAAATGATCTTCACACGACTTTATAATTCAATAATGACCTTAAACTGGTCATAAAAGTATTGGTCGTAGAAATAACCCCGTATCATTATGCATTCATTCGTATCTACTGCTTAATGATGCATGCTGCTGCTTAATGCTTCACTTTAAAACTTGAAAATTGCCCGTATTGCATTAAACGTGTGAGCACGCTCTTGATTCCTCAAGGTTATAAAATACAATTTTCGCATTCCATTACGAAAAAAAGAAAGCGTAGGTATAATAGCAAGATTTAGATCTTTTTCAAACACGTTATTGGTCTATAACTCAGTAGTTCATCTTAAATCAGAAGATAAAATCAAAGGTCAATAACATTTTCAACATACATGCAAATACAATTTTCATTTGGACATTTTGTCGTTATGTATGGATGGTAAAAATGTTCCTTTTGGATTCAATAACATTCGCCCAATTCAATTCCTAATTATGTTATAAAAATTCCTAATATTTCAAACATCCTCTGGTAGATTTCCCTAAATTTTCGAAGCACTAATAATACTTTTAAAATTAGAAGAAGAAAAAAACATTGTATACTCAAGCAATAAAATTTAATTTTTAGAGTTAATTATTTGAAAAAAATTGGGAATAAGTTTAATACGATTTTCTAAAAAGAAATAATATTTTGTAGGGAAAAGTGAAATGAACTCCCTTAAATATCCCTCAACCGTGATATTATGATGAAAGAAATTATGTTCGATTTTATGACGCTAACTGACCTTGAATTACAATACTGTTATATATTGTGCTCCTTGCATGTACTGTGGATTGAGTTAGAAAAAAATTAAGAAGCCGTAATTATTAAAAAAAATCAGTTAATATATCCATCATCAAAGTCTTGCTTTAATTAAACAAATAGTAAGATGTAGAAAGGCTGTATTCAAAAACATATCTTTGATTACAAATCTCTAACTGTCATAATAACCATGCAATTATTATTAATTATAGCAAAGTGTAATTTAATTCTATGAATATCTCGTTTTAGAAAAGCAAGTTTAAATCCGAAGATTCTCTTCTTCTGAAATTGAGAATCTATCATAGGCCATTATGGCTTTTAATCTAAAATTCTTATAATAAGAATCACATAATAGCGAAAAAATGATTGATTACAGTAATAATCTGAAGTTTAAAAATGAAAAACCTATTATGACACTAATTTACATAAAATATTTTTTTGAACATTTCAGAGAACATTAAAGCTGGTGAACCAATTGGTCGACAAAAACGGCTAGTATATTAGAAAGGAAAATATATTACAAACAAAAAATATTCAATTTAATTCAAACCATAAACTTTAATTACAAATAGCAATTTCTTAATAGAAATTTCCGTTGATTAAATTGAAAATTAAAGCAACTAAAGGACTATACTTAAGGAATATATATTTATTATCAGAATATACATATATATATATATAATGGAAACTAAGAAAATAAGAATAATTTTTTCTTAAAATGTAAGAAAAAAGCAGCACACTACTTAATTTCCCATCTTAAGACATTTATTAATATAGTAAATCTTTTTCTTAAGAGTTTTGTGCACACTATTTAGAATATTCTCAAAATCCCAATTTGTCGCTACTCGTAAACTATCTCCAAGATGAAGTCCCTTTCGAGATTTATTTTTTCATTTAGATTTTCTTTTATTTCATAACCAAGAAAGATTTTACGAGATAAGAAAATCATACTAGGTCATGCAAGGTTCGATTTTAATTTTAAAAATTACCGGCTCTAAAGATAAGAAAAATTTGAAAGAATTTTTTTTAAAAATGGAAATGGCAGTTTGCATTAGATGCATGCCCGATCAGAATGTAAACAAACAAATTGTGGAGAAAATGCTTGGTTTTTGCATAATAACAGGTATACAAGTCATCCCACTTATTTTGTATGCTTCTTGCATGCTTTTCGAACGAAGATGAATTTCCTGCAAGTTCCAGTTGCAGTGATCCGCGACTCAGAAGAGTGATTAGTATTTTATGCACGAACTTAAACATGGCAGGAAGCCGCACGCGTTGGATCACGTGACCCTAAAAAGTAACCGACAAGAGTTTTTTTTAATACACATACACACATTACAGAGGCTTTTCTAGGTTTCTTTAATTTCATGCGAGAAAGTAAAATCGTCCTTGGAGTGAGCTGTTGAACCTGTTTCATGCTCTTGCCTATAGCCGCAATTTTTACATATTTGAAAATGCATTACTTTTTTTTATTTCAGTGATACATACAATATACTCTCAGTAATACGACAAATATTAGATCAAATGAATAAAGGTTTCATGAAAGTCCTGGTAATGGGAATTAATGTGAGGAAAAGAAATGTTTCCTTTTATTACACGAAATATCATAAAATGAACCAGATTGTATAGCATCTTAACACCATACCTCCGTTTATAGGGCTTATATGGACCCTCTCCGGTTTGGTATAGATGTAGGTGTACTTTATTAAAAACACAAAATAAAAAAGAAAGATAAATAAAAATTACACAACCATTCATTTAAAAGAAACAAACAACTGACAAAATAAAAAAAAACATAAAGCATAGCAAGAAATGACAAAAACCTAGCACGAATAATATCTAGAGTACAATAAAACTGGATGAATGAACATGATAACGTACAGTATGAGTGAAAATATAAAAGAATTCTAAAGATTAGAAACTTGAAGGGGTTAAAGGGTTCATTGTGAATAAAATGCGAGGTGTACTACATTATATCCTTAAAAATTGATAAGGTCAGTCTGACTATAACAGTTCTCCGCGGTCAATTATGAATTTAATCATTTTTATGATTATTTTTTGGAATAATCAATAATATACTAAGAATGAATGACTAAGGGCTCTTTTATACCAAGACTTTCTAGCGAAGATGATGGTTTTCGGAGGTGCCGCGAAAGAGTATAAGGACAGGATGTTGCAAAGTGGATGGGATTGCCAACTCCTCCACAAGGGCTGTAGTCATGACGGCGAAGGAAAAAAGGGAATGGACCATGCCACCAAATAGTATAGAAAATTATACTAAATATTATAATTATTACAAAATAGAATTAAAAATAGTACTGTTTGCGACGGAATGAAGTAATTGAAATCTACCCGAAATTATTTGATTTCTCATTAAAGTTCCCCACCCTCTGAAAACGCCAGAAAAGGTATTGTATCAATTCAGACTTAGCTGATGCAAAGCCAGATAATGAATAGTACTTTCATCTGCAATTTCTTGTAGCGAGATGCTTCTTATTATTGCTTTCTGAGATCAGTATTTTAACTAATATTAAATGCATCGCATGTCTGGACGAATTTAAAGATCTGAAGGTCGACAAAAGCAAACTTACACCTCATATTAAGGCAGAGATTGAAAAACCTCTTAAACAGAAATGAAAAAAGAAAAAAAAAATACAATACAGAGAAAAAAGAAAAATTGTATATAATTGAGAATTTATACTTTACAGCTCATCACTATGTTTTAATCACTATGTATTAGTCGATATTATACATATATTATTTCAATAAAAGTATGAAACTTTATCATTTGAAATTTTTCTTGAAAACCTAACAGTAAAGTCATTCAAACTTTTTATACACTTAAAAGGTCATAAATGTTGATATAAGGTAATAATTTTATTCAAATTTTTAAGAAATTTTAATGAAAACATATATGAAAGAAAATAATTGACCATTCCAGCATTAAAATGTCAAAAGCAGATTTTAAAATATGCCCTTTTAAGTCTAGCATATTGAATTTAATTACATTTCCTTTAAATTTTTAAATATTTAAAGGAAAAATCATTAATAATTATATTTGAATAAAATAAAATTTTATAAATATTTAAATTTAATTAAATTTTCTGTAATAACCTTATCTTTAAAATAAATCCAATGATAAATATAATCTATCAAAATAAATCCAAGGAGTACAATTAAATTTAGAGTTTTACGTTGTAAATTCTAAATTTACATAGATAGCAGCTCAAAATGCAAATAATAAATAATTCAAGACACAATACATAAAACCATGCTAATATTATTTTTTTTAATATTATGACATGATGTTGACGGAAAAATAAATGCAGTAACTTTTGAGGATAAAGACCCTGTTCAACCGAGGACAGAAATCTGACTTCTAGCTCAAAAATATCATGACGTGGTTTTATTAAATCAAAAATGTGCATAATTTGATAAGCATTAAAATGAGAGTGTTTATTTCATAAAAATACAATTCGTAAGCGCAATATTAAATTATTTTTAATTAAATTTTTTACCTTATAATTTATCTTGAATGGTTATATTTAAATCTCTTTGAAGCTTAAAAATCAAGTAACATTATTCATTAAGTATTGAAATATCATAAATTAGTTTAAGAATCAACCAAATACTTTTTAATGAGCTGTAAGAATATTAGTAAAATTGCAGTAGTTACTGAAACTCTATGAAACAAACCTGCAATTGAAATTCCAATTTTTCATTCGAATGCTAAACGAAATCATTTTGTAGGCAATATATTGGGAAAAGTAAATTTTTTTCAGCTTAATTGAATAATAAATTAAATTTCATATTGATTTATTTCTATTTACCTCTATTCTTTATAATTTCCAAAAAAAATCAAGAGAGCTTTAAAAAATAATGAAAGTTAATAATAATATATAAAGTATAATGAAGAATAATGAAAGTATAATTGTTAATGTCTTTATAAAAAACTGTTCAATCGGAGCTTTTTATCCAAAGTAATGTATCGAGAAAAACGAAGTTATATAATTTAAATTTACCACAAAGCATTTTGTCTAATATATAGGGCAATTTTCTAGCAATATGATGACAAAAGTTTTAACAAAATTAAATTAAATCAAACGTCTTAATCAAAACTCTAAATTAAGGAAGTATGACAAAAAAAATCTAATTTACATAAAAACAAATAGCAAGCAAATTCATGATGAATGGGTATTTAGCTGTACTCTTAATAAGTGCATATTTATTAGTACGCCTGAGAACAGAAAGTAACAATTAATAAATAGCTTTATTTAAATTATGAATGTTCCCAACAGCAAACAGATGCAAACTTTATGCAATTTCAGTCCATTCCATTTTTAAATGTCATTTAATAAGAAGAGATGTTTATATACAAGGAAAAAAATATGCAAATCAGTGGGAAAAAATGATTCACTAATCCTCAAATAATAATGCATAGCAATTAGTTGACATGGAAGTGGAATACGAAAATAATGAGGTACGTGTCCTTGCGAATGGTGGAATTGCGAAAAGCTCGTGTTTACGGTTATTAGAAGAAGAGACCTAATTAACACAGTTTCACAGTGTTGCAACAGTAAAAAAAATGAGTCAAAAGTCACAATGAAGGAGGTGGTTTCAAAAATTTAAAAGAAACCTTGTTCGATTTGGCACAAATTCGGGCAATCATTTTTTTTTAACACGCAACAAAATCGGAATGAAAAGCTCGAAATCAACTGAACGTGTTTAAACGGCCAAGCGCAGTTTGGTCATTATGGTTGCAGATAATAAGTTCCAGCCTATAAGATAAATACATGCACAATATTAACATATAAAAAGCTAAATTTAATAATTTCTTTTTTTAATAATAGAGTGCAGTTTAATAAGTTTTTAAAACATCGATATCCTCTTTTTATTACCACGAAAAAAATTCCAAGACTTTCGAATTGATTTAGTATAAATATATAATAACTTTAAAATTTTATGTTTTTACAGAGTTAGACTATGATGCTACAAAATGCTGGAGAATTCCTACATTATCCTTATCAATAACTTATTAAAGTAAAAACACTAACGATCCATTCTTAATTGCCTGAAAGAAAAATTGTTCTTTTTAATTAAAGACTTAATGTCATGCGGTGCGAAAATATTCAATAGCAGTAACAAAAGAAATAAATATTTGCAACCATCTCGCCCCCGGATTTCTGACCCGAAGATAGAAACGAAGGCGAATAAAATAATTGATAAAAGACTTACAAGGGCTGAAGAAAACCTCCCGAAGTAAAAAAGGCGTAATTTAGATATCTACTCTAATATTAACCAACACGCCCACAATCTCAAGCAGGAACTTATCCGATATAAGCAAGAGTAGAAATGAGCAACAGTACCTTCATATGTAATTAAAAAAAGTAATTAAATGCTGAGGTCATTATTAATATCGTCACGTTTTGTTATAATTACCTCCATGAAGTAGATTTCATTCGTACCGAGCTGGTTTTTTTAGTAAAATTATAATTTATATTGTTGAAAATTTAAAGTGTAAAGGATCTTCATTTAAATTTAAATGAAATGTACTGATTAAAAAGCTATTTTTACTGCATTTCATTATACCTCAACTAAAATTTCTCTAAGCATTTAATTTTCTCTATTATGGATTTAATTAAAAACAAATCTGTAGATGCAGTAGAAGTGAATTCATAAAAATTGTTCGTAACTTCCGTCGGCATACCGTGCATCTGTAACCATGTGCTATTTATTCTACGCAATTATCAATAACTGGTACATTTTGATTATAAATAAATGATACCCCTATTCTTTTTTGTATTATTCCAGAAACAATGTTTTTTTCTTAAATTTGCTAATAATTCAGATTCATGTTTTATTTATTTATTTTGAAGTTAGGGTTTCTTCTTAATAAGTGACTTCTCTCATCAACCCTTCTAACAGAGGTAATTCTAATTTCTGTAAAAAATACTGATATGTTTACAATTTAATCTTCTAAACTTTATTTCAATCAAATTAAACTCAACTATCAAAGCTATAAGTTGATTCAAAATTCAGCAAAAAAATTTACTTTTCATGTCCTCAATGCATTCATTCTTAATGACAGTTTATCATTTACATGTTCGCCTTTAAGAAGCAAGCGATTTTTTTCATAGTTATTTTATAATGAGCGATAATAGAGAAATGTATCGAGGATAGCTCATTAATGGGCTTCTAATGAGTTATTATATTAGTTATTAATATCAACATTTTCTTTTATGAACGTTTCTAAAGATAAAATAAAAAAGTAATATAAAAAAAGCTTTAAAGTCAATATCTACTTAGGTCAATAATAAAAATTTTTATTTTAGTAACTTTTTATTAAATAATTACCTTTAATATAAATAATTTATCAAAAAATTGTTGATTTTCGCAAGAAGTGAGCCTGCATTATTCACTTTCACTCGAAAAATATTGAAATTCTTGCATTTTACCTATTGATTTCAATTTTCATTACAAATTTCTTAAGTTCATGACAAACTACTAAAATTATTTAAAGTATTAAATTTAATGAATTAATTAATATTTGAAAAAAAACTGTAAACATCAAATGTCATCCACTAAGAGACTTTAAAAATTCATTTGAATTTGAGTGGATGAATAAGAAGTATTTTATTAACTATTGAATTTATACTAAAATTAACAATATACAAGCATATATTTTATATAAAAGAATACATACTGTAATAATAACAAAAGAAACAGAATTGCTCATTTATATGTCATTAAAAGAATTTTAAAATTTACCGGTGTTTGCACGTCCTTCTGAAAACACTACTGGAATAAAATGTTGAATTACGTGACCAGATAAATATATCCAATCACTGAATAATTTGCATTTTATTGACTTCGATAAATAGACATCAATGTTAACGTCAATGCCAGACAGATTTTTTACCGTTTCTGTAAACACTTGCAATCAAAATGATTCATGAACTGTTAAAATTGTTGAAAAGACTGTTTTCCTACGTTGGTTTCAATGTTATTACTTCCGATTGTTATATAACGATAAAATCTCAAATAAATGCAAATGATAAAGATGACCTTATAGCTCTCTATAGGAATACTGACTCCGAGTTTCCAAACTTGGAACAAATTTATATGTTGGATGGCAAAAACGTACATCTCGGAGGTTTAAATTTCAATAATTTAAAAAACTTACGTGTAAATTTGATGTTTTTATAACTTTTGGCATATTTTTTACAATTCATTGTTGAAATAATATTAAAACTGTTTTCGTTGTTTTATCGAATATTTAATAAAGCGAGGTTTTTTCCTTACTTTAAAAGTTGTTATCTAAAAGTTAAAAAAAGAATGAATGTGAACTTGCATAACATTAAAAATATTTAATTACGAAAATTATACAAACAGTTATATATTTAATGGTACAAGGATGTCGTGACTACAATTCAAAATTCTAAGCAGAAAAAATAAATTAAGGACAATAATATAACTTTTTGGAGCTTAAAAGTATTTGGAGGGATGAATTCATGATCATCCAGTAATGCTTTAGAGATTTAATTGAATGCAACCAATATTCCCGGGAAAATTGTTGGTCGCCGAAAACGCTAAGTAACACGAAAAGGTCCTACACTAATATGTCTTAAAATATCAGTTTCCTGCAATTTTAATATAAATGTTTATTTGTGATATATTTAGAATAAGATAAGTTATTAATTACCAAAGAAGAAATATTAATATTCTAAACGTTTCAACGGTAATTTCTGTATTTGCATCGAAGTTATGGAATAATTTAGAGTATCAATAATATAAGATTCCTTTCTGCAGATCAGAAACTGAGAAAGGAAAACTAAATATCCGATGGTGATAACATACTTGTAGAAGCAGATGTGTGCAGCGTGTTTAAAACGTTGCTTTATCACTTTTATAGAGACAGTTCAATAGAAAGATGTTTGATTTTCAGACTGATGTATCGTTAAATAGCAAAATAACAAGAATACAGCTCTAATCTCCAATTACTTAAAAACTGATGAAGATTGTACGAAGCTGGGAAAAATGATTATAAATTTATTTGACTGCAGATGCATAGAATCAAAGAATGAAACTGATATGATAGATCTGTGTGTTTACATAAAGTAAATCTAATAATTTATTAATATTATTACCGCAGAATTGCTTTTCTACTTGTTATAGTAAATACGTAGATTAAAACGAGAACAATTAAAGTATGTATACAGCAGATAAAAAGCGAATATTAAAGTGCGGAGATTTTTATAAAGACTGGGAAAATATTGAGAGGTGAAAATACGAATCATCCACTTATGGTACAAGTAATTATTTACTATAGAAATGGAATATAAAATATTTCATCAACAAGACTTATTAGAAAATATAAAACTTATACCAGTGTTTTTCACATTTCACGACAAACTTAGTACCTTTTTGGTAACTCGGGTAGTAGTGGGAAATATAGAAGACTTAAAAATCATATCATTTGTAAAAATTATAAAGTGCATAAAAAAAGAAATAATTATTTAAAATAATAATCCAGAAAATGTTTCAGAGTAATTATTAAAATTAAAGTATAATCTGGTTATTCTTGATTAAATACTTTTGTTAAGTTAGATATTCGCATTAGGCATATTATTACCATGGATTTATTTAAAATCTTGATTTGAAAAGAAATATCCGCTGCAATAATCTCACGTATTTCTGAATTAATTAACAATCTATACAATTGGAGAAAAATCAACTATAATTATTTCGTGAATATAATCTTTTTACACTTTTCTACACTATAGCAAATTTAATTCCGGTGGATTTAATTTATTTAGTTTAATAATAATAGATGTATATGCTCTATTTTTTCAAAAAACAAATATTTCATTATATTCATAATTTTGGACCGTGTTAAGATAACGAGGAAAGCACACCTTTTTAGATTCCAAAGCCATACTAACAGGAAAACATTCATTTCTCATAGATTGAGTAAGCACAAGAGACATTCACAAGGTGGTTCGTTGAATCTTCAAGCCTTCAAAAGCAATCTGGGACCTTATTACAAAAATGCTTCATAAAATCAAGTAAATGAAAATTCATATTGATTGACCGACACAATTTTACAATATGAAAAATAAAAAGTGTTATTAACATAAAGTGCAATTCCTTTATACTTTAATTTCAACTAAACTAATAATAGCCACAAATTGTAATTACGAGTAATTTCCTCTTTCCTAAGGAATAAAGGCAGAAATACTACTGAAATCCGAAATCCATAACCAAATTTTCTATTACACTTGAATAATTTAATTATAATATTTTTAAGGAATTATTTGATATATTCCAATAAATTCATTAAATATTATAATATATATCCTGATTTGAAATTTAACTTTGAGAATTTATTTATTCTTTATAATTCTGTTCCAAAGTTTCGGTCATTTTATTACAATATAAAATTATTTCAATAAATGTTTGTTTGCTTTTTGAGATTTATATATATATATATATATATATATATATATATATATATATA
>JAOUZG010019159.1:17710632-17778140 GCA_026289955.1 Argiope argentata | reverse complement strand
ATATATATATATATATATATATATATATATATATATATATGATTTTTATTCATTCCATATAATTGAAATGCAATTTCAAACATAATGAATTACATTAAATCAATGTAGTATTGCGAAAAATTTCATTTATCCATTTTAATTGCAAATCTAAGTCCAATTACAAAAATTGACCTATGCAATTAAGTCATTAAAAAAAGGTTTTACAAATGAAAAAAAAAATTCAAAATCCTTCTTCCTATGATAAATAATTTTCTAATCTTTCTTCATTCAATACTTAAGATCAAGAATTTGATTCATGAAAGGACGGATAAATTTCAGCAAATAACAATCCTTGGATTCAGTATCTTTTGACTCCACCTCTTGAAGTCCCATTTATCAATGTTTATCTGTCAATCACATTTCTTGTTCTTTGTTCGTGCAGTTTGGATTTCCTTCGTCTAATAACAACACGATGAAATAAAACGTCCTTCCTCTTTCCCCGAAATCTCAGCATAATTGTACAAATAAGTTTTTTTTTTTCCTTTTTCTGATTTCAAGCAATTTTCTTTTTTTTTTAATTAAGGGTTGAAATCTGCCATCAAATGCTTCAAACCATAGTTTGAATCTGGTTTTTTATTTTAACAAACAAGATAAAAATATTGCTCAAGTGCTGATGTTTAAAAATAATAAATAAATAAATAAATAAAAATAATCCAAGTCTTGTTTTTGGTTATTAATAAGGCTTATATACAAGCATAAAGGATCATCCTTTCTTTAATGTTTCATTTTTTGATCATCTAAATTATAGTATTATGCATTAGAGATTAAAAATAACATTTTAGATTTGCGATAAGAAAATGTTTGCATTGAAAATTGAGTTTGATAAACAAAGTAATATTTTCTAAATAAAAAAAAAATTAAGAAATCGTAAGCTAAGGCAATACGCCTTTAACATTCAAACTTTATAAAATAAAAAGCATATTGATAAAATTGATACTATGTGACAGAAGGGTTACTTAATCAATTCGTTCGCATTATTTTTGAAATAGAGGACGAATATTTTATACTACATCAACTAAATAGAGATGAAAGATTAAAAGTAATTTTACCATTTAGAAAAAAAAATGTATTTCCACATCAAATTTTTTTGCGTTTTTAAAACTATTTATATCCAGTGGCGGATTTGGCGTTTCAGATGCCCGAGGCGCAATTGAATTTGAGGCCCCCCTCTCCTCCAGTAATATTTATAGTATGCACTCTTTATAAATATTTTTCACTCTGTTAAGCTCTGCATCTGATTTTTTTTTTGTTAAAAAAAGGAGGGTGAGAATTAGGTACATAAAATTGAAAATTAAAATTATATTTCCCATACTACTGGACGGTATTTAAAATAATGATAAAGTTCGGGCTGTGTTTTTAAAAAAGGCGCTATTTTGTACCATAGTTACGCAATATTTGTCGAAGATACATGTCTGAAACTTCGTTATATACCAAATCATTTACTATAGAACGGAGCTAATTTTCTCTATTGCTATTAAAAGCTCGGTTATGTTTTAAAAGGCAATTAAAGTTCCCAATTTTAATAAATTTACGTTTTTCCCACTTTCTGAACAGTCATTTTCATACTATTTTCAACTAATTTAACCGTTCTAATAAACAAACAACGCTTTTTATTGAAAAACTGAGAAAATGGGTCGATTAATTTGCATTTAGTTATTTAATTTTGTTTCAAATTAAGTTTCTTAAAAATAAAATAAAGAAAAAGGAAAATAATAAAGAAAAGAAAAATACGTCTTTGGGTGATTTAGCGAATAGCGCTAGGCCCGAACTCCCAATCTCATGGTTAGTAGCCGAGTAACATACGACCACTTAAGTCTTTTGCTAAATTTTTCCAATCCCTAAATCCTGTTGAAAATTTCGTGAAAGCATTAGAAAACATTTTACAAACATAACAATAAATGCACTTATTTGTAGCTATATATACTAACCATTGGCGAAATTCTTTTGTGCCATTTGCTTTAATACAATAAAAATTTGTTTCAGAAACATTCCTATAATAGATTCGATTTCTGTCTCCGTATTTTATTTTAAGACTTGTAATATTCCCAATATTACAAGGCTTATTTATCAAATAATGTTGAATCCTTTTTTCTGATAAGTTTGGTGGCCACAATGCAATGTCACTGGGAAACAAATACTTGTCTTTATGTTTACCACAGTCAGAATCAGCTATTTTATTTTGCTATATAAAATTACAAATTATTGATTCTTGTGTTCCATTCTTAGATCGCTCATTAATTTCTTCGAATTCACATTCTGCTTCGGCTAGCTCATCGGTTTTTTCTTGTGCATATTCTGTTTTTGTTTGTTAGTCTGCCTTTTTAGGCTTGCATTTTATTTCCTTTCGCTCACCAATTTCTTCGAATTCATTTTCAACTTCAGCTTGCTCAGGGATTTTTTCTTGTGCACATTTCATTTCAGTACACTTATCAACCTTTTCAAATTCACTTTGTATTTCAACTCGCTTATTAATTTGTTTCAATTTATATTCCACTTCTGATTGCGCATCGTTTTTTTCATGTGCATATTCAATTTCAATTTGCTCATTGGTTCTTTTAGGTACACATGCAGCATCTGGTTGCTCAACTGCTCTTTCTGGCTCGTTTTCCATTTTAGCTCGTTTTTCAAACGTTATAATGAATTTATTGAGTGAATTTTGATATCGTTCAACATATTCTTTTACTTTTTGCTTTTTGCGTTTCGAAGCACCCGATTCAAACTTTCTTTTCGGTGGTATGGCTAATATATTTTTTTTAAAATTAGTCGCATAAAAAATATTAGCTGGACTTAATACCCGTTCCTTTGCTTTTAACGACGACGATAGCAAACCTCCGAGGAGGGGAAAGGTCATGTGGTACCAAAGGGGGGGAACCAGGAGAGGGTCGAAGAGGAAGTGAACGAGACAGAAGATATTTGATCCATTTTCATGTTTTTTTTATTATTATTTTAATCCTTTCATGTAAATAATATGATAAATCTAGAATTGGATTGTTTCCTGCAATCATTTCTACACAATCATCCCGATTGAAATATTTATATATCCGGTGTAGAAATGATTACAGGAAATAATAAAAGCATATTTCATTATACATATTATTTTAGAGCTAAATTTTGAGGCCCCTAATTTATGAGCTCGAGGCCCGAGGCGGGCGCCTCATGCGCCTGTTTGGAAATCCGCCTCTGTTTATATCAATTTTAGCAGACAAAGCAAACAATTAAGAATAGCATGATAAATATGAATTCAGCAAAAGTTATATTATAACTGAAACACTAGATTGTATTAGGAGAAAGAAAATTCAATCAAACGAACTTATATAACTAAAAATTTGTAAAAAATAAAAAGCAATAACATTTTTATACTAAAATTCTATTTGAAGCACTATTGCCACAAACTTTGTAGGATACTCCCCCCTCAAATCGAAAATATTTTTTTAATAAGCCCAACAATCTATTTCCAAAAAAAGTTTAAATCTTTCATTTTGACTAAATAAACATCTTTCTTCTATAATTTTCAATATAAATTTAATACTGGATATTTTGTTAATCAAAACGGGTTTAATGGCTTATTTATCAGTTTTCATTTTCTAGATGCACAAAGAATGCATTATTTGCATTAAAGCAAATGTATATAACGGCATAAGTGATATAATGTCGTAAAGTTTACATCTAAAATAATAAATAAATAATGACGTTAATAATAATATTTAAAATAATTATCGAAATTTCCAAAGAATTTCCTTAAATTTATGAAGAAAAGCAATAAAATATCAAAAAATAAGAAATGGCGAAATCGGTAAATTAATGAATGAAATAGAACAAAACAGCTTTTAAAAATAGTAATCTTATATAATTCTATACACAAATTATCATTTGTTGTTCATTGGATAAACAATATTCTAAGTAAAGATATGGTAATTATGGATCTCATAATTTAACTTCATGGAGAGTAATTGCACTGTGTAAATTATAATTTTACTCTAATAATTTAAATAAAAATAAAAAGTATCAATAAAGTATATATAATACTATATCACTAAACGATATCAATCTTGGTTTGTCTATAAAAAATCATATGCCATATTATATCTACATATAATTTATCCAAATGAGCAATTTGTTTGTGTGAAAATTGGGATAATTAGATTCAGTAGAGCCCATTCTCAAGCGATATAATTTTTCTTATCATTGTTCAAGATGAATTAACATAGAGTAACTCATCTACAAGAGTTCTTCATTTTTAACTATACATGATTCAAGCTCTAAACAAACAAAACTATTTTGACTAGATCATTATAGATGGCATTAATGTTTTGAATAGTCCAAGAAGTTGAGCATCAGAACAAAGCAATTTTTCAGCCAGAATACTTTTTTTTCTGCATCATTCTGCAATAAATCTTCATTTTTATGGCTGACAAAGGAAAAATTAAATGTTGAACAAGAAATACAAAAAATTATAACGGCTTGATGTATTAGTCATATTCTAATGAAGCCATTTGCATCAAATTCAACGATCCTTTTGTCCTTCACCAGACGGTTGACAGGTTGAATGAGTTATTGTCCGCACAGAAAGATTTAACATGAAAGGATTTCGCTCCAAGATAAATCTTTTACTACAGTGTATTGTTGATGCGCAGGCCTGAATGGTTTCTAGTTTGAATAGTTATTGTTTTCTCTCGAAGGAAACCAGTTCACTAGCTTTTGTTGAAAAGCGTTCTCACGTTAATACATAGGATTTTTCTCATTCTCTGCAACCACATACCAGGTCTCTCTTCCACATTTTCATCATCTAAATGCTATAAAGTCTAGATAAAGTTTAAAAACTATTTTTTATAACATGAAATGTTTATGAAGATATAGCAATACTGAAAGAAAAACATTTTTCATTTGAATTTTGAGTGCAGTTTTCAAAATATGTTATTACCTATTCAAAGTGGAAAAACCGTCAAATTTTTCCATAATTGACGTCCTTATAATTAGAGTGTAATAATTTCCAAAATTTAAAAATTTAACAATTTTAACAGCATATTTAATTGTCACAAAATTTAAATCGTCTTCACTGTTTCAAGAAATCCTGAATGGTTTCACTATCATTTTCGTTGTTGAAAAGTAAGGAATAAAGATTTTATTCATTACCTTCGTAGTTTACGTGAGAAATAAGAATGTGGAATTATATTGTCGCGACAGGAATTATGCAATCTGAAGATAGACGACTCAGATAGTCAAGTTTTAATACAAATATAATGTTGCAAAACGTGATTCCATTAAGAAGACCCATGGACATAATAAACAGCACATATGCAAGACGATTGAAATAAAGCGGGTTTAGTATATATTGTAATTTCCTGCTTAAAAATACTTTAACAAGTCTTTTATGAGCATCCAGATAAACATTTAAGATTTAATTGAAATAAAACTAATATTCTCAGCAAACCAAAATAGCTCCAAAGGCGGCGGATTAGAAACAAAATATAAACTTAAATTCAAAAGATGGAATTAATTTTAGGCTTTTAAAGCTCTTTAGCAGCCTTTTTTTTAATGATAATCTCTGGTCCTGTATGTGTAAAGTTCCAATTATTTTTTTCATCGCTTCACATAAACATTTTTTAACACAAACTTCAACGTCTTCCTCTCTCACTCAAAAGAATCTTCTTAATGTCTTTATAATAAAAAGATAAGTTTTATGATTGTAAAAATGTAGGAGTATATAATTCAGTAATGGAAAAGCAAACTTGTACTTGTCAACAGTTTAAAAAAGATGAAAGGTTCTTTAAAAAAATTTAAAACCATTTTGAAACAAAAAATTACCATCAAGAAATTAGATTTTATACTTGCAAATCAGTTATGTTTTTTATATTATTTTTTTTTATTTGTCAGATAATAACATTCTTAATTCTTTTCACATAATGCATAAAAAACGTAGCAGATTTTAATTCAAATATTTTTTTTTATTTGGGTCAATAGAAGCAATTAGACTCTAATCCTTTTGGAAGACAACTAAAACAATTTGAAATTTAAAACTAAATTCCACGTTTTTACTATACACGCTAGAGTATTTTCTGATTAAATGTTCCAGTATTTAATGTTCTTATTTCACTTTTGAAACACTTTTCCGTATTCCTCTCAGACCGTGTTAAAGTGGCATTTAATGCGATTAGTTTCTTGCTATTTGCACTTTCTTTGATTTATGTCATTATTTTTCTGTAGTTTATAAAGTGTGTAATAACAGGTACAAAATTACACGACAATAGTATACATAATAGTTTTTATTTATATTTTGAAGAACGATTAGAAAAAAAATAGAAACATAAAGTATGAAAATAACTCTAAACTCTTTTGAAAATATTGGGTGAAAGTAATACTCACTAATTTAAGCATTTTCATAAAGATAGAATCAATACATCCAAAAATGTTTCAAACATTTTTCTCAGATCTCCCACTTTCATTTTATGGCAAAAGAGCAGCAAGAAAAACTTAATTGCCTCACAAAGATTGACATCAAGTCATTCTTGTTTGTTAGCGAGGCGTTTTCGTATTAATCCATCATGAAGCACGTCGGCAGATAGCATCGTAACACCTACTACAATGCGTTTAAAAAAATCCGCAAAAACACTATGTAATATGCCTTCAATTTATAGAAAGCGGCGCTCCTGTGTATAAAAGATTTAATCTATAAGTGAGTGTCAGTGTGTGTACTTTTACTATTACATAATATATTTCGCAATAAAGTGAAAAGGAGTTTTTTCATGGAATTTATTCGTGATTATTTTATAAAGAATTACAGAAAGGATTATTTTGATGTTTAACCTACGGCATTATAAAAAATAAAATTCCATTAACAATTAATTATATCTGTATCTTAATAATTTAAAACTAAAAATCCAATAAGTTAGGTTGGACTGGAGTGTGATGGGTTTTTGAAAAAATTAAGATTTTTTATGTAGATAGATCACGTAGGAGTAGAGGTTTAATATTCTTTAGATTAAAATTATTGATAAATCTAGACATACGTTTGTATCTAGATTTATTAAATAAATCTGCGCATGAAAATAAGAAATACAGTAAAAACAATAATTAAGAGAATTAATTCAGTTTGAAAGCTTTCTTGAACAAAAATTAAATATGCATGAAGTTAGATATTTATCAACAAAGCGTTGCACAAGAAATAATTGCATTAAAATTATTTTAAATACGGCACATTAAGTTTCCATTAAAAACTTATTGAATTATAAGTAAATTTAATGTCCTCTTATGTATTGAGCTAAAAATAATTTTAATAATTAAAATAAATTTGAGAAAAGTCGCAGACTCGAGAACTATACCTTAAAAACGAATTTTACAACATGAAGGTGAATTTTCCTTGTCAAAAATATAAAACTGAACCATAAAATATGTGAAACAATTCTTTATTCTGCGATTATAATATCTCGCTTTCATGTGCTTCATTAGAAAGAAAATGGCAATATTGCCAAATACAGGAAGTTTTACTAAGGAAGTTTTAATAAAAAATTCAGCATGAGACTCGCAATGATCATCATATTTATACATGCACTGTCACAATCCGGAATAATTCGAGATTAATATATTCCAATCCCACCAATAAAATTATAATTAAACAGTTAAAAGAACAAAACTGCAAGTTAATTAATATCCGTTGATCAAATCAAAATTTGAAAATAGTATCTTTGAAAGACGCAATATAATTTATAAATAACGAACCAAATCATTAAAACTTCCCGAAACCTGTTGCTCCAGAAAGTCAACATGGAACTCAGAGCGAAAATTCCTTAAAAATTTCATTTTTAGTGATTCGTTGAATCGCAATCTTTTCAGTCGCGTTCCAATATACAATAGAGATACCCTTGGCATGACTGCAAAGAAACTTAACGATCCTTTTCCGAATCACGATGGTTCCACTCGGCAGACGTTTTGTACATTTCCTTATAAATCACTCAGATAGAGATGAACTGGAACGGTCCATCGTTAGTTATGCGCTAACTGCTGCTGGGTGTTTGTTCCTTTTGAACGGACGTACACCCCAAAACAAAAGAGATCGTATTCTTGAAATCTAATTAAAGCTGCCAAAACTAGAATCATGTATTCAGCTTCCATCAACAGAAAGCATTGGATATCTCACGTTTCAAGATTCCTCTTATCCTATCATGTTCCACATATCGTGACGCGTTCCACACCACGAACTCTGGCAATGTTGTCCTTTTTGAAGTCAGGAGCATTTCAGTCCTATTCTTATTGTTATGTACACTCCATTATTCGCTAATAAATATATCGACACTCCAAACACGCAAAAATGGCATAGCTCGTGACTTTGAATTAAATAAATAAAACTTATTTTACATTTCTAACTATTATCAAAGCCCCATGAGCATCAAGGCGCTTTGATAATAATTATTATAAAACGAAATAAATTTAAAGTATTCAAAAATGCTGAAAATAATAATTTAATTCTTTACTATCGAGCCAACATCATCCTCAAATATTTTTTAATAATATGCTATATTTATTTCTGTTATATCAAACAATTGTAGCTAAAAATTTTATAATTAAATTCTGTTCTAATGATAAAAGTAACAAACAACTGTTTTATATAAGTAAACGTTTTCAAGTAAATTCACAATATTGCCTCAAAATTTTTTGCCTATAATGGTTTGTCAAAAAATTTAATTACTCTTTTCTAAACACTAGAATGAGTATTTAAAAAAAGAAACTATCAACAGAACCCTAATGCAAATAATGAGATCATGCCCTAGATCAGACTTATAACCTTTCATTCCTTTTTTGCTCATAAAATACTAATTATTGACAATGCTATAAAAAATTTTAAAAATCAATTTAAAATATTGATATTCGATAAATATTTTTAGACATTTTTTTTATCCAAATGAATTTTAATCTTTATAAACTTTTTCGAAAATGTTAAAATGTGTTTTTAAATGGAAAATTTTATTTTTAAATGCATATGAATGTTTCTTTCTTCCAAAAGGTGGAGATTATTTGAATAAGAAAACTAACATTCAAAAAGCTGCAGTCTTTGAAATATCCATTCGATTAAAGATAAATACATTTTAACACTAATTTAGAAATTTTTTGAAGGTAAAATCTAAAATATTAAATACGTTAAATTATATTTTATTTATTTCAAAATAATTATAATAAAAAGCTTACTAAATGCTATTTTTTACATTTTTCTCAAAGTGGACATAAGTAATATAAAAAAAATTAAAATCAATTCCCACTTAGGTCAACAGAGAAAATTTTTATTTTATTCATGAACTAAAAATATGTAACATAAATACAATTTAAATACAAAAACACACAACTAACTTAAAATTAATTTATTTGCAGCGCCTACCTGAAATAAAAATAAAAAAACAGCAAACCAAATCAAGTCCGTATTCTTTGAAAATACAGATGTCAAGAATAAGATCACACTGCTCATGCATGAATTTTCAAAGCCAGTTACGGCAACGTAAATGCATTGACGTTAACGTTTATGCAGGTAAATAATTTTTAATTTCCACGATTCTGATTTATTTTAATTCAAAAATACTTCAAAACGAACCTAAAAAATCGATTAATTAACAATGTTTAATTTTAAATGCATCAAGCACTAAGAAAATAAACAGAATCGTTTGAAATAATCGGTCGAAAACATGTTTAGCCTAACTTCATCAGCATGGGACAAAAACAAATGAATTTGTTGCTTATTTGGCAGCGGGGAAATGAAGATCTAGGGAGAGAAAGTTAATTTTTCATTAAGTAATAAAAAATTAATGAATTAATATTGGAAAAAACTGTATGAACATCAAGTGTCATCCACTACAAGGGTTAAAAAATGTATTTGAACTCGAATGGATGAACAAAAAGTATTTTATCAACGATTGAAAATGTGAACAAGATATATATCTATAGGGACAGTGTGAAGTAATAGTAGGAATTGGGAAAAAAAATAGTGCAATGAATAAAATTTGAAACTCTCTCCAAGACAAAATTGTAAAGTCTTATTTACATATTATAATAAAAGTTAATGACAGGTTTTAGGAGAAAAAAGAAATTGCTTATTCTAATCCTTATTTTGTTGATCAGTCATTCCAGAGGTCAACTGGAAAGCAGGGAGACGCAACCCACCGTTCTTACGCATAATAAACACCCTTAACCTCTTTCACATGGCCGCTACCATTCCTGCTGTTGTTGCAAAGCTGTCCCGCGGAGTGTAACATCCCAATTACAGGCTTCACGTTACGCCACCAAGAACTGGAATACTTGATGGAACAGACCAAATTTCGGGGCCCACACCTACTTGTTTCTCTTCCAGTGGGCTTTCGGAAATCACACGTATAAGTTACGAAAACAAATGAGTCTCGAATGAAGATATTATAAATCTCCCAAAGTTTCTTTGTTCATTTTCACACAGAGCAGTAAACAAAGATAGCAATGGTCATTAAAAAAAGGAGCGAATTACATCTTTAAAAGAAACCCAGTTATTATATTTCGGGGTTAAGGATTTGTTATAAAGGGTGCGAGTGTAAAATAATTGATTATAGGAAAAGTATGAAATATGTTGTTACTTTTCATACCTTGTTGCTCAACCTTATGCATTTCGTATTGATTTTGTGGTTTGATGGATTGTTATAAAACCTTATGCCCTTGATTGGGTGGATTGAATAAAAATATCAAATGGGTTGGGTTAGTGAAATGGATAAAGGGAAAAAAACCCAGACAAGTATCTGACTGCTGAAAGCGAATACTCTGAATATATTAAAAATATTATAATATATTAAATAAGATTCAAAAATATTTTTTGATGCTACAAACTCATCACCGATAATTAATTCAGAAAAATTCGTCCAACGTATGGGCGGTGTATGGGACGAACGACATGTTGGGTATTCGAAATGAATGAAAACATTGGTTTTCTTTAAATAAATTCCGTGTTATAAAGTTCATTTAAAAAGGTGCTGATGCATTTTAATATTCAATTAATTGGTAACAGGGAATTTAAAATTGAAATTCCCTTTTAAGAATCCAAGGAGATGAATGACGCGTAAAATAAATACACGCCCATGATCTGTAGCACTAAGGTGATTATCTTGTATAATAGGCGTTCCTATAGTGGAATTTTTTAATAGCATATTTTAATATTCATTATTTTTCAATGGTTATTTTTGGACTTTCAAAAATGTGTTTTTAATTTACGAATTTAATAAGTAATTTTTAGTTATTAAATAGCTTTTTAGAAAAAGATGTCGATAAAAGGAAATCTGTTTTGGTTCTATTAGGTTAGAAAAATTCATTCATTAAAGAAAAGAAAGTTGTTCATTTAATTAATAATTGATAAATTAATATAAAGAATAAATCGTTGTATGATCTTGCTTTTGTGGTAAATATCATATATTACAAACATTTATTTAGATATCACAAAAACATAACTATATTAACCTTTATTTATATGACTTTCTTTTTTTGAGGGAAATAAATTAGGCTGATATATTTATGCTCTTGGTAAAAGGAATTTTTTAAAAAAAATCTAAGTATAAATATACAATATAAAGTAAACAATATAATTGAGATATCCATCATCACACAAAATTACATATTACGTCCAGTACAAAATCATCATTGTCCTTCTCTTCTAAATGTCTCCATTCATTATCGTTTTTATTTGCAAAAACATCTCGGATTAGTTAAAAAAAATATTCACGAAATAGCACATTTTCCCAACCACAACAAACAGCGGAATGGCAAGTTAAAACCCACTATAATGATTGTGATATTTGTTGTTGTTTTTTTGACAGCTGCATTCCTTATTACGCAGTAGTCGTGAAAAAAGTTGCTAGCAACAACAAATTTACAGTACACCTGTCTTAAGTACAATTTTTTGTTCACTAAATTTTATGATATAAATTTCCATCATCATGCAAATATGTGTCACAAGTGAGAAGGAGAGAGCAACTGAAACCAAACGGAACAAAAGAGTTCCAAGATTTTATTTAAGTACATATAGATATTCCAAAGAAAGCATTAATTTTTACTTTTCTGTATACGAGGTATATAAAATGTACTGTAATCATCAAAAACTTCGAACTCAAGATTTTATAAGGGTTCACGTTTTAAATCTCTCCTAGTTCGAAAAGCCCATTTTTGACATTTTTGTCTATGAATACGAAAATTCAGTAACAGTTTGAGCAATACGGATGAAATTCTGTATGTGGACTTACGATCTCATTTGTGCCTGCTTCTTGGCATAGCGTTCACGTCTTCGCCCATGATCTGGGCGTTCCAGGTTCGAGTCTCGGTTCGGGCATGGTTGTTCATCTGTGTGCTATCTGTGAGATGTGTGACTCACCCCCTGTAAAATGGGGCTGTGCAAGCAAATGTGGTGAGGATGTAGCTAAGTCGTACTCTTGGCCCCAGTTGGCGCTACTTCAAAAACAAGAGACACTCCTTTAGGCTTAAATCTGCTGCTGTATCAGCAGGAGGCTTGCCCATAGGCAAGTGCCTCAAGTACATCTCAACGTCTAACAAGTCTAACAACAACGATCTCATTTATAATTTTTTTAAATTTTAAACAAAATTCATTAAGAGTCTATCCGTCTGTCAGCTCGATTACGAATGAATTTAATAGCTAAAATAAACAAAGGACCAAATTAAATAAATTTTAGTACACGGGATTAGAAACAAAAATAAAGATTATTATTAATTTTGTATAAAATGTTCAAATGCAAATTTGTCTGTCTGTCTATAATTTTGTAATTAATATAAACACATTATTTAGTAAAATTCAAGTGTTTTGACTAAAATCGTAGCTCCGTATCAATTTTTTAAAATTCCATTCGGTTGAAAAAAAGAATCCAAAACACATATTCACATGATTTTTGCTGTAAAAAGTCATGGCAAATATCAACACATTTTCACATTAATTCATAACTATTGCTAGCCAATTCAAGGCAATCACGTTCTTAATTCAAGATTCACAATTTTATGCAGCAGGAGACGGGTAAAAACTTTTATCGAAGAGTATGATCGGAATTTTGTACCGACCTCTATTAGTTTTACTTCAAAGCATTTCTGATCAGGCATTCAAATGGCAATATTACGATCAAAAATATCTTGTGTTACCATACTTATTACTGAAAACTAAACTTAATTTTACCTATATTTTGAAATTAGGTAGATGCAAAATGAATATATCCATAAAGACAACAAATTAGTTATTTTCTGGTAAAATCTTTTAATTACAGTAATGAAAACTGAATCATATCCATCATACTCATTCAGAACTTTAAATCATGTCGACGACCATAAGAAACTTAATAATAAAAAAATAGAGCAGCACTGCAGTGAATGACAAGAATAATTGCAAACCATTACTCATCCAAAATTGAGAAAGAAAATCCCTGCCTACATTGTAAGGTCATGTAAAACATTCCTGCTTTTTGTAACCCGAAGAAATCAGGCTAATTTTGATTAGACAGGGGGGATATTATAGATGTTTTTAGGTGACAGCGCCATATGCTGTTGTGTAGGGCACTTTAGCGAAGATTGATCCCTTGCTATTCGTCATGGTTGATTATTTTTGTTTTGATATGAATTGGAGATTTTAGTTTTTGATTTCGAAATTGGATACCTGGAAGCAATTAATTCTAAGATTAATTGCTATGGAAAACTAGTGAAAAACACCGTTGATTTCTTTTTAATAGAGTTTACAACGAAATGAAATTAACTGTTTTTTATTCGTTTGTCTTGTTTTTTTTTATTAAAAAAAAGAATTTTTTTACAAAACATTAGCTTAATAAAGCATAATCACTTGTTAAGCTTTTATAAATTAAATCGTAGTATTCAAGTAGTGATATATGGAATAACACTGTTTAAAGCCAAATTTAAATCGAATATTAAAAATTCAAATATTCATAAAAAAAATTCCTATTTCAACGTAATGTCTAATAATAACACTTAAACTTTTTTTATTTCTTTCTTTGATTCCACCTATAATATTTTGTATTAAAATTAAGTAGCCTTTCAGCTAATAGATTCATTTTATTTTAGATTAAAATAAGTAAAATTACGTTTAAGTAATAAAGTTGCTGCTTTGATTTTCTTAGAATATTTACCTTCGTTTACACACTATTACTACAGAGTAAATAATCCTTCTTTCGGGTTTTATACTTTGAAAATGTTTAGATAAAATTCAAAACAAAGGTGTGACCCATGAAAAAATTCCGATTTACCTAAATTGCATTAAACATTCGGTTTTATATTAAAACGCAACAATTACTACTAAATATAAGAAATGCGTTTATTTAATTAAAAAATCGTCTTATTAAGAGAATAATACACAAATTTTGGTATTTACTTTATCGACTTCATAATCAGAATTCATGCGTGACTACCTAACACCTCTAGGCAAAGGAAATTCCTTGCTGGCATGTGCTTACGTATTCGCATGCACAGTCGAGTGTAAACTCAATTGATGAAGAATTTAGTCGTTGTTTTAATTTTAGAAATATTGCTCAAAGAGTGCAAAAGAAACAAAATAGCAAATTAATCAAAATACGTTTTAAGCATTAATAATCCCATAACATATTTAAATATGCATCAACAATTACAGCTAAAAACGCCCCTACAATTCAAAATTTATTACGAAGGGGTGGAATTCCGACACGTAAATGAGTGTCGTTTGACGGAAAAGCTTCAAATGTTTAGATGATATATGGGCATCTAATGGTAAAACAGGCCCTGTTTATAATCACTTGATTCAAGTATTCAGTCACTGATTTAATATGCAATATTCAAATATCATAAAATGTTTGTGAGAATTTATCACATGGCATCTTTCATCACTAAGGAATTTTATTTTTACAACCTCAAAATGCTTAAAGAATTTATAGCGAAGACAATGACATACATATTTTTCATTTATAAAAAAAGATTTCATTTTATTCTTGTTGTTATTATATATAAAGAAATATTTGACAAAGACGGGGAAATAAATGTTTTCGTAACATGCTAGTACAATACCAAATTAATTTTTTGACAGGATCTTTGGTTGAGAAGGTGATATTATTCTAGAGATCAGAAATGGCTACATGCCTATTTACTATCAACTGAAATATGCTTAAATGAATAGAACTTTATTTTTCCCAAAAACACAACACTGCCTTAGAAAAATTATAATTCTAAAAATTAAAAATAAACTTTGAGAAATTTAGAAAAATAAATCAAAATTTGTGAACCAACACTAATTATTTTAGAAACCTTTAATTTATTCTAATTTTTCAAAAATATTTTAGAAGAAACTTTTTATGTTCGTCTGTCTAAAATAGCCAACATTCTTAAGACAATTTCTAAAATAAATAGCTATTAATTTCGGGGGGGGGTGGATTATCTCTACCATATAACTAAAATTCCAGAATTTTTTTATCAGATAAATTTCTTATTGCAAAGAATTTTTAAAATGCCAACGCATATGTTATTGGTTCCTTTGATATCTTGGCCTTTTGGTAATTTTCAAGTTGTCATGTGATACTTTCGGAAACTTATTTAAATGCTTTTAACTTTTCCATAAACTCTAAAATAATTGAAATTTTATTATTTACAATTTTATTATCAAAAGTTTCAAAAAATAAAGTGTAAAACATAATAAACTGCACATAAATAAATGCATTAAATATTTTGATGAGAAAGAGTTTCAAGATCCTGTAAATAAAAACGATCCAAAAAATATGTAAAATTTCATGTAATATTTAATAAGAACTATATAAGCAATAACTTTTTGAAATTTTTATAATACGCCATTTAGTACAGAAGAAATTTTGAAAAGATTGATAAAAACACATTATTACTTAAGATCAAACCAAATGTTCCATTAATTCATACTATTTATCAGATTTCATTTAATATTTTTATACATAGCGAAATAGAATTTATTTTTTGTTAATGATATTTCCGTTGATAATTTTTTGAAACAATTATGGATTTTCTATTTCATAATGTACAAACTTCCGAAATCACGAATCCAATTTAATTTTCACTTTAAAACCCGCGATTTATTATCGTATATAAAGAATGTTGAGTTTATTAAAAATCAAAAAGTAAACATTCATTTTAAAAATCCTCAACCTGTGTGATGGCAACAATTGTATTTTTCTCTTTAAATGAATATTTAATTAAATAGGAAAAACATATATTTCTGCTTTTAATAAAATAAGATCTTCCAAGTAGCAGATATAATAGACTTTATCGCATTCATGTTATTAACTTTTCAAAATTTTCAGTGGAATAGTGGGTGTAACCAGGTTTCCAAATAAGCTACATCTAATTAAAAGAAGAAATGCCTGCAGATAGCATCTAAGCTTTTCTAAGTGGCATTTTTTTCCATCGAGTAAGTGAAGAAAAAGCAACTATCCATCTTCTCCGTTTTGATGAGTGTATTCATCAAGAGTCTTTTATAAAGAAACATACAGCGTGTCATCTATCAGATGAAAGAAGTTCCTTAATTCGTGTGTGGGTGCAACTTCATAAAGGCATGTTTTTTCAGCCTTCTACTTGTTGAGTGACTGCTTAAGTGCCTTTTAAACATCCTTGATAATAATAAAAAAAATTAAGAAAAAAAGTAATCAGGATGGGATATTGTTTTTATTTCAATATGCAATTACGAAATAATTAAAAGCATTCGAAAATTAGAAAGTATTCAGAGCTTAATATAAATAAAAACGCAAAATTATGCAGAGCTTAATGTAAATCAAATGCAAAATTATGCGGAGCTTAATGTAAATCAAATGCAAAAGTATGCGGAGCTTAATGTAAATCCAATGCAAAAGTATGCGGAGCTTAATGTAAATCCAATGCAAAAGTATGCGGAGCTTAATGTAAATCAAATGTAAAAGTATGCAGAGCTTAAGAGTTCTAAGAATAATTAAATGTGTTTAGATGATAAGTTCACTTACATACCGCACGGTATTATATCAAATATGGTATCAACGTGCTTCTTAGAGTTTTAGTTGTGTTTGAACAGCAGATTTTTATTGACTGTGAGCTCAGTATCGAAGAAACAGGGGCTAGCATCAACTAAATTTCGAGTAAAAAATATTAAGCAATTATTGCAATATGAGATTAAAGAATATGGTGAAAAAGAGAAAGGCTTTGAAATAATCCATATATTAACTTTGCATTCCTGTAATCTTTATCTGAATGTCAAGATATATAAATTTAATATTTGCTGAAAAAGTATTATGTATACCTAGCTTCAATTTTTTTAAAATAAGAGTTAAAATATGGAACACAGTCCGTTCCAGATCAATCATATAGTGAGTTGCAAGTCAAAAAGAAAAGAATGAAAAATTAAAAATATATCTTATCGGGAAATATCTGGAAATATCAGATGTTTATAAGTCATTCCATTTAGAAGAATGCATTAGTCAGAATTCATTTTCGTTATTGATTCAGTAGTAAAAAGATATTGCACAACGTTTATGATATCCAACAATGCTCGCATTCTCTATTAATAATAATAAAGACGTATGAGTGTGAGAATGTATGCATGGGCTAAATAACTTAAAATATAATTAAGACGGTGCACCTCGGAGAAATTGTTTTGTTTGAAATCTTAATCAATTAAAAATGAAGCAAACTTCTTTCTTACTATAGCTTCCAAAAATATTAGTATTACACAATTATGAAGTCGAAAAAAATTTTAGTGATGCCAACTTAACTGTGCTAAATTTTCTTGATTTTTGTTTACAACTTTTTTAAAAATGTCTTTTGTCTAATTTTCAACAAAGCATTTCATTATTGAAATGAAATTCAAATCAATGTCGTTGTTTAATAAAATATATTACCGAGCGATTTTCTTTTATTTTAGATCTTATTATCTACGCAATTTTCAAGAAATTGATATCCCACATTTCGAAAGATAAAAAAGAAAGATGAAATTAGAATATTAATTTGGAAAATTATGTTTTCAATGACATGATAAAATACCAACATGGTTTTGAAGTCTATGATTAAGAAGATATGATTAAGTATATGATTTGAAGTTATGAGTAATTTTAGTAACATTAAATGCAACTAATATTGTTAACGGATTAGCTAGTCGCTTAAGGCAGCTAGTATTATACATTGTATAATAACAGCAATATTGCTTAATAAGGAATAATATATTTTAATATTTAATAGATTGTTTCTGTTCTTGGAAAAAGGAAGGATATGGATTATGCTTTACAGTTCTTAACATGTAAAGCTAAATTAAGCAACTCTTCTATTTAATAATTAATTAGCACCCTACAGACAATATTGAATCTCAAGCATAAAATTTTAATTTACGATTTTCTGTTTTACAGCCATTTTAAATAGATTGAGCGTTGATTGTCAACAGATTATTTAAATTATAATTCACACAAATACTCAGTATAAAGCACAGAAAGATTGTGACTTTCAATTTACAACATAAAATTAAAAATATTAATTAACAGTTGCTTTAAAAAAATTTTTAATAAGATGTATTTAAATTAATTCTTTTCTTTAAAAAAATTTGTTTCGTTTTTCTCGAACATTTATTTTATGAAATTATTTTGTAAAATTGTTAGTAATATACCAATGTAATTATGTTTACTTTTCCTTACAAAAAATCAAAATGTTTTAATTTTTTTTAACATTACAATATGAATGGAATCGAAATAGTTACCAATTTCTGAAAGGTTAAAAATGTCCTTGTAATTAATAATATATGCCATTTTGTCAGTTAGAAATTTTAATTATAAGAGCAATGCAAATGTACTGATGATTATTGCTAACTCATTAGAAAATTATATGACTGTTGGTCTTTTGCAGATATTTTAATAAAATAAAGCATATTTTAATAGAACATTTTGAAATAACTTAAGAGGATATAGATTGATTTACAGAGAAAATTTATGAACAGTTTATTATTTAAGCAACTAGAAATAAACATTAAATAGAAATTGATGGTCTTACGTTAAGTTTTATTCAAAGAATGAGTTTCTTAGCATCAAAGATTCGAGATTCTTTGGCACATGTGATACTTTCTGGGGCATACAGAATTTTTTTTTATTTCAAGCATTATTCATTTAATCGTTTTAAATTTACTTGTCTTGCAGAATTTGACAATGAGTGAAGGGTTCTCGTTTCTGTCAAACCATGTGTAAGAAAAAAAGTGAATAAATTGATAACCGGTCAAAGGGTGTGGCGAGGGTCTCCTTTGATTTATTTACTGTTTTGCATATTTTAATATGGCTGGCCTAAGCAATTAATAAAAGAAACGTCTCGACATTCAACGTCAATATCTATCGGAGATAAAGTTATCTGCCCCCTTCAAATGAATTGTTATAGAAAATATATACCTTTTCGTCAGAATAAAGAAAAATGATTAAAAAAACTTTCATAAATTTCTCGCAAAAACATTTTGATTCAATCTAAATATTGTAGCAATTTCTATTGTTTTAACAAGATAGCTCTTCAAATAATGATCAAATGATTCAGATTTGTTCAATGTAAATATAACTTGACAAAGGAATTTAAGCAGAACTGGAACTTTTATTTCCTCTTTAACAGATCACCTAGTACAGTAAACACTAAGTGGTCTGCAAAAATGAGTATTTTTTCAAAGAAACACCGAGTCATTAATGAATCGCAAAATAATGGTTGCACAGTTGCTATCATAGAAACCAGAAGGACTGCTTGCTGCTTTTATATGTCATCCGAAATAACATCTTTCGGTGGATGCTATTTTTTTTAGACACTTTTGAAGCCGATCTCAAAAAACTCCTTTATGGGGTTTTTTTAATAGTGTCAAATTGCATGTTAACACTAAACCTACCGGCGATTCATCTATCCATTGGAATTGCCATTGGAAACGGGTCATTTGACCCGCTCGTGGTAACTTTAGTGTTAAAGCGCAAATTCGACTTTAAAATGATTGATGACCAAGGAGAAATTGTATTATTGAATTTTCAATTCGAACATTCATTTATAGTATGGACAGCAATTACACACATTTGAAATCGTACATCTTCCCTTTTTACTCCCTATTTCTGAACATTCTAGTTCGAAAAAAAGTTTTAAATTAGCAATTAATATGTCATTATTTTCTTCGCAGATAAATGACCCAGAAATTTGAAGCCACTGTAGAAGAATCCTTTACCACTTTGGAGGTTAGGACAGAAAGTGGACCTGCACAATAAGTCGAAAGAGAAATTTTGCAATAAATTAACTTCAGTTTATTATAGTTGGTACAATAAAGCTGTGAAGAGTTGTTCTTATGCTAAACAGGGCTAAATTCACTAGTTGGTATAACTTTATTTAGAATTCATGAATATTCTTCTTAATTAAATTAAACACACCTGATTCTCAGTACTATCCATGTTTCTCCACGAATATCAAATTGAAGGTTAAAAAGCATTCATTCTACATTTGGAAATTATGCCAAAAATAATGTTTCCGTTGTTAAAAAAAAACTTAGAGGTCTCTTTTGACTTTCCCGCATACTTTTGTAAAAAAAGATGTCCACTATGTAGTATTTGTAACGATAATGCTAATTTAATTATATATGTGTGTATTAAATAAAAATGAAAAAAATTAATAAGATTCTACGAAAAATACTTTTGCACAATCTAATTGATAAGCACATTCTCACAAAGATCATTGAACTGACTAGAATCAAGAGTACAATATTCAAATAAAAAATATATCATAAGTAGTTCCAAAAGAGATAAAAAAAAAGTTAAACTTTAAATCTGAATTTAAAACATTTAAACTAATTCTATAAATTCAAAATTTCAGGTTTAAAATTCAACATAAAGCTCAATTGATTTCAAAATCAAATAAGATGAGGAAAATCGAACTTAAATTGAGAGGCATATAGAACATGATTTTTATTATTTCATTAAATATTGCTCATAACTTAGGAACCAACATCAAAAGTAGAAGTAAGAATTTCCGAATAACGTGAAAAGCAAAGATAATGAAACTGCCACTGCCTAATGTTCTGTAGCTTACAAATGACACACACGCACACACAAGTTTACAATTTCGTACATTAGTCAAAGAACAAGGCATTAAGCTCATAAATGTCTTTGCTCAGTCAACCCGGTTCAATTTAAATGGTCGAGACGAGCACTCCTTTACTTTGAACGAACCAAAAAAAAAAAAAAAAAAAGAAGAAGAAGACAATTGTCGAAATGAATGGTCATTTACAGTCACCCCGGAGTCCGTGATTGGAATTTGGAGCCTTAGCGTTGCTCGCTTGAAAAATGGAGTACGCTTTTAAACTTCGAGACACGATTTGCAATCAAACATTGTAATCATTAATGTCAAATCACTCCCTTTTAGGATAACAAAACGAAGGCAGCAGATCTAACATCTATTTCAAAACCAAGTTCAGGGGTGTTCGGATTCGGCGTACAGGAAAGAGGCGGTTCCTCTCAGTTGAGAGCAAGTGAGTAAGCGGCCGAATTTCCTGGCTTCGCAGTAATAAGCACATTGAAACAAAGTAGAGTGAGAGTAGGACTACCGGAGCTGCCTGACCCCTGACCCAGAAGGCGCTGATAAATTACCGCCGTGAGTGGGGAAGGAATGAAAGGTGTGGCGCTCCGAGAGAGACCATCGGAATTATTAACACAGAGCCCACTTTTGCTTTCGGAATGAAATCCAGCGCAGATGGCGATTTTGTAAAGATTTTTAAATCAGAATAATAGTTTTGGAAGCGAACGAACATTCATTGTATGAAGTTTCTTTGAATTCACTTCAAGAAATTAATTTTACTAATTTACATAGATAAACAGAAGAAAAAAATAGTGTGGGCAACATAATGGAGGATTGCTATGGGTAGACAAATCATTCCTACAAAGGTCACTGCGCCAATAAAGATATTCGCTCTGTTGTCTTAAATTTAAACCATTGTTTAGCATCCCATAAAGAAAACTATAATCACTCACATCTTATGAATGCCTCATAAAAAAACTATATGCTCCGATTCCTTTTTTGTAATCAGGCTAGTCAAAATATCTACAAACCTATTATGAAATTAATTTTCAGATGTTATAAAAATATGTTTCATATAAAACAAATTTCTTTGCTATTATGTTCTTCTCAGCAAAAACCAGAATCTGTGCATTCAGTTATTTTTAATATCATTAAATAAAATAGTAATTACATTTCAAAACATATTTTAGTCACTCCGTCTTTAAAGATCATATTAGATGAATCTATAAACATATATTTGTTATGGTTTTATAACTTCGAGAAATAACTCATATTTTCGGTATTTCTAAATAGTTCAAGACCGATTAAAAAAATAAAATGATTGGGAAATGTTAGAATTTTCAAAAATGAATCAACAAAAAAAGATTTATGCTTTTAAAGAAGTTAAAAATCGTAAACAAAATCAGATTTGCTATGTTTTAAAAGATATTTTACGCAATTAGCATGAAAGCTTATTCGAAAAAATCCAAGCATTGGCGTTAATTTACGAGTGATTTAACTGAAACATCAAGATTCAAATATTTCATAAAAATATCAAAAAGTAGCATATCTAAGTGCCTAGATTAAAATTTGTAGTCTAAATAGAATATTTAATTGAATTGTGAAAAAAATATTTGTCTTAATCGAAGCAAATGGAAAATATTTTTTTAAGAACTAATGAAGCTAAAAATCCTTTTAATTTTGAAGATTAAGTAATATTTATTATGGACAAGTAAGACATTTCAAAAATATTACATTAGTAACTCTCTTTAGAATAATGGATTCTGGTGTAATAAATATATTTAATTTTAATTAAATAGTTTTCTAGTTTTTATGAAATATTTTAAAGCTTCTAATTGTGACATCTCTAATGTTATTAATTTTAGGCGAAATAATCAATTAATAATATAATAATATGAGGCGAAAACAATGAACATTTAATATAATACAGAGTAAAATTAATTATGCTAATAAATATGTAATGAAAGCAAATACATTCACTTTGTATCAAAATCTTGTATGAATGATTAAATATCTTTCTTAATTCATTTTATAATTTGAGAAATGGTACTCACAAACACAAAAATTTCTACGCAATGTATTAAATAAAGCAAATTTAGAACTTATTTTTTTATGCATAAAATTGTTAAAAAGAGAATAGCAGCTGCGCTTCTGAAAAAAAATGGTCTCAGTATTTAGAATCGAAAAGAAACAGCTATGTAATTAAAAGTAAAATAAAATCATATAGTCACCTTCTAGCATTTCCAATTTAAAAGCTATTAAAAACATATATTTTGTTGCTTTTCCTGTGTATAATGGGTAAGCGATTTTTCAATTACAATTTCCAAACGACAATTTTTCTCTTATTTTACAATATTGAAAAGAAACTTGTTGGAAACGTAAAACAATGCTTAACAATTTTAAATAAATAGCATTAACTTGCTCTTCAAATAATTGTAAATTCTACAGTTATTACACTAAACATACATATTTCAAGTATTTAATGTGTGTATGTAATAAAGTAGAAATTGGAAACAGAAAAAAAAGTGTTACAAATATTCCAACTACTTTTCAGAAATTTCTAAAAATTGATGTCAAATTCAGAGAAATGCTATCAAAAAATATATGATATACAATTTTTTTGCTTATATATATATATATATATATATATACATTTATATATATATATATATATATATATATATATATAATTTAAAACAGACAGCAGAAACAATTTTTTCGTATCATCATAACAAAAACAAATTTTTCTATCATATTTATCACTTTAAAAATTCAACTTAAATAATTTTTTAATAAATTGAAATTAAATGCAAATTAAATCTATTTCAATTTGCCAGCATCTGGCAATCTCTAACAAATATGCATTTTATTATCTTTTATTTTATCAACCGACCACATAATTCAATTATAGCATACGAAATGGTGTATTAAAAAGTTTGGAAGTGTGGTAAATATTCGCTGTCTTCCGAGGATTAATTTTATAGATATTCAGATTACAATTAATTCAGTTTCAAAGTTAACATACGATCAAATATAAATGTTGAAGCCAACGGATCACAAACTAAGAATTTTCCGAATTAACATTAAAAAGCATCTCTTAAAAATGACATCATTAAGTATTAAAAAAATAACCATATTTGTTCAATTGTGGAGTTATCAGAAGTTTTTTATTCACATTAAAAATTTACGCCTTTTTTCTTACGTTCCTGTAATTTAAACATTAAGAATTTTATAATTGATATGTCACAAGACAATTATATGAATCGTATTTCTAATGAATAGTTATTCACGCTAAATAAATGCTGCTTCAATTTATTTTATCTTTGCTAGATCATGAAAAGAAACTGCAATACTGAAAATTATAAAGTTAGCATAGTATTAAAACAAGACATAGTTTTTAATTTAAAATTCTTTATCGACTAATGAAAAAGTAAACCTCGTTAAAAAAAAATTAAAAACGTATATGCGAAGTGTACGCAATACATTCAACGCCTCCGTTAGAGCAATATAGTTTTAAAATGTTTCAAGAGCATGTTCTTTATTTATGTGAAGGAAACGTACATCATTCGCCTACATCATTCCTATCTTTAATATTCAACTGATCAGTTCAGATCCATAAAATTTATATTTTATTACACGACATCCTACGACACGTATTTATCTAAGTAATAAATACAGCAATCCAAACTCTGCGGTATTTTTCCGAAAGAAACAAAAATAAATAAAACCAGTTGTAGTAAAAACCAACGTGAAAGTTAAATTAAAAGCTTTTCTAACTCTCAGGCATAAAATGTACCAGCATACTATTTAAGGTAGAAGTTTCTGGAATATTTATTTTTTAAAGTCACAGATTCTGAATTGATTTGAAAAGTTCATGAAAATAAATACATACGAGTTTCTATTTAAAAAAACTCAAATCGGCTTAAAAGTCTAATTGTTCTTTACAAACGGAAAATCGTTGAGCAGAAATTGGAAGTTAAATTATAAAAGTGAAGGAAAAAAACACTGAATTTTATCTATTTATTTTTACTAATCTCGCTGTGTACAAGTATATTATAAAGGTCATATTTTTATGAAGTTGTTTACACTTATTAAAAACACACATACAAACAACATGCCTTTCTTGAAAGTGTTATTCTCTTCGCATTATATCAAATGATATAAACATTTCATCATTAGTTTTTTAGTAATAGCTATTTTATATATTTCTTTGTAGTTATCTTCATAATTCAAAGAAATTTAACCATTATATTTAGTTACATTTTGTATATGTTATGTTCCATTCAACATATCGCAATCTAATTTTTCCACTTGAATGCCTTGAAAGTTAAACAAATTTCTTTTTGTTTGAATTTGTCAGCTGAAAAGTTCAATAAAAGCGAAAGACAGTAAAAGTTCTAAGAAAATTTTATAGAAAAAATGCTTTCTGTTAAAGTAGAGAGTAAATAACATATGATTATGATTAAAAATCAAGATTCCTTAAAAAGATGCTAGTGAAATAGGGATTAATTGGTTGATTGATCATTTCTGAGAAATCAAAGGTAAACGATACAAATGTTTTAGCAATAGATCACAAATTCAATCCAGAACTTTTTCTGATTGGTCCCATAGTTTAAAAACTGGCTTGAAATACACAATTTCACTTATAAATTTTATGTATCTTAAAATCAGACGATGTTTAGTTTTTCCGGCAACAGCAATAAGAGTTTTTATATTAAGCTTAACCAGCGGGTGACCGAGCTCCGCTCGGAGAAAACAGGTATCGAAGCTAACTCGTTGAAATGTCGGAAATGTGGGGCGATTTTCGACTTGGCAACCGATTCCTCGCATTATAGTATAAGATAAGTTATACTCATGTTTAAAAATTGTTTTTAGTTTATTCAGAGAATGAATAATTAAAATCTAATTAGAGTGTTGAGAAATTTTATCCAACACTACAATCGTCCAAATACTTAAATGCTTAAATATTTCAATTTGTTCTTAAAAAAAAAGATTTAATAATCCAGGAACAAAAAATAATCCTCCATGTAATAGTTCACCTATTTGAGTGAACAAGATTCTTTTCTTTTAGAAGTATAAATTTTTAAGCAAAAGTCTACGAAAGGCGTTTTTCGTATAATTATTTTGAATTCCATAATTAATAATTCAGTATAAAAGGTATATATCCTAAAACTCGAAACCAAACATACTTTATTGAAGCTTATGGAAATCTTACATTTAGAAAAAATGTTGATAAAAGATCTAAACTCACTCAAATTCACCACAATTTGATCTTAAACGAATTGCATTGACTTGTTGTAAAAAATACTTAATTTTACTGTCATTCAAAAATAAAATGGTCTCAGTTAAAAAGAACAAAAAAACCTTTTAACGCACATTTTTTTAAACATAATACGAGCAATATAAAAACTTTCCAAAAAGAAAATGAGACTACTTTCCCTTAATATTATTTACAAATAAGTCGTAACCTTTTCATATAAATAAAATGAGTATCAATCACTAAAGAGCTCTAACGTAAAACGTTATAAAACTTTTATTTGGATTATTTAGAAAAATATTTATATCGCATTTGATGACATTTCATATCGATTCGAAAATTCGGTAATTTGACAGTTTGCATAATTTCTAAGCTATCATAAGGCGAAATAGGTCAATGCCACAAAAAAATCTAAATCATATATGCTTGCTTCGTGATTTCAACGCAATCATCTAGCTGTAAAATAAAAGAAAACCCTGAAATTATTTCACAATGGAAGAAAAATACCATCTTTTATATTTCATGTAAATTATTCAGGAATAAAATATTAGGAATATGGCAGAAATTGTATTACTATAGAAACAAACATTTTGCGGTTTGTTTGTTTATTTATTTATGGATTTTAACAAGTATTCTCTTTCAAGTATTCTGGGTTCTAAGATATCTTGATTTCATCACTTGCACATGAAAATAAAAGACCAGTATATGGGATTTTCTATACGAATTTTCATAATTATTATGCTATCAAGAAAAATATTTAATGTTTTATCAGTATTCTCCAAATTTTGTTCATTTTAGGCTTTTTTTTAAGTAATTTTTAAATAATTATTTTAAATACAAACATTGTAACCGAAACAAAACCGCAAAGGTAATTTGAATAATAAAGACTTGCCGATAAGCTTAAAAAACCCCACAGTTTTATGCATTGATGATTTAGGATTTTACCATGTTATTTGAACATTTAACCTTGGAAAATACTATTGTTTTCTTGCTTCAGAGGACAAATTGCAGAAACAAAGAACAAAAAGATTGTTTGAAAACAGAAAAACTAAGTGATAAAGAATCAAAATAATAGATATAAGGCCTTTGAATTCATGATCCACGGAAGCGGATTTTGAATTGCATCGCAAACTTGTAAAAACCGAAGTACAATATTATCTCTGTTTTTCCCCCTTGCGTATTATCCGTAATTCAATCACAATAAAAAAATCTGTTTACTCAGTGGCATAAAGATTCATGAATTCGTAAACAGTTTAACTTTTTTTTACATCCGAAGTGATTTATAAACTAATGTTGCGAATTCGAAAATTCAACCTTTTTTAAATTAAAAAAAATTATTAAAATGAAATCTGCTATGCATATTCCAATGCATCTTGTCAGAGCATCATTTCTTGAATGGTCAATCACCACGTGCTCGTGCAAGTTAAATTATATTTTAATTTATTTTAATGGTTTCATTGAATGAGTCACTTTAGTTTTGCAAATGCTCATAAAAAAAAACTGCGATGCATATATTGTTTAAAAAGATATCACATTTCCTATCTATCTCATTTCAAATCATCACATACTCAAAATGGTATTTTTCAAGGTGTTATTTGCTCTAGTTATTATTTTTTTTAATCGGAGCTTTTGTAAATGCAACGCGTTATCAAAAGCTTATTTTTGAAATGCTCGCAAAGATACTAAAATTTCAATTTTTTGCCAAAGGATTATTGTTGACTTACAAACTTCATTCCCAAATCAACTTCATGTTTTGGCATGATAGAAATAACAAACATTTTTTTCACCGGAATTACAAAAGCAGCCATAATAGTATTCATATTATAAATAAAAATAAAATTTTAACTTGCTTTAAATTCTAATTTGTTTACTATTAATGTTAAAATTCCTTAAATTTTTAATACGTAAAAAATAAACTTTAGTAAATAATATACATTTATTATGATTACTAATTTGAAATAGAATCACGAATCGTGTGAAAATTTAATAGCCATCAATGTACCATGCGAGATGACATATTATATATATTATATATATATATATATATATATATATATATATATATATACCATTTTAATTATATATTGTCATCGCGTTAATTAGTGTGTGTGTGTGTGTCATGGATTCTTTTTTAGTTCCTACTATTAGTTCACCCTCTCCCGATATATATCTATATATCTTGTACAAACTTTCAAAGTTAATAAAAGGCTTTTTATTCATCCATTCAAGTTCAAATACGTATTTTATAAACTTGTAGCGGATGACAATTGATATTAAGACAGCTTTTCAAATAGCAATTCATTAATTTTTTATTAATTAATTAAAAACTATCCCACCAAAAAGTCTTCCTTTCCCCACCACCAAACGAGTAAAACTTCTGGGCTGTAGGGTTTTTTTTGTTGTTGTTGTTATTGTTGTTATTTCCCGCCACGCTAATGTGGTTTAGCCTAACACGTTTTCCACCGATTATTTCAAACGATTCTGTTCATTTTCTTAGTGTTTGATGCATTTAAAATTGAACATTGTTAATTAATCAATTTTTTGAATTCATTTTCAAATACTTTTGAATTAAAATAAGAATAAAGGAAATTTTTAAAAATTTCATCTGTATTGCGTTATCCCAACTAGCGTCGAAAATTCACGTATGTGCTATGTGTTCAGATTTTCAGCTGATACAGACGATTTTGTTTTGGCCAGACATAATTCTTTGATAAATTATTTATATGTATGATAATTATTTAATAATAAGCAACTAAAATAAACATTTTCTTTGTTGACCTAAGTAGGAATTGACTTTAAAATAATCATACTACTGCTTTAAATAAAGCTTCCAATCAATTTCCTAATCAAATATGTAAAAATATTTATGAAAAAAAATATCTTCACTTGATTGATCAATATTTGCTAATGATTTTGGAAGATATGAGTTCCTATCTGTTGAGAGACTGGGAAGTACGAAGAACAATAAAAATCAAATAGCATCCTTTGGGTTGGGATGCTGCGCTAGTCCCGTCGCATTCAAATTCGTCTCATTTGAAAGCAACGGCTGCTGTGCATACAGTTTTAAAGTACGGTCTTAATTCAACCTCCTAACCTTGGGCTCGGTAAATAGAAGCAAAAGCCTATTATGATGGTGTCTAAGCAGCCAACCAAACCGGCGGCCGCCGAGAGGTCTAATCGGTATCATAAATCATTCATGCAAACTCGTAAGTAATGGTCAGCGGGTGCACAGATTCTTCAGCCAGACGTATAAATCATACGCTTATAGAGTAGCAAGCGAAATGTTTATCAATAGCATGAACTTTGTTCTAATATGTCCGATTGACAGGGCTTCTCATCAGTTCACCGTTGTTGTTGTTTTTCCTTTGTTACTAGTTGATTTCAAAGAATCGAGAGTCTAATCCAAAATTTCTTATTACAGAAATGTTAATGGTGCAAATATAGCTGGCCATTCCTTTCCGGACCTTTTTACTTTTAGTATACTCAAATATACGAAGAGTATACGGAGTAACGCAAGTAATACGGAGAATGATAACAGATTAATGGAGTATATAGAAATACAAGAAAAAAGTATTGCTATTATCGGAAAAATCGAACTTGAAATTTTACCATATTTCAGACCTCAATTTCGAAAAACCTATTTTTAGAATTGTGCCTATTTGTTTTGTCTGTCGCTGTACCCATCAGTCAGTTTCAATGCAATATGCATAGTCTCAAAAACGCCCATTTGTTAGAAGAATGAAATTGAAGACTGTAGATTTATATGAAATTTTGAAAGAAACTAATTTGCTTAATTGCCCGAATCAGATGAACAAAATGAGAGTAAAATATAAACATATAGGTCAATAAAATTTGACAAACATATTTAGACTTTCAAATATAACTTTGCTTGATATTTTGAACTATACATACTTTCACATTCATGTAAATATAACTTTAAAACGCAATTATTTGAATTAAAAAAATTCAGCCCCTTATTTTAGAATCTGATGTGTATTTTAAATGAAATCTTGAATCAAATCCATGTAAGGAATAAATACATTCTGATGTATTTTAAAGTTGTAATTTAAAAACACCACAACTTATAAAATAAAATAGAATGGGAAATGATATGTAATGTTGTTTATACAGTTATAATTTTGCATGAACAATTAACGAACAATTTTATATCGCATTCTATGGACGTTTTTCGAGTTTGCGACTCTTGAAAAACAGATATACATATACGCAATGATATTTCAATATTTCACATGATTAAATATTATGCATGATTGGACTTTGGAATTTGTTTTTCTTGTAAAGGAAAGGTCAGCGGTTGAAAGTTCCGAATTTCTTGTCTATATATTTAAATGAATAAGGAAAATCAATGAATTAATAGTTTATCTACTGGTCCTATATCGTCAATTATCGCATCATATAAAATCTCATGACAATTATATTTGCCATCACAAATCAACTACACTCTTTCCATCTTGTTTTCGAAAGAAGTTGAAATACCACTACCTCATGCAGGATTTTCTGTAAGAAATTTTTTTGGCAAAACCATGGTTGAGGTTTATGACTAAAGATATATCATCAATAACCATTCATACCTTTCCTCTTGATCTCGAGATATGATGCAAAATAAAACTTTGACATAACTTTTAATATCAGAAATTATACCGGTTTTGTCAATTTTCTTTGCTAATTTGAAATAAAATTTCATCCCTTTGAATATAACTAACCATTAAGAATTTTCTATCATTATTTTGGAAATAAAGCAATTCTTTTTATATTGTTGATTATATTTCTTTTAAATTTTTGCAATGTTACAATTCATTAACACTGATTAATATGACAAAGTTCCACTTACCAATTTTAGCCGCCTTTTACGACCATATTAAAGCTATTCATATAGACGTGTCGATCAGTTTTGATGAAATAAATCTTATCAAAACAAAAGAATGTACTTTACATTCTTCGTAATGTACAACAATAACGGAGCACTATGTTTTATTACCTATAAACTACACAGAAGCGAAATTAATCGGCGAAGAAAGATGAGGAAATTGATTCAGTTGTTGAAGCTTCGTATTCTGTCAAGTTTTATTTTGTTCTATTTTCTGAAAAATTAATCGGAGAAAATATCTAGAGATCATGAGAGTTCATAGAAATAAAAATTGGCGAAATCGACATTTCTGGATATTATACTTAGCTGTTGTTATAGGAAAATTCTATCAAGATTCTTCGCCACAAAAAAATGAACAATGAAATAGTGGTTTTCATATTTTTCTCGACAATGAACGAGGTTGATTTCAAGGGTCCCCTGAAGTCTTTATTTATCAATTAATTGTTTAAATGATATATATGAATTTAAAAAAATACAAATTTAGTATACTAAACTAAAAAGTGGAAACAAGGTGGTTAGTTCTTTGCTTTTAACAATTATTTTAAATATAATCATTCTGAATGAACAACTGGTCACCAAGAGTGATCAATGACAAACTATATATTATTCTCTAATATAACATTTAAATCAAGCTATGCAATGTATTCAGAAAAAAATGTGCCTTTACTTTTTTTTAATCCCAGTTCTATAAAACAGACTTTCATCATAGATTCATTGATAGTAAGTTTTTAAATCTTTCATAATCGTTATAAATATATTTCATATTTATAGCAGCTTTATACTTTATTCACATACACATGATTCTTTTGTAAACTTCAAACTGAAATCAAATCGACTCAAAATGTTTCAATTCAAACCCCATGCTTATAAACTTATTTCCCACAGAAAATAAACTCCCAGATAGACCGAATTTGTTTTAATTTTAATTCTTGATATTGTTGTAATTGTTAATGCAATTTTAGTTCCAGGATTGTTGTAGAATTACATTCAGAATTGTAATTTTAATTTTTATATTCTACAAAGACTTACAATTTTTACCACATAATGATTAAAAGAAACTGAAACTTTTACCCTTTACTCATCTAACATATTTAAATAAATACGTTCATTTAAAAAGATTCAAATAAATAATATATAATCAATGAGAAATACTAAAAATCAATGAACATAACTAAAAAACTAATTCTATAATTATCAATTTCGTCTTGATATTCCAGAATGCTGGCACTGCTTGAAGATTTATAGAGCTTTGTTTGAATTACAAAATACTTTGTTAACACTACAAAATTCACATACTTTCTGCTGCATTTCAGAATTATCATACTATTTAAATTATCATTAGTAATTACTCGATACACTTCTTTTTTCTAATTACAAAAGAGTATTTATTTTTATCTAATTCGCTTTAATCGGAATTTTAACCATCAGTTAAATACCTTTGGAATCTTCAAGAATTTTTTAAATTGTCTTTAGTTTAGGAAATTCGTGATTTTCAGGAATTATACAAATTTCAATTGACTAAAAATTAATACAAATGTCAATTGATCAAACAACTTAACTATAATAGTAATGAAGACAATATTCCTCTAAGACGTTCATTTAAAACAAATGTTAAAAACATTTTAAATCCCCAAAATCATTAAGTTAAATTGAAGATAATGATATTAATCTTAGTAAATCTTTTAAAATAAAAGGTTCATTATTTCAAATTTGAAACATAAAAAAACTGAAAACAAATTGCATCAAATTACGAAATATGTATCAAATAAAATTAGATGTGCTATATACATATCTAATACTATCTAATATCTATCATTTTCTTCTCCATTCAATACAGATTTCGAATTTAACTTTTTTATACAGATGACAATTACAAAGCAATTTTTCTGAATTTCTTCTTAATAAATATTTTTATTTTAAATGAGAAACATAATTATGGTATCATGTATCACTTTACTCTTTTTGGTTTATTTCAAAATTCCGCTTTCCAAAAATACTATTTAAAACACGAAAAATGTGATTACTTCATAATTTTATTCAGTTTTTTTAAAAACCTTTTATATTTTTAAAATCAAAACATATGTAGTTCAAGATGTTAATTCCCATTCTTGACGTATGGCAAATTTTATATTATAATAACAAATACAGACAATCGTTTCATACAAAATAGCGATAAAGATTACAATATCAAAAGCATTGTGACGTCGTTAGACACAGTGCGTGACATTGAACTTTAAAGAAACATTACAATAGAATGTTTTTCCTATCTAATACCACTTTCATTTCCTTACGTCAAGTTAAATTATGCGTCCTCTATTCTGTAGGTGTTGCAAAGACCACTTCGAGTTTCTTGGGAAATCCATCCAATAAAATGCCTTGAGGTGTAAATGTATGGTATTTCTACAGGATATGAAACGAGACGGCATTCGCTTTTCTCTGACCCAATAACACTTTTTAACGATGAATAGACGAATTTGTACTAGTCAGAAATGGCAATTTTCCAACCATTTCTCATGGGAATATTTGACAGAACTATAATGGGATATGTGTAGGTAAAAACATTTAATTTCGCAACGAGCGAAAAAATTATCAGAAATTTTATAACAAATTCCGAACATATTAGGAAGTTTTTAAAGATGTGTAGAAATCTATTATAAAAAATACGGTCTTAGACAAAACGGAAATTCGGCGGAAAAAATAATAAAATAAATTTGTTAATGTAGTAGTATTTCTAAAACAGATAAACTTTTATGGCCTTCAAAACATTAATAAAGCTAACATTTTATAAAGATATAAATGTAAATAAAACAATTTCATTGAACAGCCATTTTAAAGAATCAAATCAGATAAAATATTGAGAATAATACAAACGCAGTGTTTGAAAGTTTAATTAAAAATCATTTAATCAGCTGTTTATATTTCTTCATAATTGAAAACGATTTTTGTTTCATTTAATCACAATATTATAGTAATTTTTATGCAAAATATTTATGTCGAACGCTCTGGGGTAAGCATTACACTGAATTTCCTATTTAAATCATTGTTTCTTTTCCTTTGAAAAAAAAGTTAACAAAAAATAATTAAGAAGCAAACATGAAGTATCAGTAAGAAAACCGTAATATATATGTAAGAAATTCTGTTCGTCTAAATCATTACTTCACGAAATTTTATTTCACTCAACACTTCAGTAATAGGTTAATGAACAAAAGTATAAATCACAAAAACATAAAAGTCCGCGCTGCCATTGTTTGAAGTGCGTCGAATAAAAATCCTGAAATATCTTCCAACATTATGCTATTGTTCTATCTAACACTCGGAAAGTAGGAATTTTTTTTTTTTTTTTTTCATTTTTTCAAACACGTAACCTCGACTTCTGAACCATGCTTTGTTCGCGCGACCTTTCCTTCCCTTCACAAGTGAATTGAGTATTCAATCTCTCAGCACTCCTAAATTCACCTTTCGATCTCTAACTTCTTCAGAGTGTTCTCTTAATTACATGTTCGAATTTTAAACCATCTGTTACATTTCCCATCCCCAATACGTTCTGTTGTTGAAATGTATATTTTAAAGGATGGGAAACAAAGTCACAAATGCTTTTTCACTTTAGGAAAGCGATAACTCCTTGCAAAATTCAGTTTGTGTTAACATCCAGATTCATTCAACGTATTATTCTAAAATATTGTACATCTTTTTGTCTATAATCTCACAATCACCTCACAAACCTCTCAAGGACTCACTAGGAGTCCTTGAGAGTTTTCAAAAAGAAACTTTTTATTCATATGCATATTTAACTGAGCAAAATAGGTATGTAATCTGAGCATTGACTTTTTAATTAATAACAATCTTATTTTGGAGGCGATAACTATATTATATATGATTCATTTCTAAATTTCTTGCGCACATAAATGAATTAATTCTGAAATTTTAAAAAACTGTCTTTTCGAATAATAAAGAGGAAAATTCCGAATCTTATTTAAAGGACTTAATTTACTTTAAAAGCGCATTAAATAACAAAAACACGATGTATCATTAAAATACGAAATAGTCTTCCTTTCAACTAAGTGTATTTATTTTGAAATTTTCGAAAACATGCATGATCTAACTTAAGAAATTATATACATGGGTACCGTTTTTGAAAATAATTCTTTGTATGATTCTGAATTCAACTGCGCACTTTTCCCCACATTTCTTCAATTATCAAAATTTTACAGGATGTACATCTTTCATAAGCAGAGTATACACAATCCTATTATTTTATAAAATCAGATTTTAAAATGAAATTTTTTCTCAAGCTGCATTTAAAGCTTTTAAATACTACGAAAATGGATAAGAGCGCCAAGTAAAATAATATAAATGGAAAAATTATTATAAAACAAATTTATATCAAATCCCTTTGTTATGAAACTAGCAATCCCACAGTCCGATTGCGTCATAGTCTTTTACGAAACTCTACTTATTATTTATTACAGTAGTATATCGAGTTTAATAAAAAAAAAATGAAATAAATCGAAATTAAATCAATTTTTTTCTGTATAGAAATTGTATATATGTGATTAATTATATTAAATCTTAAAAGCTAAACCACTAATATTACAAACTGGTATTATGAAATTATAAAAGAGATCTTGAACAGTCAAATATTTAGTTTCTTACGATGAATTTTTTTTTTTATTTTACGGGAGATCATTGTCAACATTTCCTGCATATTTCAAACTAACAAAATGAGATTAAATCGCTGTAAAAACCCCACATTGCTTCGAGTTCTTAAAAACTGAGAACTGGAGAACTTACAGCAATTTTTATTTAAATGTCTGTTAAAGGATGAAAAGTTTTTTGTGAAACTATATTCAGACATTTATTTTTTCGGGCAACAATGCATTTTCACTGTTTTTTCTCTTAATATATATATTCAACGATATTTACTAAATGTACTGAAAGAGACAGGGAATCAAACTTTAAAAAAATCGTGTTCTCTTTCTACAAGAACCAACCAATCATCCATGAAATTGAATCCTGAAGCGATGATGTCAAAGCGAAAAATAACGCCTTGAGATAAAATCAAGCAGAAAATAACCTATTTCAAAATATATTTGCCCACGAAATATCATGCCAACCCTGAACTAAGGTTGAATTAAGAAGAATATTTCTTCTTACCCCTCTCCCCATTCTATATGGGTATTCCTACCGGAATGCATATTTCAATATTGTCCAGAAGACGGTTGCAACCTTGGCCTGCAGCCAGCTGCCTGTAACCGCAGGCAGTTTCGAAGCGCATCCTAATTGATCGAACAGTCTGGGAGCCTTGACTCCGGCCAAGGTCACTTGCTCAAGATAGAACACTGCTCCATCCAGTGAATTGATTTGGAACAGTGATTCAGATTGGCTGACTGACGGAACGGGACAGGACCTAACAGAGATTTGACTTCATGCAAACGAGATGTTTTGATAGATACATGTTAAGAGCATCAGTTAACCGGTATTATGGTCAAGGCAAATTGGTTGCAGATATTCAGATTGAGAGAGAGAGAGAAAGTAACGATATGGGTTCAATTCACTGACAACATGGTTGATTAATGTGCTGCATACATTCACTTAAAATCTCGGACGGTATTACAGTGCTTAATCAAAAGCAAGATGATGTAGTTATAATACCTAATTCGCTAACCTTTCAGGTCATAAAGAACTGCACCTGAATAAGAAATTGGAAAATCATGTTATAAAGCAGTATGAAAAGTAAAGTTTAAATTTAATTTAATAATTCAATTAGGCAAGAAGTATTCGTGAGATATTTATCTTAAAATGGAAACATGTTAAACTATACGATTTTTAAATCGATCTATTGCGTCAGGTATGCCCACTTTTTCTCTACCTTTTATCTTACTATGGCTCCAACCATATTTCGAAAAGTGCAGGAAATTTCAACATACTAAAAGCAATGTTTCTGGATTCTAGAAAATTTAAAATATTTCTTTTTGGCGTGCTTTTTTCCATAAAATTAAAGTTTTTGTCTGATTTTTTATAAAAAAATTGCATTATAAATCAAAAATCAAAGTTTTTCGCTCTTTGGGTATTTAAAACTTTAATTGGTATCAATTCCTTCGTGAAAGTGTCATATAAAATAGAATTCATGTTTTTAATAGAAATGGTTTTGAAATCAAACTGAAAATACTTTTATTTGAAATCAATCTCTCTACGGTTGAAATTTAAGAGCGAATTCCAATCGATTCGATTTCGTCACGCTTGTTCAAATATCGTAAGAAATGCGACTGCGCAGGTGACACCTGTATCTTCTTGATCACTGTTTTAGCACGATAATAGCGATAACTTTTAATTGCATGCCGTTTAATATTTAGAATGCCAAAACTGTTCAAAAGCATTCGCCAAAACTCTGATTTACGACATACTTGTCAAAAGAATTGCATTCCATGTCATGTGCAAAATGAAAATGTCACCAGAAGTTACTGATTCATTTCGCATCCAGAAATCTCAAAAGACCAACGACAAAAGTGCAGAATTTAAAAACAAGTTTGACTTTTCAGTACCTATTTTCCTTTTTGTTCAAGAACAGGTTTTGAAACTAACAGAGTGAGTAAAATCTTAATTATGTTACAATGCGTGTAATCTACCGATAACTAAAAAATCTCACATGTTACTGAATATATCTACTAGAAACTCCATCGATAAGTGTCGATTTCTAGTAAATAAAGGACGAAACAAATAATTTATCATCCGTTGCTTAGAGTATGATACGCCGCAATGATAAAAAGTTGGTTTAAATCATTGAATTTCTAACTTTATAAATATTTAAAATACAATTTTGTTAACTATATGAAATATTTCGAAATAGATTTCTTAATCATTGAAAAACTTATACTTTCAACATTCAAATTCATTCATAAAGAAAAAATAAATGCAACAGTCTAGAAAATAACAGTGGTGTTTAACCTTTTGAGAAACAAATTATCTGCACAGCATTATTGTTGAATATGCGATCATAAAAAAAAATTCTTTTAGTATTTTTATGTTAAACATTTTTAAACGATTTAAAATGAATATCAAAATGCATTACAAGGTAAACACTCTTTTCATTACATTCATAAATAAGAAAATTATGTAAAATACCAGACAAAATTTTGTTCAGGGTAGTAAATGAAGTAATGTGCTTAAAAATTCCTTAAATTAATGAAGTTTAGATTTGTATATATAAGAATATTTCTTTGTAGCAAAAAGTATATATATCAAAGTATTTACCAAATTATATATATATATATATATATATATATATATATAATGCCTTTGTAACAAAATTATATGAAAGTTTGCAATAAAGTATTTTAATGCAATTCGAAGAATTCCATGTAAAACTGGTGATTCAAAAGAAGTTCAAAATTTTAAACTCAGCACTTGAAAATTAGATAGATAAAAGCAGTAGATCTAGTTAGAAAACAACTAGTCATCAATCAAATAAATTACTCTTTAATGGTAAAATGTTTCTTTGCCGCAAACCACCCGTGAGTCATAAATTTCATGCAAAGGACGTTCATTTTTTCCCCTTCACTTTCTAATTGAGTCACCTCGAGGAGAAACTCTGGTCTTTCGAGTTTCACAGCTATACTTTCTTCATATTTTCAAATATAACACTTTAAAAATAAGATCTTTCGTCACCTTTGAACTCCCTCTCCAGTAGATAAAATATTATAAAGAAACAGACAATAGAAAAAGCTATGAATTAATAAACACAAATCGGAGTATGAATTATAATAAATTTTATATTAATGACGATTCGAAAGTGGAATGTCCTTGTATGATCGTCAGCCTTCAATTTTCCCGTTAATTCTTATGAAATTTGAGAAAAATAAAGAAAAGTGCATGTGCATTGCCAACAGCAAACATGGCTTCAAAAAAATTATGCAGTATAAAGTAACGCTGCAACGGGATATGATGCGCAGATTAATCGAATAACGTCATTTAAACCGAAACCAGGCTTTGAACTGTCTACTTTTGCAAGTAATAATCATCTAGCGAAATTTAAAACATACTTTTTTCAATATTGTATTCGACCTTATTCGACTTAAAAATTACGTTTGATTGTAACATACCAAATAGAAACATGTGCGAGTCCATCCTATGAACGAATATAGTTAAATGGGGACCTTTTTTATATTCACAGGCTCTTCATTGCATTTCTAACAAGCTCAGCGTCTAGTCAGTCGAGTCAGAAAAGAACTAAAGATGAAAGCATCTGTTAATAGCAACTTTTTGCTGTCAGTTGCAAGAAGGCACAAATCTCCTACAACAACCCACTTCAGTTATTTTGTCGTAGCAGTCATCGGTATTCAGGTCACCATGCATAAATGCTTCACGAAAGAGTTGGGTGAAAGGTTATAGTACGTAGATGCGAGTATTTTTTGCACCATTCCACTGAAATGAAAGTTTTAATTAGGCATCCATATTTCTGTTAGAGTGCAAGTCGATGCAGATCTGCTATCTTGAGTGATGTTCATTTTATTTTTTCAAAATGATTAAAAGTGTTGTTGTCAGGAAAAAACAAGAATATATCTCTTTTGATGGTCACATTGACATATAATCGTCCCAGGAGATTTTTAACTCTTTATTCTACAGAGGCAACTTTCTGTAGTCAATTGTTCACCCTTGCTTATTTACAACTGACGACTTCCTAATCCAAGTAGATAATTAAATCATACAAAGCTTAAATGGTTGAGACATTCCAGGAGACAAAAGGCATTCTCCAGACTCAAAACCTGCATGAGTATTTAAACTGCTCTAAGGAAAAACAATGCTTTTAAAATTGCCCTATAGTTAAAAATGAGTTGATAAACACCATTTTGAGCATAACGTATCGCTGTTATGCCTTTACAGCTTGTACATATTAAAACTGATCACAATTCGTACTCGCATACTATGTTTATAGATGTGTTTTCATTTTATTTACTTTCAAAACCGAATACAAGTATTCTTTTTCTATTGCATCCAATTTGTATTTAATATATTCATCAAATTTCATTGATAAATAAAAATTTCACAATCGCAATTTTTCCAATTTTTTTCCTTAATTTTTTAAAAACCAGCATATTTTTACACCCGAGTACAATAAGGCAAGTAACTGTCAGTGTCGACGTGAAGTAATGTTATTATAAATGACTCAAAATAAAATGAGAGTTATGGGAAACATTAAATCATTTCTTAAATAAATTTCAACTATTTATTGCTTGTAAAATGGCAAAAAACATTTGCAAGCTAAGAAAGTTAAGAGAAAAAAAACTAAAAATTCTTGTACACTAATTTAAAATTTTATCCTTGATTCGTTGTAGACAATGTTAAATAAATAAGGCAACAAAAATTTAATCTCATAATGATATGATTCTGATTAGATATTTGATTTATAATTTAGATATATACTTCGATTAGATATTAAAATAGCATTTAGTTGTGTTAACTTTTTAGTACTTTCTTCGTAATGGATTTAAGAACATATTAGAAATACTCGAAAGAAGGTAAACGGTAATTTTTTTATTCACTTTCGGCTACTATTCTGCCAATCTAATGTACCTGCATTATATATATATATTAGTTTTTGAATTATACACATTTGAACCAGAATGTTAGAGAAAATTTACTTGGAAATAAATACAATCGACATTGTTAAAAAATGCGTACGCAATATTTTCAATTTATATAATAGTTGGAAATTTAAATCAATCTAATATAAACACGTAATCAAATTTAAAACAATTAAGTTTGATTTATTTCTAAAAATAAACGCAAATATTAATTATGATTGCTAGGTTCCAAAATGCAATCGCAGTGTCAATCTTAAGAACAATTTCCCCTTCAAAGAAACGTGAACGGACTCTTAAGAAATTTCTATATTCATTATTAATGACAAGTTTTCAATGTTACTAATTATACACGCTAATCAAGAAAAAGAAATTATCCTCGTTTGTAAATGAGAACGCAAATTTTCCCAGAGTCAATTGGGGAAAAATTACAAATCAGTCGAAATAAAGTTCACAGTTTTCTCAACAACTCTAATGATCATTTTAAATTAATAAGATAAAGAAGGAAAATCAACTCATTAATGAAAAAGAATTTTCTGTATTAATTCCGTGTATTAAGTATATAAGAATATATTTAATACATAAGACTTTTTCTGAATTAATTTCTATAATACAAAATTGTTAAAGAATATTTTAAAAGATTATTGACATCAATAATAATTTAAAAATAAGCTGTAATTAAATTTTCTAAAGATCATGAGAGATTCCAATCAAAACGACCGTATTATTTATAATAATCTAAATATTGAGATTAAAGCAAATAATCTGTTTAGCATGCATTTTTTTCATTTAATATATATGTTGATATATTTCTAATAAAAATTTCTGGATAAAAAAATTGTTAAAATAAAATTGTTCTTAAAATTAAAATTACTATTCCTATGCTTACCTATCTCCCAAAAAATTTCATTTGGTGATAATACTAAACCTTATCATGAACTATATCAATAAATTTCGATATCGTTTGCATATTCCACTAAAAGAAAACGAATTCAATTTTAATTAACTTAAAAAAATTTACAATTATAGATTTACAAAAGATAAAACAACTTTGGATTGAAGCAATAAAAATACAAATTTTCCCCCTTTATACTTTTTCCTATCATAAGCAATAAATAGTAATGATTTAAGGGCAATTTATATCTTTATATAACAAGCATCCGGAAGTTCTAATTACCGCTAAATGTCCAATCAAGGTTAAAGAGCTAATTTTAGCTAAAAAATTATCGACCTCAATTATGAAGAATATTTTAAATGAAATTTTCTCTCGGGTTTTAAGCTCTTTTTCTTAATAGCCTGGCAAATAATTCGATTGTAAGGGAAACACATTGCTTCACCCAGCCTATATTTCCTTGGATGAAGAAATCGGAGAACATTCTGAGTGGTTTCAAGGCAACGTCGGAATCGTCTTCAGGTTTTCTAAAACGAAGCAATTGGATCGCGGTGGCGAAAAAGCGGTCATGGTTAAATGTTTACTACTTCATCAATTCGAAAAGTAAATTCTTTTGGTCAATCCTTGACATCTTAATAGTCACAATACAATCATGGTTGTCTTTTTTGGTTGGTTGTATAACGCTTTTTTCAGGTGGGTTTTCTCTCTCGTGATTTATTCATCGAGATATTCCAAATGGACGTATGCTTTCGTTCCATTCTTCTACAATGTCAAATAGAACGATTTCTTGCGGTCATTTGCTAGCTTCAATTTAAGAATTTGTGATGATGTCATGGAACTCTTGATTGCTATGGATCATTCCCAAACAGTGAGCAACTGTTTGATGACTATCCCAAATTATGGTTGTACAAGGCTATTGTGTGCAATGCGAAGCACTTTATTTTATTGCTTTTGAGTGTAAAGAGAGATAATGCAAGGTTTAATTTAATTTGATCATCATTCAAGTAGTTTCAGATTTGCAAGCGCATTTTTTACGGAATGCATTATTTTATTTATGAATCACTAAATGAATTTAAGAAAGTTTTTCTAATATATTTTTTCTCAATGCCATGAAAATGAATTTTAAGCGGGGTTGTAATTTTTATTCCATTTACTGAATCACAGTTGAACTTAAAACTGATGGTAATGTCTTTTTAGAAAACATGTATTTGGCGCGTAAAAAACAATAAAAACAGAATGTCTTCATCAATTACTTACTTAATTCAAAATTAATGACATTACATTTTCGCTGTTATTCTAAAATTAGATTTTTAGCTATAATTTATTTAAAAATAAGAAAACAGACATTTCTAAACCAATTTTAAGGCTTCTTTTTATATTATAGCCAGTTTCAATCAATCACATACGAATTTAAATTTAACATTCAAATTTTTATCTTTATAATATACACACAGTGAATCGGTAAAATTTTGAAAGATATAATTGAAAATAAATACTAACGCATATAAGGAAACGAATATTCAAATACAAGAATATGACTGTTCATACTTATTCAAATGCAAGAATATGTGCGTTCATTAATAAAAGATTACGTCATATTATAAATGGTTTTCGAATAATGTCACCAGAAAATTTGTCTCCTGAAACTAGAGGGGCCTTTCTTAATGACTGTTTGGTCTCACATTTGACATATTCCAGTATGTCAAAATGTCAGACTGCGTTCATTAATTATAAAGACTTAATTTAGCTTCCCGTGCGATTTGGGGAGCACGCATGAAAGAAATTTTTCATTCTCTTCTGAGTGGGTAAGCTCCGTACATGATACATTTAATGAAGAAACTCACCAAACAAGAAATATCTTAATTTTGATGAAAGCGTATTATTTCTGCCTACGTAAGATTCTGAATGCCGAGAGGCTACTCGGACAGCTATCGCCACAGCCCTTGTTCAAAGATAAGGAAATAGCATCAATTAAAAACTATTGGATTTCGCTTTACATTCTCATTCGCGGAAAGTATCAGCATCGAACAATGATCATTAATATTAATCATGTAAACGCATCAACTGGAAGACGTATTATCAGGGAAGACACAAAATTTCAATTGGAATGACACAAGTCGTGTCATGTATTATGTATAATAAATTCATATGAATGGCACCGTGGATTATTCTTTTGAGTTTGCATGTTCTCTAAAACTGACTAATTAGATGCGATTAGCGTTTATTTTAGGAAAAAAAGAAGCAATGACATGGATGATGTACAATAGTAAAAGACCGTATGTCTTCCGCTTTCTTATTAAACGCCCATTATCATGTTAGTCGTAATAAATAATATATCAAAAATATCAATGAACCTTAGATAACTAATACAGAAAAAAATTATTTCAGCTGTGTGGGTTTGCTTTCATTTAAAATAAGCTAACTTTTAAAGGAATTAAACTAATAAAAAATTCTAAGACGTAATATATATCACAATCAAAAGCTTAATATTATAAACAGATATAAGCAATTGTTATGAAATACCCAAAAGATAATTAAAATAATGATAAATGAAGAGTTTTCACTCTTTAAATCGGAAACCTCATGTAAATTGGATTGTTTGAAACAGACCAACAAGTTTTGATCACAAATAAAAATAATTCACCCTCCTCCAAACAGCATAAACTAAAAAATAAAATTATATTCCACATTCCATTATCAATCTAAAATTGACATTGTCAATGACAAGTGCATTAATTAGATATTCAAGTTAGCTTTTGTATGAATGGAATTTTGACTTTTATGTCTCACTAGCTTTAAAATCAATGTTCGTATGACTGTGGTTCCAATGTTTTGTATTTTCAAGATCAGAAATTAACTCTCTTAACCTTATTATTTTATCAACAATATTCTTGATATATTTCATTTTTAAATTTAAAAAATAACATTAATCTATTCTGCTGATAAAATTCATAAATTAAATTTTTCTATCACTAATATAATCTCCAGTAATTCTAAAAAGATTGAAAATCTAGCCTGAGATACGATTTTAAATAGCCTCAAATATTTTCTTTAAGAGAAGAGGAAAATTAATTGATAAAATCCCATAAAAGATTCAATCTGAATACAGTAAAAGCTAATTATCATTTAATGATGTAACTGACAAACATCTTATATTCCATCTAATCAAGTACAGAATAATTACTTCGGGAATTTTCAGTCTTGTTCCTTGCAAGAGCATTTAGTTATTCTCTATTTAATGGTTATCTGAAAATATAGCTTTGCTGATATTATTCCAAAAAAAATAGTAAAAAAGTGGTTTAACGCATTATAGTTTCTTAATGGTTACAACTGGACATTTGCAACAGTTAAGGAAAAAACCTTTTATCCTATTAAATCAAAAATGGTTCTTTATTCGGTGCTTTGTTGATGTTGGGACTAGAGCAATCTTTGTCTTCCATCTTGAATGCTATGATTAATCTAAACAACAAAATTGTAAGCACGCACATTCGAGAAGAAAAACGATAAGTGTTGATGAAATCGAAGCTTAAAATTACCTAAATATAATTAGATTTTAAATTAATTTTTAGTTGATTAAAATCTATATACTTCAGAATAATCTCTCTCATTTGATTTTTATCAGCTCTCATTGTTTATCAATAAGATTAATGATGGTGTAGGTTGATCTGAAGAATTGTGAGAAATGAATCTGTTCAAAGAACCCGTCAACGTATATAATGAATTTATTCCTGTTTATAAAATATTTCTTTCAGGTATGAAAAGTTCAATTTCACATTCCCTTTTCTAAGAGCTATATTTTGTTCTGTTTTGACTATTAAGAAAAAAAAATCGCAATAATTTCAAAATCATATCATACCTTCTTATATAACCACCCATTTGTGAAATCTAAGATATTATTCAAGTTATTGCTCACCGTGATCGGTAGTTCTTTATAATCCAGTTTATATCTACAAAAAAAATCCAGGTACTTGTTCGAAACAAAAATATATAAATACAAACGAAAACAAGAATATTTAGATGAATTTATTATTAAAATTACATTTTTTATTTGAAACTACACCATAGTCGGTTGAAAAGGATCGAAATTGTAATATCCTAACCACACAGCGAAGATAAAACCTAAAACCAAAGATATTCCAGCTCTTCAAACTTGTCTTACGATCAAAATCTGAACTTCACATCTCTGAGACCTTTTTAAATCGGATGCATCATCAATAGAGTAACAATTTAAAATCTTAACCTTCGATATGCAAAATTGTAAACTGGCTGTAAGGATCTAATCACTGACTAAATAGAAAATGCTTAGATACACAAGGTAAATCTTTTATCTGGAAATATCAAAATATATAAGTTCTGAAAGTACAATAAAATCTTTCAATCCAAAAGATCAAATCAGTGACATGGTGACACATCACTGAAAAAGAATATTAAAGCCCCCCTCCCCCAAATCCCGGATAAAATATATGTCTGGATATGGCGTTTTTCATGACTTATCTTAAAATATAAAATTAGCATCCCATCATGTATTTCGAGATAGTTAAAAATATGAATAGTTTAAAGTGCTGACATTAATAAAATATTATGTCAAAGCTAACTTTTTATAAATAATGAATTCTTTGTCGATTCTTTTGGAAAGGAAGTTTTATTTTTCGAATAATTTGGATTTTACAGCACATTTTAAACGTCATCGAGTGATGTGGAATATTAATGGATGAATCAATGCAGAATTCTTTGTTAATAATACAAAAAGCTGGAAATATTTGCGACAGAAATTATTTTAGCCTTTTATAATGAATCTTGAAACATTCTCCAACATATTGCTATATCTGCGGTAATAAAAACTTCACAAAACTTTTTTTTAAAATTAAATCATTATGCACTCAAAAATGCAATCCACGGAAACCATAAAACAAAACATTAAAAATAAAATGAAAAAAAATGAAAAAAATTATTATTTTAATAGTATTTTTTTGTTGTTATTGTTGTTATACTGCTGAAGTTATCAGGAAAGCATTTTGCTTTTCAAAAAAACATCCACAATTTTCCACATGTCAGGAAAACAATTCAAATCTAATTATGTTACTTATAAGCATGCCTTCACTCGAATATCTACATTCATTTTTTGGTGTATACAAATTCCCATCTTGCATACACCCTACTGCAGATTTTGAAATACAATCGGTGCAGAGTGTTTATTAAAATAAAAAGTCTGAAATCAATTCTCCCTCAACCGCCGTCTTCGATAATGCGCCCAATAAAAAGAAGAAACATTTTATGTCAACTTTCCCAGGCTTTCAGCCTTGTTAGAAGGTAAGTGGAAGAAAAATAAAAACACATCATAAAACCGCCCAAAATTGAGGTCAGAAGAGCGTTTATCCCATTGGCTACTGTCTCTAATATGTCTTAACCTACTCCGATGGAGTAGGTCCGAGGCAAATTATAAACCTGACCCACATGCATTGCAGAACTGCGCTGCATACCGTGAGGTATTCCCTTTCGTGCGCGCTTTCCCAGTGCTGTCACACGCTAGCTTTCGTGGTCTCGGCAAATTATTTTGACTTTTACGCCCAATATGTATCGGGTCGGTAGGTGTCAACCAAGGATAAGCTTTTCCTCGAGGCTCGCTCGAACGAAACACAGCCTAATGATTGCGAATTGTGGAAAAATGAAATGAATTTCATTCAGTAAGACACAAATATTATAAATAAAGAGTAATTACTCTTTGGTTCCGAAAACCAGTCGATTCTCTTTTTTTATCAACTTTTTTCTGTCTATTTATGGAGGATGGTTTTTCCCTTTCTATGAATATTCATGTAAAAGCAGAAAAGAGAAGTAGTTTTAGAAAAATGAATTATATATTGTAAATGAATTATTAACTTTTAAAAAAACACGTCAAGACTTGTACAGATCATAATTTCTAAGGTGCCAAAAGCTGACACCTTTTTTGTAAAAAGAATTTGCATCAGAATTTTAAATTAAAAATTTTATAGTGAATGTTTTAAATTAACAAGGTTTAATGCAAAAAGATGGCATGGCCAAATTAAGAACTGTAGCAGTTACATAATTATTCTTATCTTCTCATTTGAATACTAGATGGTGATGCGTGATTAAGTACGCATCTCATAGTTCATTGGGGTTAAAAATATAGAAAAGACAATTCTGTTCTGTTAAATTGCGCGCAAAAATGTCTTGTCTTGTTTAGTCTGTGAGTGTGATTATTAAAAATATGTTCCAAAAAACATACGTCATGTTGCTTCCTGCACGGACCCTAATAATCTACATTCTACCACGGAACAAAATATATTTCCGGGTACAGAAGTATATTCTGAGATTAATGACCAATTTGAATCCCTGCTTGAAGGTCGGATTTTTCCTTTAATTTTTTTTTTTTTTTTTTTTTTTGCATTTAAGTTTAAGGTTATTCGCTCAATTCCATTCGTGTTTTAGATTTAGAAGCATTGGGGCATTCTAAATACAGTATACCGTTCTTTTAAAAGTTCATGACTCAAGAATTTTTACTTTATAAGATAGTTTCATGAAATATATATATTTTTTAATTTCATGGTTTGCAGTTTCTTACAATAATGCAGTAAATTGAAAATATCTCACTGATCAATTTTAAACAATTACAAACATATACATGCAATGATTTATACCTTAATACTTTTTTCTTTTTTATATTTTAGTATATTTAATACATTCTTGGTACAATGAAATTCATTCTGGAATTTTTAAAGAGTAATAGACAAAGTTAATTTTGATAGTTTAAAAATCGCAAGCGAAATACAATTAATTGGGAAAATATAATTCATACAGTAAAAAAGAGCTATTAAAACCGAATTGTTGTAATTTCGATTCTAATGTACATTAAAATTGAAAATAATAATCAGATTACACATAATTCATCCGATATAGAATCGTAAATAAGATGAAAGTAGCTTTTTTTATATATTAGCTTTGAAATATAAATAAGTTCGCATTGATTCAATCATAACGGTGATGTCTTTCATTTATCTCAGTGATTGAACATTTTGAATTATCAGGAAAATGACATATAATTAATCTTTAAATAAACTTTTGTAATTTTACCACCCGCTGTTCTATTTTCCAAGAATATACAAATACGAAAACTTCAAAGTTGTAATTCAAAATCCTTTTATATTCAATTCTTTTATTCAATGAATGATCCTTCAACGCATCTTAAGATGGCAGTTACATAAAAAATATTATCTATGTAGAAAAAAATGAATGCATGAATCAAATTTGAATAATAAAAAATGATTTGAATAATATATCTGAATAATGATAAAAAGATTAATATTCTTTTTGAACAATGGATATCTTTCACAAATAAACTTTTGAAAGGGTCGAACCTTTAAACAGAATTTCGCTGATGAAATCTTGTAAATATAATGTAAGGTTTATAAAAAATATTTCAATTGAACTCTTATTACTCAACGTTTATTAAAATATAAAGTTTCAACATCTGTATAAGAGGGGAATGTTTTAACAAATCCATTCTAAGTGTAAAATATATTAGAAAATGCTGTTTTCATTTTAAAATTAGTAATCGTATTTTTATATTCTAGATATTGTTTTTAATTGAGCTTGAACTCGAAGCTTTACATTGATACATCGATAATAAAATTAATCAGGATTCATGTTGTGATTTGTTTCCGTTATTATAAATTCGGAACTGAAGAGAGTATTGAAATTTTTTCCCAATGTTAAATCATTTTTAAATATTACTTGCGTACCATTGAACAATTTAAAGTCAACAAAATATTTAACATGTTAAACTCTAAACATGTTTAGCGTTCTTACTATCAAGACCACTAAATCCGATTTCTTTCATATCCCGACAAACAGAGATTTACGTAAAAGTTGCAATAATACTGCTTACAATTACGTAAATTATTTTATGATCTTCATATTAAAATTTATTAATGTTTAAATGTTTATTGTTATATAACAATGACTAAAACAATCTGAACGAAAATGGTATCACCAATCAACAGTGACTAATATGGTTTTAACGAAAATTACTAATCCATCAATAACTAACGATATACGAAATAAAAGAGTATATCATTAATCCTGGTAAATGACAGATTCCAAAAGGAAAATTCATTGTCAATCCATTGGTTTCCATAAATGATGCTAAACCTGTTAACTAATGAATTTATTTTTAAAATTTTTCTTTTAATAAACAAAATATTTTTTCAATTTATTTTTCATACTGTTGTGACGTGTGTAATATCTATGCAAGTGAAAAGCGCATTTATTTATACTAATTTTAATTAGTATGGTTTTATTATTCTTAGATACGAAATCGGATACAAAAACGACTCTACATCAGAATAAATAATTTACAGTTGATCATAAAGTTTATTTACTTTTTATTGCGCAGCTTTTCAGTTTGTTCCTTTCATGGCTACCTGCGAGTACGAGTTTTCGTATTTCCACACACGAAAGTATGAGGATCAAATTCAAATTTTGTGTAATGCATTTAATTATCAGTTTTCAGATTTTGAAAATTGTCTAACAAAAATTGATTAATTTTCTTCTCTATTTTCTGTTGATGTAAATCTAGTGGATGAGAGTATGCAGTTAGCCTTAATTGATTTACAGAATTCTGATTTTTTTAAAAATCAGAATTTTATAAAGATTTACCCGAGGAATTTTTGTGCTTAAAGCAAAATGCAACAGCATGTGCAACTTTTTATGATAGCACTTACATTTGTGAGCAAACTTTCTCACTAATGAATTTAAACAAATTAAAAATAAGAAATAGAATAGCAGATGAGAGAACCCTTCTGCTATTCTATTTCTTATTTTGTCATGCGTATTGCCACAACCAATCCTTAAGAATAACTTCAAATATTCTGTCCGAGTCATCTCATTAATTATTCTCATTATTAATTCCAAAAATTTAAATTGTGTTCTTTGTATAATTACCAAAAGTGTGTTCCTCTGTTATTCTATTTCAAGTTTGCCATCTTTTTAGCAGAAATCTTTTTTTTGGGGGGGGGAGGTAAAATATTTTAATCATATCTATAATGTTTTTGTTTCATTCATTCATTCATTCATTTATTGTATAATGTGTGCATGAATAAAATAAGTAAAGTAATAATTGTAATTTATGCGTATTGCTACGAAAACCCCGTGTTTTCACGTTTACAACATTCACATGCTGCTTCGGCCCTCGACACGATCTTTTTTCATATTTTGGCCCCTCATCTTGAAAACGTTGTGCATCCCTGAATTAAGGCGATTTAAAATACATTTTTTCATGTAGAAAAAAAATCCACATTATCAAATTAAAATCTCTTTCTTCCGATTTACAGATTCCAAAATCCTGAAATAAATTTTTATTGAACAACACCTATGAATATATGGGATTTTTAATAGACTAGACTGTAAGAAACTCTCAGAGTTAAGTCTAAAATTAAGGTTCCAATTTAAATCCGGAGAGGGTAATTTAGGGATGCACTTAGTTGTTCTTAACATTAATCAAATGACGAGGATTACATATGAGCTCTAAAATAAAGTGAGGACGTCTGGTACAGTTTATTCAGCATGCCCAGTATTTACTATAGATATTTAGTGGAAAAAGATTATCCATCAACTTTCACTAATGAAGCTAAGATTCTATCTCCATATCAACGCTGAATTAATAAACTTCCTAGGAAAAAAGGCGTATTTTTAAACTCCATAGCCAAAAAATAGTTACAAGTAACAACTAGAAATACTGTTTGAATCTCTGTCACCTGTATTAACAAAACATTAAAAAAATCTATTGATGAAAAGTTAAACAGAAAATAGATGTAAAATCTATTAAAAATACAAATTAATTAAAAACATATTACATATCATATTAGGAATTAATTCGAATTTTCAAAAACAATGGCCTCAAGTCATACAAATTACCGGAATTTAAATAGCCAGACAAAAGATTTCGGACAGAGCCTACATTTAATCAAGTTCTTCCCGACATCTGCAATAATGGAAGAGTTTTAAAATATTAATAACAGTCCTGGAGAGAATGCAATAGAAATGAAATAAATATATGAAGATGTCTTTATGAAGAAATTCTTATTTCAAATACAGAATATTTAAATTAAGATTGTTATTTTTCTTTCCAGAGAACTAATGTAGATAAATCTTTGTACTGAAACATTCTTTTAAAAAATTGGAAAGCAAAACTAAAATTTCTTGTATTAATTAAAATGTTAAGATGAATTACTGTAAATTATTTATCTTGAGATCTCGAAGTAATTCTGTAATTGAATCAAACATACAAGCGATGGAAGGATAAATTAAGAAAAAAGAAATTAAATTCATACAAATCATTAATTTTTTATAGGATTCTAAAGGTCAAAAGAAGTATCACCACCACCAAGAAATTAGCCATTTCCTCATTCGCATGGCAAAATCAAAATATAAATAAATCAAATTTGCCGATTTATACATGATCTTATAATATTTAGCATTATATTTGCTAAATTAAATTATTGAAAATTGCTTTATAGTAAAATATTCTAACACAAAAAAAATGTATAATTTTCAAAAGTACCCTATGATAAATTGCACTTTCAAACATATGAGATCTACAAATTTCTAAATCCGTACTACGAATTTGATACCAGAATGAAAAAAAAAATGTTATAAATAAGCATTGCAAAAAAAAAAAAAAAAAAAAAAAAAAACCAGCAGAAGTTTTGTCTGTTCACATATTAAAATTCCTTCCTTTTTTTTTTATTATAGAGGCGTTCGTACAGCTTTGATCTATCACTACATTCCGAAATATCCTATCAGAATGTGACGGTTGATTAGAACCGTGGCGATCAATTAACGTGGGCGAAACGTCTGCATACATTTAGTTTTGACAGAAATATCAATAAGAAAAATTCTAAAATTAAAGATCTTGCATGTACCTTTAAGAGAAAAATAATAACAATAATAAATTGAAAACTCAATTAGCTCTGTCATTTTACATTTGATGAATTTAAATAAAAATTAGAAAAATAAATTAATTTCTTAACGTCTTAGCACGTGTGGCAGGTTAGTAAATTAGCTTTAGAAATATCTTCCCAACTGAAAGTAGCAGGGGGGAGGGGATTTCGATATATTTTTTTCAGTGCATTTACTATTGACTCCCTATATGCATTAATTTAATATGTAAACTTGCATTCAATAGGTTTTTGAAAAATTCAGAATCGGAATATCAAGTTATATTGGCGTTTCTATAGTATACATTTTTGAGTTTACATACTCATAATATTTAAGACTATTTTTAAAACATGGATCTTTGAAAATGTTTTAAATGTTTATTAAAAATAATTTCTGATTAGTCTATGCGAAAATAAAAACCCACATTTCTTTTTATCTTCAATATAAGAATATAATGTTTGGACTTGGAAGAGATTGAATGATGAAAAAAATGTAAAAAGTTTGTGTTCTCAATTTAAAAAAAAAACATCTCACGTATGTATATAAAAGTATTGAAAAAGTACATTTAAAAAATATCTGAAAATTATATAAGAAAAGTAAACCTCTGATATTAAAAAGCGAAAATTCCTACTAAATCTTATGTCATTGCGAAAATTTAACATTATTTAATTATGATAAATTAAAAAGTTAATTTTACTACAGGAAAAAATATATCGTTTCCAAAATTACCAGTGTAACCAAAATATAACATTTGTCAAAGAACTTTAATTACATCTTAAATATCGTGATCCGGAATTCTTTGCTTTTTTTTAGATTTAGCTAGATCATTTAAATAAATTGATTAAATCAACTAAGCCGATTATAAAACCTTTGAATTTTACAACCGTGTATCAAAATGTAATCTTTTTTCAATCTTCTGAGTATAAAAAAGAAATGCATTAACTGGTTTTTGACAATTTTCAGCTGAAATTTTATTTTTAATCTCTAATACGGTAAAGTGGGATTATCGTCAGAGATAATCAGATCCCTTCACCAGAGATAAGAATTAATATTGAAAACTAAATTCTTAACTCTTTTACATTGCCAAAAAAAGAATTCGTAATGGCGTTCCATTTCCATCAGTTTTTAAGCATAAAAAGTCATTTCTTTGCTGTGCATGGAAATTTTTATGAGAAATTTATGAAAAAAATTAAAACGGAAAGCATTAACATTATTCAAGAAAACTCACCTTAGTCAGAAAAATACTTATACTGATGGAAAGTATAACAATATTAAATAAATATAATGATTCGTATTTTCAAAAATGTTATTAACTAATTTTCCATTATTTGCATTTGTTGTTATCCGTTAGTAGTTTGTTATCGTTTTAAATAGCTTATCTTAGAAAAGAGATTAAGACATTTTTATTTAAAATGCATTTTTGTTCTATCTAAACAAACGATTCAATGAAATAAAAAAAATGTGTAGTAATTTTTTTAATTTCTACTGCTTATTTATCAAGAATAAAAACCTTTAATTCTCACTAAATCTTTTTTGAGTAACAAGAATTTATTTAAATTATTTAATATTACTTATAATTTAATATAACAGATTTTCACATCTTTAAAACTATTAACGACATTAAAATATTAACTCTGCTCCAAAATTGGGTATATAGATTCAGGCTACGTATATAGATATTTTTCTAAACTCGAAAACAGTTATATATATTCCAGTACCTATTCGATATTTAAAGAAACAAAAAGTCATTTTCAGTCTTCTGATCAAAATGAAAATGACTGATCCGTTCAATAAGTGTCAACAGATATCAGTTGTAGCAAAAGATATAAAAAGTATCAAGTTTTTAATCTAAAAATCGGATGATGAATATTAATGATCATGGAAATTAGATGCTGCATAATTAGAAACTTGGATAAAAATAAAAGAAAAAGATATTGCAGATGAACTGGGAAAAAAGAGTAGTAGTAATAGTAAAAAAATGTTCATTCAGAATTTCGCTAACCCATCGCAAATTGTAAAAAAAAAGTCAGTCCATAAATGAATAAATTTCTTTAAATTTACAAGAAAAGAAGCCTTGGCGCATTTTTACACTTAATAATGTTTATCATTATTATGCCCGTTTTTCGAAATGTGTCCATGTCAAATTGGCACGTTCATATATATTTTTTTAATGTCAAAGATATGTTTAATTCTGGATTGATAAACCGAGAGATTAAATTGATGAACCGAGTCATTACAATTTTTCCCCATTTGAATTAAAATACTGCCGTTATCATGAAAATGAGATTTACGATTTTCTAGCTGTGTTACAGATCTTGAGGTAGTTGAGAACTAGGTACCGTTCATGTACTGTTTTCTATCGCCAAATCAGAAAACAATTTTCTTAACTTAATACATAAAATTAGCTGTTAGCAATAGAGGACAAAGGGTGTGGTTAATGTGACTACATGTTTACACCCAGTATTTATCATGAATAGCAGGTTTGCTTATATAATAAAATCTTCGAATCCTTGAAAACGCAGAGATTATATTATATAGAAGAATAATTATACGATAATTAGTTACTCATTTTAAACTTCCTCTTCTCTCAATGATATGAAATTTTTGTTTTAAAATCTATCATATATTTTGCTTTTGCTTAAAGAAAGGAGCAGTTCATCTTTATTTGTCTTACCTTATATTTCATAACCGAGAAAATTTATCTCTTTAAAAAAATTACAATGCATGATACGTATTCAAACGCATACGAAAAGCGATGTACGCATCCTAACGCAATTTTTTAATGAAAAAAAAAACTTCGCCCAATGCACTTCAACGTTAACTAATTTTAAAATGGGAATCAATCTGACTCCACGATATTAATGAAGAGGGTATGGGTAAAAATATCATTCCAGAATTTTTAAAAACAATCCTTTTCTTGCATTTAATATTGAAAAATAACACTGCAAATTGTTATATATTTTAGCGGGATGATGGTTCATTGAAACATCACCGTAATCTTACAATAGGAAATACATTACAACTTAATTTTACATATTTTTTTCACTATATAATGTAACATCAAAAAAATTAAAGAAGATTTGAACCTCTAATCTGAAACAACGTAACTTGATAATGTTTCAAATATTATTCCATTTTAATATTTTATTTTCAAAATTTATCTTCACCCATGCCAAAACTATACAGCAAAAGATGCATTTGAAAATGTTGTAACGCGCGAGAATACTAGTAATTAACACAATAAAAAGTTTTGATATAAAAATACATAACTATTTTAATTTATTAAACTTTGGTGTCGTGTTGTTCGTAAATAAATTTGGTTTTGAAATGGTGTAGACATTTTTCCTTGCCAAGATATTCTCTGAAGTAGTTGAAGAACACAAATTTTTATTTCTTTTTAATTAAGAATAGAATTAAAAAAAATTTATAAACCTTTTCTTAGGGAGAAATTACCATCTAAAAAATATTTATGTAAAAAACTTTTGTGATCTGTAAATCCAACAGCCATTTAAAATCATGGAACGATTCGTTCTGAACGAATCATATGTACAGTCGTTTTGAATAATTTTGCTTATTAAGTTCTCCACATCATACAATTTACAGATAATATCAAGCCTACAAACATAATCCTTCAAATGTTTATCTTCTTGTTATCATAAACAATTTTCAATCTCTACACGGATACTGGTCTCGAATTGACTTAGCTGAAATTTGCTGAGGTGAAAATTAAAGGTTTTGGTCAAATGGACATGCTGCATCGAGCAGAAGACATAGAAAGCCAATCGCAACTACAGTGTTACATAACTTGTTAACAACCTCCTTTACTTTCCGAAGTAATTTTCTGATGCGTGAAATTAGTGACCTACTACGCACTACTACTCGTGAAAGCTCAAAGGTTCTGCGAATATCACCCACAAATTGTTTGCAACAGAGTCGAACAACTAGGCTGAAACGCCAATTCCTTACAGACGAAGCTTAAGTTTACTTTCCGATTTGTTATTATCTTCGGTTCGTAATGAAAGGTGTTGTGTCTGAAATTTAGAAATACATAGATTGATGAAAAGTATTACCTTATGATGTCTAGACATAAAAAGAAAATAAAAAATATTAAATAATGTACGTGTTAATGCATGCATATATACATTATATAATGAGTATTAAATATTGCAACGTATTAAAAAATTGAAAGCCAAAGAATTACTCGAAATCCTTGGTTGTCATTAACATATAAAACAATTATGGGTCATTACATAAATTTCCAGTTTTAACAGATGATCCATATTAAATCCGCTTTAAATTCTTAAACTATCTATAATAAAAATAATTCTATAACAATTCTATTACCATTTCGATTTCAATATTTATCTTTATGATAATTAGAATAGTTTTTGACATTTAACATTATGGTTGCTATTGGCAAAATTTTGCTACAAAAGAGGGAAAAAATCCTTTAAAGTTACATAAAATTATAGACTATTATATAAAACATAAATAGAATTAAACATCTATTTGAAGTGAGAAATCTATAAAAGATTAGAAGCAGCTGGATCGAAAGGATTATGCTATTTCAAAAATAGTAGATCCTGCGGATAATTTAAAAGTTTAAACCGAGTTTCATTTATTTCCTTCTTCCCTTTCAATAGAAATTGAATTTTTTGTAAAAGTTTTGAATTAATATGCGTTTTAATTTTCATCCAAGTGTAAATATTCATTTTCCTGATCCTTTGACTTATAATTTTTAAAAGAAAAAAAATTTAGATGCAGTTTTTGAAAAATTTATAAGGATTACTTAAATTAATAACTCGGATATTTCACCTTAATATATTGCTAATTTTAATATTGCCTATTTTAATTTAACATACTACTAATTTTACTATAACTTAATTTAACACTAAATTTCAATTTAATATGTTAATTTTTAATACAAAGTTATGTTTATTCACATGATAATTGATTTATCATTATAACTTAATTTTTAAACGTTAAAATATTTAGAAATATAATTTAAAAAATAATTTAAATAAATATTATCTTGAAATATCAAAAGTTTGTAATTTTTGGATTTTAATAAAGTAAAATTACTTATATTAACTCAACAAAATCACATTTATATTGGAGATTAAAGAGAGTAGCAGATAATTTATTAAACGCAACAAACATTCATTGTTTTAAAATAGAAAAGAAATTGCAAACAAGTATAAAGTTATGAATGCAGAAGTAGAAGATTTAAAGTTTTTAATAGCTCTATTCGGTATTCTTGGTAGTCTGTCCAATTTTATAGCAAAAAATAAATATTTTGAATGTTAATGAAGCTTTTTACTGATAGATTTGTTAAAATGTTGCTCTAGTGAAAATCGTTCCTTATCAATTGTGCAAGATATTAAAAGGTGTTTGGTTTCAAATGATTTTACAGTAATTAGCATTTTGGTTCTTTTATATGATTGAAAATTAATGAATGTAGAATTAAGTTCTAGAAATATTGAATAAATCTTTTAATGAAGTCCATAATTATAATAAACATTTTCCATTATTTAAGCTCCGATTTTTAATCATTTCTAACTTAAAAATTAAATTATAATTCAATTATAAGGTGAATGAACATTTATTTTTAGTTAAAAAAAAGAGTAACAGATTAATTAAAACTATTTGTAAGCTAATTTTAATTTAAATATTTTTAATAATTGAAAAATCATTTATATTTAGAATTATTTTTCTTTTAAGAATTAAATTAATAATTTGAGTATTAAAAGAAAAACATTAGCTCTTGCATACAAAAATGAATAATATATTAATTGACAATATCGATAAATTTATAATCAAAATAATTTGGAACATTAAAAAGAACGCATCTAAATATGCAATTATTTTTCATTCAAAAATTAAATTAAAACTCAAAAATAAGTAAAATAAACATTTACTTTTGCAATAAAAAATGAAAATATTTATTTGAAACAAAAACGAAAAAAAGTCCAAAAGAGATCTTTGATTTTATGGACGAAAAGCTTAAGCTCTATCGACTGTTGGCAAGATGCTAAATAACGGCTTCAAATTAATAGTATATAAGTAGTAGTAGTAGAAGTAATTGTATATATGCTGAAAATTTCGGATCATTCACGGAACTACCAGCCTATAAAATTTTAATGAATAAATTTAATCTTAAAAGTACATCACCTTAATATAAATCCCATCCTGGACTCAATTTTCTAACCTATGACCTCTTCCTTGTAAAACCGTCCATAATATCGTCTGTTTAAAAAAAATCAGTTCTACAACTAATGAACGTTTGCATTCCACTACATTCAAATATGATTACACTGTAAAGAAAACTTTTGATGGATTTGTCCTTGAACGTAGTATAAAACATGACAATGATATTTAGGGGATCCTGCCATGCGTAAACATCCTCTCAATCACCGACATGTTAATCCGAAATAAAATATAAAAAAACATGAAAATGACAAGTTAAGAGCTTTACTTTTGTGTAATATTTCACGTAAAGTGAAAATAATCAGAGAAAAAAAACTTGGAAAAAAAAAAGTTTTACCACAGCTTTTGTTCACAAGAAATAATGTTTTGATATATAATTTGAGGTCGTTTCGTTGAACAAAAAAAAATTACGTTAATGCTTACAAGATTATAATGAAGCTTACTAGTGCATAACAAAAAGGAATAAAAATAAAATTGTTCCATTTTAATTTTACTTTCAGATTACTTTCTAAACGGAGTTAATTTTTCATAAATAAAAACTACTGCTCAAATATAACACATATAAAAAAATACGAGTACAAACATGAAATTATACCTCATCAAAAATAATTTATTTAAATAAAGTAACTGTTTATCGTTTACTTATTTTTTTCTTTCGCAATCCTAAAGAAAATTTATTAACGTTAAACATGATTCATACCCAATTATTTTTAAGGCTTTAAACTTACAAATAGGTTTAATTTTTATTTTCATGTTATTTAATTGAATAACATATAAAAACTTTTTTTAATTCATCGAAAATAGATTATTTAAAAAAGGTATTTGATATCTTTGTCAAATGCGTGGACAGGAAATTATAATAAATGTCTACAAATATCTGATATTGAATGTTTTAAAAAATCAATCAAAATCAATAATATTAATTTTTATACCTAAAAAACTTTTTCTTTAGAAAAAGGTTATTTTAAAAAATCTTTTTTAAGTTCAAAGTAAAACGATTTCTCAAATAGCTCGAATTCTATGAAAATCCACATTATATATTGTGCATTATTAAATACCAACCACTGTAACTGTACTCCCCCCGTCTGGATGTTTTTTTTTTGTATTTATGTAAAAAAAAGGAAAAAATGCAAATAATTTTACATCGTAAAGTTTTTTTACTTCTTATATTCAACTAATTTAAAACTCAGAATTTTTACCTCTAATTCGAATAATAATTAATTTTAAACATTTCTCATAAACCATCTCTCTTTTTGTCATATACAAAACTTACTTGGGACTGCTGCTCTAGAACTTGGTAACATATATTTAACTGTGGGAGAAATAACACATTTCTAACTTGATATTAAAAACTTTATAAAAGATTTAATTTTAGCTAAATTAAAATTAAAACAAAATTTAACCTAAAAAACGCAGATTTTAAGAAAAGACAACCTAAAATGTTATATAATCTTACAAATTTATTATTAATTTGATATATTTCCTAATGCAGATAATTTTCTTAACATCAAATGCTATTTAAAATAAAGTTCCAATAATTACAAAATTCAAATACGTTTATAGGAGTAAATATTAATCTAATAATTCTACCAAATTCCATGACGGTAGAGCTTAATGTGCTCGTCTAAACTAGTTTCAATGAGTTTTAATCTTTCTCTTAACTTACAAATTTGCAATTCCAAAATATGATGTGGAGGTGGTCGTGACCACTTTGTCACATCGTAGAACTCCGAAACATCAAGATGTTGCAGTTTGTTTTTATTTCTTCAAAACTAAAATATTTTTGGTTTCGTCAAGATTTTGTAGCCTACATTCACAATCATATGCTTTAAGATTGTTGATGTGCAAATCTTTTTTTACTGTGCAATCAAATATTCAGAATACAATGATTAAATTCTGAGTCCCCATGATATGTTATTCATGATTAACAAGGGAAGAGGGATGCATATATTGTAGATCCTACTAAGTTCAATTACAGATATTTCATTTTTCTTTATCAAAAAAGGTGCTTGTCCGTAGATAGGCTTTAAAAAGACTTTACAACCGCCGTGATGAAATAAATATTAACTCAGTAAAAAAATTAGAAATTTATAGAGTGAAATAAAATATTATTGAGTTCAAACTAACAAGTAATAAAAAAATTAAGTCAATTCCTACTTAGTTCAACAAGGATAAATTTTATTTTAGGTACTTTTTATTAAATAATTGCAATTATTATAAATAATTTATCAAAAAATTGATCTTTGCAAGAGTTGAATTCACATTCAAGAGAAAAATACTGAAATCCTCGCATTTTACCGAATGAGCGACTGCCTGTTGATTTTAATCTTCATCAGAAACTGCTAAAACTCTAAATTGAATTCATTTTTAATAATTTAAATAATGAATGAATTAATATTTGAAAAAACTGTATTAACATCGAGTGGCATCCTCTACAATTTTAAAAATATATATGTGAAATTGAGTGGATGAATTAAAAGTATTTTATTAAACTATTGAAAATTTTAACAAGTTATATATAAATAGGGAAAGTGTGAATTAATAGTAGAAATTGAAAACACAGCTGTTCCAAAAGAGACAGTAAAAAACCCAGATAAAATGAGAAAAGTCTTACAAAGGTAAAAGCAGTCATAATTTTAAAGGACAGCATTTAAAGATAAATTACTGTATTGTATGTGAAAAGGTACTAAGAAAAAAAAGTAAGCTTGAAAATTTCCGAAAAAAAGAAATCATTTGAGAACTTGACTCGGAAAAATATTATTAAACAGAAACAGGGTTTGATTTTCCAAAAGAAAGAACAAAAAACTGTTGTGAATTATGTTTAAATTTATAGAGAAAAAATTAAAATTAAGGAAATAATCAGAAGAAAGTTAATTTCTATTACTGGAAAGTCCTTGGAATAATCTTGCCCATTTTCATAGTAACACATTGCAGTGAATGACTTCCATAAATCATATCCAATATATGTAAACTACAGGCTCCGTCTAGGCTGTGTGAAATGTATTTGTCGCGCCACTCAGTATCCGGCTCATTGCCTTGATGAAGCGCGTAGTAAAAATCAAATGTTTAATTTCTTTGGTTAAATTATTAATAAAATTATTTTTCTAAAACGACCCAATACTTGGAGTCACAACAAATACACGCAACCCTAATTACGACTTGGGGACAAATGAAAGTTAAAAATTTTATATGCTATCATTTGATTAAGCATATTTCCGTTTTCAAAGAATTCCAACATGGATAAAATATCTGCAATGAAGATAACTCATCATTGTAAAAACCCTTTAATAGTACAGTTAATCCTTCTTGTAGGTGCTAAGCCGATAGCTTGCATGAACAACTTTAGTTAGATTCTGTCAAAGGACGCGAAATCGTATAAGGTTGAGTTTTATATAGAGAGATTACTTCATAGCCGCAGTACATGAAAAAAAGGCCTTTTTCACCTTTATGAGTTGCATCTTTTCATTCTATTAAAGCACAATGTGATAAAGGAGGGAAAATAGCCAGCAGAAAAATTAGTTGCATCATTTTAACCGGATTTCCATGCAAACTAGCAAGTTATCTGTGAGAAATCAACAAAGAAGGTTGCATGACTGGTGAGAAATTTTCTAACAATGCCGAGATAACTGCCTTAGAAAAGTAAAACGATGACATAATTCGAGGATATTATAAAATAGAAGGGAAAGTGTGACATTACATACTAACTTTTTTAAGAATGGAATACAGAAATAAATCTAAGCCTAGACGGCTAAGTTTCTTAAAAGTATTGTTCAGTTTCTAAAGAGATAATTTTAATTTTTAATTAGACAGAACATTAACAAAATCGCTCGATTCTCTTTCTGAAATTTTGAGAGAAAGAAAATTAACAGTATTTTATTTATAAAAATTATTCCGATTTCGTAACACATTCTAGTTTTCCCAATTAGGTTATGTAACTACGAATAACGAAAATCTAAATTGAATATTTCTTTCTGATAGTCGTTTTTTGATTGATGTATTTCAATTTCCTTATTTATGTAGAATATATAATTGGTCACAAACATGATCTGCATAAAAATAAAAAATGGTAGTTGAAATGAATATACGCATCATCGACAGGAAAAAAATTACAAAAATAAAATAAGAAATTGTTTTAAATATATCTCAGGGCAGATCCATCAATGTAACAAAAGTTGCTTTTGCTTTCGTTATAATTTTTGAGACACGAATAACGTAACTGATATTATTATAATAAAGAACGGATGTCTTATCTTCATCGAGCTTACAAACTGTGACGTTTATTGAGACAGGAATCTGGATTTGCAATTCAGACAATTTTAGTCGTATTTACATTAGTCGTATTAACAAAGCGGTAAGCTGATTTTATATCTTTGAATCGCTATCACACGACAAGGATAACATTTCTCTTTGTACATCAGCCTGAGCACACGTGGCCGATGGATTTTTTTTATTCATCAAACCCGCTTCTGTGAAATCGGCTTTTGAACTTGAAGCCTTGCGCTTCAGCTGCATTTAAAATCAATGTTAACATAGCTTATGCTAATAGAAGGACATAGATATGCGATTCTTATTAGCATATGTAGAACTTTTTAAGCTTCTTATTACAATGATTTTAAAAATGATGTCACAGGCTATTTACTCAAAAAGCATTGCTGGATATGGAATGCTGAAAATTATCAATATTCATGACAAATCTCTCGATGACGCTCACGTATAATCACAGATAAAGTGAAAAACTGTCACGAGTGAGTGCAAAAAATCCAATATTATATCACGGGAACAAAAACGAAAGTTACAAGAGCTTTGTAATCGGGTGTGAAGAAAAGCGCGCAGTTGCTTCTAATAGCAAATATAAACATTCGATGGGTGAACAATCGATCTCCTGTAGGTTCTTTTCATCTAAGTTATCATTTCATGAATCTAATTTCAGACAAAATTAGAGCTTGAAAATCCCTTTCTAACCCCTATTTTCTAAGATATTGCAGTTACCGAAAAAAATTATAGTCCTTTTTCTTAATGAGACACTAATTTGGCTAGTTTGTCTATCTTTAATCTTAAAGCAAGTTATAGCGAAATGAAAATTTCAAACTCTCACCATTTTAACCCTCTTTGAATTAAATTACCCATTTATGGACTCATCCAAGATTTCTAAATCTCTATAAACATTTTCCCAGTAGATTAAAATAAAAATAAAATTATTGCATTTATCTTTTTTCATAAGATGGCATGGGAAAACGTCATGTGCATATTATAAACTTTTGAACTAACTGTGGTTTTGGGTTTTAGAGACCATGATTGTTAAAGATCTGCATCCAGAAATATTCCTAAACATTCATGACATGAGAACCATTGAAATAAGTAATCTTCCTATAGGAATCTACCTAAAACATTCAGAGGTAGGATGTGATGAAAAACAGACTCCAACAGGCATAGTGAGCCGCTACGATTGGTGATTATCTGGTCATACAACATCTTAACCGCACACAGAAAAGTATAGCAAAACATAACAATTTAATTTTTATCATCAAAATTAATTTATAATATTGTGATTAATTTCATTATCTATTTCTTATCAATTAAAGTATAGGTGCACGACGCGAAAATATGGGAAAGAAAATTCGATGAAAAATTCCATATTTACTGACGTGAGGGAAATGAAGTCAAATAAATGTAAACTCAAAATTCTTTAAATTATCAAAGGTATAATTTGTCTTTCAATTAAAATCTCAGATATAAAAGATGTAATTATCAGCCTCATATTAACAGATTTTACATTCCAATTCCTTAAATGCTATCTTCAGAATTCCGTTTTTTTTTTAATTTATTGTTTAAGCATAAATATTTAGTTAGGTTAGTTATTGCTTGAAAAAGAAAAATTAATATATTAAGGTTATATTGAGATAAAAATCAAAATTTTGTAACTTATTCAGTTGCCAGGGCAACACCACAACTGATATCTCCTCTCCACACTTCAACATTTGACCCTGAAGAATTTCTGCCAGATAGCTTACAAGGGAATTATTCAATGGAATCGGCTTCGAACCAGAAACCCTTCGACCGCGAAGGTGAGCCCTTGGTTACACTACATTTGGAATCATATCTTCGTAAGCAACGTCGAAATGATTTTTTTTAAAATAATGTTAAGAAATCGACGGTAAATCACAATTTCTAACCAACAGTAATACACACAAACCGTAAACATAACTTTTCGTGAATGATGCACTTCTGGGAAATAGGAACTAAAATTGTCACAAACTATACTGATACAAATCTTATGCGACAACTACAATAAATATACAAATGAAATAGCTGTTTTAAGATAACATTAATTACTATATATAGAAGTTTATAATTTAAAGCAAAAAGTACAAATATCACTAAGATAAATTACTGATGCCAAAAATCTAATTTAAAAGTTTGTTTTTAAAAAAGAAAAAAAGGTTTCCTTTTCTTTAAATTTTGTTTCCCCTGTAAAAATTTAGATTCTTTCTCTTCATTAAATTTCTGATTCAATTATTTCATTCTATCTTTTTAAGCTAATATTTAGAACAAGATTTTTCTCTTAATGGCTGCCTATTGACAAGATTCGTTTTCTCGTCAAAAAATCAGTTTTATGCATTTTCATACTAATACAAAAAAAAGAGCATTTCAAATATGTCTAAAATGAAAATAAATAGCTTTAATCATCAACTATAATTAAATACAAACAAGGAATAATCACAGACAATCATCGTCACTAAAGCTACCTTTGCTAACTCTTTTTTTTTTCTTTTTATAGAAAGCAGATGACCAGACATTTGAAAATCAAAAAAACTCTTCGCAAAAGCTGTCCAATATAGCTGGCTCTATTCTTTTCAAATATTGGATCAAATTAAACAAAGAATTTTAAGTAAAATTTGCTGTTGTCAACATTAGAAAAGCTTGTGGAAAATTCCCAAAGTAAATCGCCGTTCATTTACCCTTTAATGGATCATTTATTTGTCTTTTGAATTTATTCCCCTTTTTTATATTTTATAAATTAAACAATATAATTTAAGGATATATATTTTATTTTACCTAATTTTATGTTATTAAACTTTTAGGTCTGGGAAGTAAGTATGCTTCCTAAAAAATCATTTACAGTCACACAAAAAAAATTGCAACTAAAGGTTATTATCTGCCAAGAAATGAGAAGAATATTGCAATGCGCAAGGGTACATGCAGTGAGTCTTTTTTTTTGCCTCTTCGTATTTTTTAAAAGTGTATTTTGCAAAATCATGTAGGTAGGAAGTAATATTTTACAATGCCTATGAAAGGGTTAAAATGCAAAATAACCCTTTATTGGAGAATACAAATAAGAATGACAAACATTTCAAACCATAGCTTCCGTGATTTAAAAAAAAAAACAATTTGTGCACTATTATGTTAGAAGTTCCTTCTAACCGGACTCTTAATAAAATCAAGAAATCCTTTCCTCTATTAAAAAATGCAGGATTTTTTTTAAAAAGAAAAATTTGTTTTTATTTTTAGGACCTGTACTAGATCTTTAGTAGCGTTGAGGCATGCAAAGTAGCTCAAGTAGCATAACGAGTTCAAAAGGTTAGAAAACCAAACTAAGCTTCTTAAAAAGAGAAAGAGAAAGAATTAATTCGCATGCTTGTGTGCTAAAATCCTTTAATACAAACCGAATTATCAACACTACAATGCTCTTTAATTCATTTTTATAATCTATTGTTAGTTATTTAATTTCAAATTTATTCATATTTTTAAAAGATTCATGCTTCACTATTCACATTTAAAATATGTAATTTGAATATCAAAGCTTCAGAAAATCGATCAACTATTCAAAAGATTTTTCGGGTCACAGAACTTGGGTAGAGAATAAAGAAATCATTGATGCGGATTGCGGTTTAATCCAATGCAAAGATGGGTTTCGTAAACAATGATTTAATGCTTAAAACAACAACAATGCCATTTACTTTTTCAGATGTGCTAATAATGTTCATAATATAAGTATCGTATTGTACTATCTTTTAAATTTGACAGGTGAAAGGATTGTACTCTAACAGCTATCATCGTTTCAGGTTAGTTAAGTTGGAATCTGTATAATTTAACAATTGGAAAAGTAAACAGATCTCTATAAATCATCATATATGTGTTGTTAGGAACTGAATGATAAATTTAATAAGATTTCCTTAATCATTTTAGGTTAAAGGAATTTTATAAAACAATGAAAGTGAATGCAGAATGACTTCTTAGGTTTGACGTTCAGCATCAATACAAAAGATTCAAAATCCTGAATGCCAGATAATCTAAACCCAAATTAGTATTAATAAAAGATATATGCATAATTCTCAACAGATATAATCAAATGGTTTTTCAATAAATAATTGAACGTAGAAACCACGTGAAAAAATAGAACAAATTTCTCTCTTCAAATATTTAATTACAAAATATTTTTTTCAAAAAGAGTTCAGTCAACAAATGTATATTTTTATAACTGGCTACCTACTGTGAATAAGCCATCAAATGGAATCAATAGTTTCGTATAAATAGTATAGGACCGATTAGACACAATTACACAGAATCTATTGTATTTGCGAGAAACAAGTAAAATATTTATAGAAAGAAATGTAAACCCCAAAATGTCATCTACATTTATATATATATATATATATATATATATATATATATATATATATA
>JAOUZG010019159.1:17684407-17710532 GCA_026289955.1 Argiope argentata | reverse complement strand
TATATATATATATATATATAATTGAATTCATTTTCAATTCAGAAACCATAAAGGATAATTAGAAAGTATTCTAGTTTCATATCTCGTAATGAATTCGCATTCTTTAATAATGACATGCGTCTTTCGCTCAACACATTCACAATGATAATGGTAAAGTATGTTCTTACAAACCGCGTGTTGTATTTCTTTTCAAAATTAGATATCAATTATCTTGCATCCATTGCAAAACAACATTGTGAAAATAGGGCTAATGAAACTTATCAGCTTAAAATTTTAAAATGATTGTCTTCATTACCAAATAATGCACAGAAAGATTACTGTTTCACTATCCCGAAATCGTCTGTTAATCCATAATTATGAAATTTTAAAAAAAGTAAATTAGAATTTTACATAGATATAAAAAGAAAACTCTCAATATATTTGCTTACGTTTTTTTTTAAATATTTCTTCTCATAGGTCAAGTAAAAAATAAATTATGACAATATATTTAACACTTAATTTGGTTAAATAATGATTACTTTTTCAGGGATTGCACAATACTGACCCTAAAACAAAGAAAAATTATTTCGGAAAGAATCTTTCAATGCTCATTTACCATACTATCTTTTCTTAATTTAAATTTAAATTTCTTTAATATATCAACCGGAAGTGAAGATAAACAACAAAAAAATGTTTTAAATAATGCGGAAAATTTCAAGGCTCCATTACTAGGATAAATAAACAGTTAAAGGAATGAATTCTTGTCACTCGTAAAATATCTAAGAAAACAACGTATAGTACAACATATTGCTGCTTTTACGAAAAAATATATTTAAACGTATTAACGAAAAAATTTGAATATTTTATAATAAGCGAGTTCACATTTCTAACCCTTCTTTTCCGACCCTTTAAATTGCTAGAAACAAAACAAAAATCGTGAAGTTGTTAAAATCATTTTTAACAACATGAATATAATATTTTTTATTAATTTTATAATCAACCACAAATAGATAACTAGTTACTTTCAAAATAAGAAGTTTTTACTTTGATTATACACCAGAAATTCTATTCAAAAAACACTTCCGTTTTATTCCATTTCAGATTCTAACAAATCATCCTCGAGTTTTCTGTTATCAAAATGCAAATAATTAAACTACCAATACTGAACTATAAAGTTTATTTGACAGACAGATTTAATATTTTTATTTCATTTTGTTGAGCGAGATGAAATGATCAACAATACTGGGTCTACTGACGCAATTCTCCCATCGCAATGCCATCCTTTGTCTTTTTTTTTTTCCGCAAACATTCACAAATATAGCATAATTCTTACAAGTAAACCAATATTTAGGAATTCTATTTGGACACACATGACGCAAAAAAATGCGGAAAAAGAATTCGAATATGGGCGATTTAGTATTTGGAAGCAGTTCAATTAAGTAGAAAAAAGTCCTTGCAATACCACCGCTTCTTAGCATGATAAAGAATATTCATAATTACTTTAAACATTGTAATAATCAAACTATGCGCCTTACCTTTAGATTTGTGCGCAGAAATGAAGGACAGAATACAAATCAGCAAGATGAGCAATCTTCCAGAAACCCAAAAACTTCCAGCAGGAACTAACTTCATGCCTTTGACACACGTTCAACACAATAGTATTCCCCCACTCTAACCACTTTAACTGGGAATGAAGATCCACCGACTTAAACAAAAGTAGATGATCCGTCAGCAGATGATTACTTCTTATAATTCACAGAACTTGGCCATAAACAAAAGAGATGCAATCGCAGGATTCACAACAAAAATAAGACCGATTGGCGGGAAGTTTTTTTTGACATATCTGCTCGGAAAATGGTTTTAGAAAAAGAAGGCTTTTTTCCTCAAAGCCTGCTGTAAATGCCGATTCAAGTTGAAATGATCGTGGAACAGGTAAGTGCAGCATAAAACCTAGCGGCGACCTCAAGTGAAACTTCTGAGACTCAAAAGTTTATTTCGCCTTTTGTGACATCATTGCCGTGACGTCACGAGCATTTGCGGCGGGCTTTCTGAGTTTTGTTTTTGTGGCAGGCAGACGGCGTTAAGTTTCATTAGCAGTTCATTCAGGCGAAATAAGTTTTTTAGAGAAAACTCAATCTTTTTCTTTTTAATTTATTGATTAATGGCATTCCCCTCTTTACAATTTCATTAATTGGAACGCTTTTAAATAATTACAATCGAATAACATAGGATCGGGTGAACTGCCACTTGTTAAACAGCTTCCGCATGTTTGTATCAAATGCATTAAAGTAACATGCTTGGTATTATTGTTATCAAAGATTAAGATCTTTTTATTTCTCTTAGAGATTAGTAGTCTTTAGGAACTCCATTTTTAACTTGTCACCTTTCATAGTGTTTTATCAATTACATTGAATTTATTATCTTTTGTAATGCTCTGTTCAATATATTTTTTATGTTTTTAATGCTGCGTGCGTACTTTGTATCATTTTGATGTATACTAACTGGAGCATAATTTAAAATTATTTTATTTTAGAAAACATTCTTTCGAATACAGAAACAAATTTTTAATAAAAGGATATTTTTCGGTGTGTACATTATGCTGATATCTTTTTATAATCCTGCCAAGTTAACAATTCAGTCTTGAGAATTCTGTAATTTTAACTTACTTCTGCTTTTAATCTAAATTGTTTAACTCTTAAACTTCCATTGAACTTTAACTTTTCGTTGTGTTACTTTCGTTAAACGACGTAAAAAAATGCTAGTACGTGCATTTCTTTTCAAAAAAAAAAAAACATACCAAAAAGAATCATGAAAAAGGGAGAAGAAAACGTATGTTTTAATATCATTTTCTTTTATTTTAAAAGAGTCCAATTTTTTTTCATGTCGGTTTAAAAATCTTTTTAATCTTAGCTCTGCAAAAATCAACAGACATTTGCTTTTTTACAAGATGCATATTAGGAAAGAAAGTGAATGGAGGAGACTACTTTTAAGGTTTATCATTTTCTTCTTTCACATAGTGAATTTGAATATATTAGCTTGAAAAATTATCATAACTTTTATTTCCGAATATTGAGACCCAAAAAACGGTTCATTCTAATGTAATTTGTAAGTGAAATATTTTTAATGCATGTTTAATGACCTTTTTCCATCTAATATATATTTAAAAGATAGAGGAAACAAGAATAATTTTTAGGCTTTTCATTTAGGGAATAATGAAAGAATATTAATATACCTTTTTCTCTTTGATTACGAACTGGGGGTGATTTATAATTCATCTTTATTGACAGAAAATGTTTATAAAAATCCTCTCCCTTAGCAATGAGCATAAATTTTCTGGATAATAATAGGATTTCTGAACATCACGTGACCATAACCTTTTATTAACTGAATCGTTGCAAAACATATAATTAACCTTCGGTCATTAATAAAATATTCATTAAGTATCTTGTTGACTTTTACACGCTATTGTTTCAAGAAAATATCATACTAGAAAGAGTTTTTTATATTATGCCATTTTTTTGGCTAATTTGTATTATGCTATTTATCTGAATGGATAATAACTTTATTGCTTTTAAAAATCAATATCATATCGATAGAATGGAATGCGTAAATTATGTGAATAAAACAGTCTTCTGTCTTTAATGAAAATTAGAGATATTAAAAATAAGAGCTGAAGGCCATTTATTAAATTTATGCTCGAAGGAAACTAGTATCATCAAATTAAACCGAGACGTTGGATTCCTATAAATAATTGTTCAATCAAAGATGAAGATTGAGATTTTCCCCCCTCCTTTCTATGGCTTTTTTGCGTGCAGCAGTATTTACTTTTTAACTGCTACATTAAATGGGCAGTTATCGTCGTTCCAATAAGTATTCAGCCCTTATGTTTCTTATTAAATGTTTCCTAAATGTCATTTCCTTCCTAAATATCATTTTAGATTTCATATAAATGTTTCTTTTTTCCCATATCTATAACCTCAAAAAAATTTCTCAAATAGCTGACTCATATAGAACACTTTAAGGATTAAAATATTTGACTTTAATAGATTTTGTATCTTTAATTATTTTTGCAAATGCGTAAATTTATCGCTGAATATTCTTCAGAATCCTCAAAACACAAATTTGCCAAATGTGAGTGTTGATAAATTTCCCCAAAATCAAAATATTGCATACTTTGATATATTTTTAACTACTCAAGGCTCTATTTTAGTTTTCACACTAATGAGAAGTCTACCTAAATTCGATTGTAATTTTTTTGCGTTTATGTGTCACCGTAAGAAATCCAGATTTATTGTAAAAAAGAAAAAGAAAAAAATCAATCTTTTCTTTTGCGATTTACATACTTTTATACCTTACAACAGAACATTTAATTGACACAAGTGAGAAATTACTTTTTAAGTCTGTTTGTTCAGCTTAATTCAAATACAATAGACAAATGCTACTATTATAAGTGTCGAAACTATACAGGTGCACATGTGGAGAAAGCCAAACTCATTTTGAAATGAAAAGTGGAAATTTCCTAAGCTGTGGTAATTAATGATCTAATATTCTTCCTCTTCAAAATCAAAAATTAATCCGAATTATAATGAAGTTCAAGGGATATGACTACATCATAAAGCTTCTTCAATTCAAATTTCTTGTGTGTTGATGACTTTAAGTTAAGTCGTGATAAAAACTTAATTTGTGATAATATACATAAAATAAGAAAATTTAATCTCCTTACGATCGGTAATAGTTAAAGGCTTTCGATGAACATGAATGTGATGAAATTTTAATCATTTGTTGAAATGAAAATCCGTTTAGCTTGCTGTCTATTGATTGTCTGAGAAAAATGAGTTAATTTTATGAGAATAAAACTTCTAAACGGTTTCGGATCTCAAATTGACCTCCGAAGCAATCTAAGTGAAAACTAAACTATCTAACCAGAAGGTCTGACCTTTCTGACTTTCTAATTTTCAACATTTGATGAATTTATGAGGATCACAAATCATGCAAACATTTTTATATATTTGGTTTGAACGTTCATACAGCAGAAATATAATTGGTGAATTATTTTGTCAATAGAATACCTTTTATTATTTTACTCAGATTGATGTTAAGAACTTTATATTTATAAAGAGATATTATAATGCTGTCATTGAAAGAACTTCAGATTCGATATCTTAGGCTTGACTGGTTATGAGGGAAACATTTAAATTGACGATAATCCATTTTTCAGAAACTGGTTGCATCTGATTTAAAAGCATATATCTATGACGAGTTTAATACTTTTTTAAAAAAATAATAATAGTAATAGCTAGTACCTCTATCGGAATAAGAGTAATATTCCACATAGTCTCTGAAAATATTTGGTTTTTAAAGTTTAAAAATATGCTTTCGGCTTATAATTTTTCGCTTTGAAATGAAACACTAAAATAAATTCAAAATGTAAAGGCTCAAAACGTTTACTCAAAAGGTAAAAAATGCGTATTATTTAAAACATTCAGCAAATCTTGCAATAAAGAAAACTAAGAATACATTATTTTAAAGTTTTAATTCTAAAATCTTGGATTATATTTCAATTTAGCCTCAAAACATACAAAAATAGTTTTCACGTTTATTTGAATAAATATTTTTACCTGAAAATAACTGAAGAATTAAAAGAATTGAAATACAAAGCGATTATCAACATTGTTGAATTGAATTTCATTCTGTCATCGTTGTTTATAAGCATATTAAGACACTTTAAAGAACTTTAAAATAACAATATAGCAATGATTCATTTTTAAATATCAATATCAGCAATAATATTTTTCAGAATTAACGATGAATAATTTAACAACTTCGAATATCGGAGTTATTTCTACGTTTTATCTAGAATTTTAAAAATGTACAATAACAATTTGTTTTAAAACTTAATCACACATTAATGATATACTTATACTTCTGAGATTTTCTAAAATAAAAAGATTATAATTTACTCAAATAGCACTGCTTGTTAAACATGTATTTCAGAAATTCTAGATTTTCTTACAACATTACTTTTACTGAATGATTCTAAAAATAGCGCTGCTGGTTATTATTTTAGTTTGTCCTACTTATGTTTGACAATTGAAAAGAATTCGATAACTATATTCAGATTACTTGAATAATTTAGGAACTGTCGTTATATTTTTTAAGAAAATCAAATTTCTCACAATTTGTGAAATTATAATAACATGCATTTGGGTAGTTTTTATATCAGAGCCAAAATAAGCTACCATTAATTTAAAAAACACCTTAGTTAATGACATTTTATTAGGTTCATTAAATTTTTAAATTTATTGAATTGAATAATGACTAGTAAAAGTTACTAGAAATATACAGATTAAATTTTTCCTTGTTAAATTTTGCAATAAATTCTTCTTAATTATAATAAATCAAAAATTTTAAAATATTTTAGATATTATGTGCGTAATTTTAAATCTTAAAATATTCTTCCTTTACTAATGGCAAATAACACATGATAGAAAACCAATTTTCATCAATGTCAGATTGAATTATTGTAACCACCTGTGAAAAATCGCCGATGTATCTCATATTTGTTTTAATATTTTCTTTTATGTCTTATACTAGCACCATTAAGACAATTTCAGATCTGAAATAAATAAACTCCAACCAAATCTGGGGATTAAAAAATAGATTTTTGATGATAATTATAGCTAAAGTACAAAAACGGAATGAAGTTCAATTTCATAATGTCACACGGATGACCACCTGTCCGTTTTCTTTTGACACTTAATCAATTTCAATAGCAGTAAACGTCAGAAGTGACACTTGATTAGAAAATTCTCTTAGTTCTTGTATGGTTTAACGAGATATACAATACAGAAAAAAATGTAAATGAAATATACTGTTCTGTCATTTGAAGAGAATATCATTGTTGTTCTAAATTAGTTTCATAAATACCAAATAATTTTCTATGAAATTAGAGATTAAAATCTAAAATGGCGACTAAAAACGACATGATAAATCTAAAAAAATTTTTAAAAATATGCAGATTAAAAGAGTTTTACAATTTCTTTTTTATTAAAACTGAGTTACAAAACTATTAAATAATGAAATTTTGAATTTCAGAAATTTATTGTTATTCATATTAAGAATATCTTGCTTTTTATCAAACAATAACTTTTTTAAAATTTCGCCTTGTAAAAAATAATATACCACATTTCAAATTTTAAATAGGAATCCAGGGTACTTCGAAAAGTATTTTACCTGAATTTGGTAAATATTTCAAAATACATTTTCGAAACACTAAAATACTGTCAATTTCCATGCATATTTATTTTTAAATTCTTATTTTAATTCAACAACATTTTCTAAAATGTATATAACCTCTGTTTTTTTTGTCTTGTTTAGCTAATTCATTTCTTTCCCCCTTTTAAAATTAGTTTCACTTTCTGAGAAATTTTTCAATTTTCCAAATTATCAGTCTCAGAAAAATTTTATACCCAACATGTTCGGTCTAATCAGAGCCAATAGATAATTTCTAAGCTATTTGAAGAAGGTATTTAAGTACAATTTCATTATTTTTTATCAATAAGCCTTGGGTAATTGAATGATTGACGTATCTTCTTAGATACAGTCAACAGAATTTTGTAAAATCACATGTTTTTATGAAAAAAATTATATTTAGATTTTCATTAATCAATTTTCGTTAAAAAGGAGTAGAATATCTATTTAAAATGCTAGTTTCTCAATAATATTTTATTTAATATGACTCATGGGATCGGATATCCATGAAAAAAATTTTAATCCATAATTCATCAGCACTTTTACTGCATAAAATACAATTCTTTTGCTTTTTTTTATTAAATGTATATGTCTATCAATTATAGTTTAGAAATAGATATTAGAAATACGATATTTTCTAGGTTTTAGTTTGTAGTGAGAATTGACTTGAACTTTCTTTACTGAGACACGGAAAAGGATTGTTTTTCCCATTTTAAGTTGGCGTAAAAAATTTTCAATCTTAATATTTATGGAGATTATTAAGGAAAACGATAAATAAATATTCGCTTAATTTTTTATTAGTTAAAATTCTAATTATAATTTCAAAAAAATAGCTCCTCTGTGCACATCCATATCTTCCAGTTTGAATTAGTGTCAAATTTGGTGGCTCTAGGTCTAACGGTCTGTTCTGTAGTGCATCAATACAGCCACCCACTGATATATATTCTTCTTTAATAGTAGTAGAGCAACTTTTTTGAAAAGGGATTAAGAATAGGAAAAAAATTTAATTGTAAATAAATTGAAATAATTGAAAAAAGACTTTTTTTTCTGTTAAGACTATATAAAAATATGTTTTGTTTTATGATATTTTTGGATTCTATACAAGAATTTCTCTTGATTTTTAATTAACTAAAATTCGGATTAATTTTTTAAAAAATAATTCCGAAGGTGCTCATTTTTCTTATTTTCAAAGTACATATGTACCAAGTTTGGTATGTCTAGGTCTAATGTTCTGGTCTACAAACAACCAGGAGACACACAGCTAAGATTGACTAAATTTGATATTTCTTTGATAATTCTTATATCATAAAACAAATAATGGAACTTTTTAATAGTTACATTACTTATCTTCACCAACTGTATTTCTGATTAATCTAGGATTTTAGGTTTCTTGTAGAACCCAAATTCTATTCAGATTCACTTGAAAATCCAGAAACATAAAAACCAAAAGGATGGTAATTTTTAGTATGGGTAATCTTAAATAGCATTTTCAGAAGTCTCTCTCTCTTTTCATTGGTTTTTATGATCATCATTTGATCTGAAAGTTTATAAGAAGATATGTTTTCTAAATTTACTTCGAGCATACGAAATATAATAAAGCAATTTCATAACCTTTTGCGCTGTTAACTTAACTCTAGTTCTGATGAAATTCGCTCTTTTGTTTTGATTTTTTATCATTAGGTTTTTGAATCTTTATAACACTTTCGTTTTATTACTTTCATCTGATTGCCTAATGTACTTTCTTGTCAATTCTTAGCAATCATTTGATCCTTTACTTCAAATTATTTCAATATACATATCGCTTTCAATCGAAATATTTTTAAAAATAACATTGGGAAAAAAGAACTAAAATATCATTCACAATCATGACTAAATTATAATGATGAATAGTTCGATATACTATTTGAATAGTTTATTCTACTTTTTTCTTACTCCGCTGTGTATTTAAAAAAAGTTAATTTTGAAACTTTGATTGATAAATAATAAAAAAAACTATGTTCTAAAAGCTCATTTGTTAATTATAATTGCACAAAGTGACTGGATTTCAATTTTTTTTCTATTTACTGTCACGCCTGATTAAATAAAATATTCTTTCTTCAAATAATTAAAAACTTTCCTACTATTTTCTTGAAATATTAACAAATCTATTCTATGCACATTATAAATAATTATTTTTAAATTTTATCAGTTCCGCTGTTTGTCGAATTCATTTGAAAAAGATAACTTTGAAATTATAATATAGATGAGAATCAATATAGAGTCAATTTATAACTATTCGGGGAAAACCGGACTTCCCGAAAATTCAAATAAGAGCAATAAAAAAATAGAGTATTCGTAAAGGGTATAAATTCCTATTATGTAGGTAGCAACAACTATTTATTGTGTGCGAATATGACGATTTTTTTTGACGTAGGAGAACATGACGTGCGACTTATGCGGGAATAGAATCGTCTGTGTAAAAGGTGCGTGGGGAAGAAACAATGCTGTGTTGAAGGTTATAATTGCAATTAGAATAATTCAATGCGTTATTTTTATTAGAAAATATGAATATGCCCTCTTTCCCTAATAAATGAATTTTTTTATTCCATAAAGCATCATATTTTGTTGTGTTGTATAGTTTAAATTAAGAAGCAGTGTTTAACATTATTTGACACATTTTATAAGTTATAAATATTTATGATTGAAATTAAAATAAGTTTGACTGAATTTAATAGGTTTGTTTGGTGAAAAAAATTATTAAGGTTAATCAGAAAAATTTTCAGATTATTATTTATTCCGAATCTTACCTTAGCAACATTTCTAAAACGGCAGTTCATGAAAGACAACAGATAGTTTTGAATCAATTATTATTATTATTAAAAAATATATTAAAGGAAAAGACTATTTCAAATGTAAGCAAATTTTAAAATTGGTAAACATTAAAACACACACTCATATATAAACTTAGATTTTCAGTTTTTATAGCAAGCAAACAAAGTTTTGGAGCTCGACCGATTTTGAGCTGAAAAAAAACCATCTTTTTTCTAAATACCGAGGCTTGCTTAATCTGACTGTCTCGTTATTGTTTCAAACCAATTTAAACTGGTTAATGACGTAATTGAATTAAGACAATTCGTAAGAATTCTTAGAATGTATCATCTGAACATCAATTTGAAACTGTAATTAGTAGGGAATTGTAACAACCTTCTGCATTATTTTCTAATTACCCTAAAAGCAAAAAATTGTTGCCCTAAAACGATAAATCGCCAATTTGTTGCCTATGCATTTTGAAGCTTTGAAAACCTTTAATCAAAGCATCGCCGTGTTCTCACATGATAAAAATATTGAATAGAAACTCCGCGTACTATCCGCATCCGCGTTCATAAACAATTCTGAATATCTATAAATACTTCGGGATAAATTACAAGCTCAGATTGTAAAAACTAATAATTATTTATGCTAGCATAAAACAGATATTGGTTAGATATCAAAACAGCGGTACAGACATCGCTAGAATAACTCCATAAATAAATAGGTGCTCGCATAATGTGCATTCGCATCATTAAATTAAGCTAACAAACCATGACTGTATCATTTATTGATATTATTATTATTAACACCTCGGCATATGATTTTATTTAACTTCCTAATTAGATAACACATCCTATTTTGGACATTTATTGTTGTTTTTTTATTATTATTATAACCAGAGTCCGACTTAGCCTAGTTGACGCACGGGGCAAAAACCTCTTTGGGGCTCCCTCTGCTTCACTACTTTAGTAATGAAGCACATTCATTAAAGAGGGAAACGTTAAATAACCTTTCTATTCGATTTAGAGCTCTTCCAATTATGTAGAAGACACGATGACTGCCCCTGTCTTAGTCAGGCCCTGTTTATAATAATATAAGAAGCATGTGAGATATTTAAGCTTTTCTAATTAATTTTTGCATTCCTAAATACTAAATTCTGTCGCTTAATTTAAGATTTAAAACTAAAAATTCCGTAATTCGATGTGCGTGTCAGACACGTCAAGGTATGCTAAGGGGTTAAATATTCAAATAAATATTGATAAAATTAGAAAGTTTTGCAGAAAAATATTAAAACGAATCAAAAATTAATATTAATGCTTACTCATTAATTACTTAAATAATTTAACTGTTTTACTCTTTTTTCGGTATTAACTTAATTTTCGAGAATAAATTAATTTATCACGTAGGGCTAAAAACGTATTTTTTTTAATATTCTATTTATATCATACCAGAATGTATAGTTAGATTATTCCATTAAGTATTCCTTTCTTTTTGCAGCTATCTGAAATTATTGGTGGTGATGTAAATCCTTTTATCGAATGACAAGTAAATTTTAACTCATTCTGCGGATTTTCAAATTATTCAAAACTGATGTTTTTACATTCGACTAAATATAGAAACTCCAAACTCAAATGCACAGAAATTTCAATGAATTCAGGATCCGTATCAGGAAAGAAGGCAGGATAACGTGCTATCTTAAAAGGCTACTGTTTTTAATTTGTAAAATCTTCACAAAAAAATCTGATTTGCTAAAGTCGGTAATTTCTTAACTTTTTCATATATTTCGTCAAGCTAAAAACATGTTTACTTAGATTCTATCTATATCATACCAGAAGGTATAATTAAATTGATTCATTATACGATCTCATTTCTTCGTGATTTCATTTCTTAATTTTTTCATAAATGAATCACTAAGAATTAACAAAAAAGTTAATAAGTTTTCTTTTATTTGTCATCACTACTACATTGATAATCAGAAGAAGTGTTAACATTAGAAAGAAGTCAACAGTGAAGAACAGGATGTCTTTTGCATAATGCAAAATGAAAATTATTATCTTGCTTATATTTTATTTGTTTTCATCTCCATTTAAATTGTTACTTAGTGAAACTAACCGTATCCATCCGACCCTTAAAGCAAGTGTATAATAAACAAGCATTTATCAAACAAAATAGAGAATTTTACGCTATTATATTTACTCGCTACCTTAGTTGCTTGTTGAAACACAAATTCCTTGCAGTAGTAGATGTATATAAAAGGAAAGGATATGAATATTGTTTATTTTCTTTTACAATTATAATACATTGAAAATAATTCAAAATTGTTCCATGGTGCCAAACCCATCTCTTGCAGTAAGGTTTCCTTATAACATAGTTGATTTTCTTCATCCATTTTAAAATATCTCCTTGCTTTATCCGTATCATTAAATCCACAGGGTAAGCCACAATTCTCCCGCCCTTATAATGGGTGGTCTGAAAGTATAGTAATTAGGAAAAGATGCCGCACTAGCTGGATGATATAGAGAGCGTAAAAAATATATCGAATTTTCGTAGTTCTTTTTTTTTACTCCCAGTTCACCCTCAACAATACACCCTAATCCTTGGTTTACTATTAAACGAAAAGCGTCGTCTCATATAATAGGATTATTTAATTTGGCTTTGAACTAATAAAAAACATAAGTAATCAATGGTTACTGTCTAAAGAAAAATATATAACAAAAACCTTTTCTATCATATACTTTTAAGAAGTACATTCGGAGTAATAGGTTGCTGAAAAATAATAAAAGCCCATGCAATAACAAAGATAATTTCTTCATTACTTTGTGTGTAATTTTTAAAACCTTTTGTTTTGCTTAATAAGCTTTGAAGATTTGATTACAGTATTTACTGAGAGTCTTGTACACAATATTAAAATTGATTTCGATAGTATATTTCAAATATTAAACTATATTTATTTCTAAATTACTTTTGATAGAAAATGAGAATAAATTTCTTCTCTTTTTATTTTATTCACGTGCTTGAAAAAAATTAGTTTAAAAAAAATTTCTCTTTTTTATGAAAAACATTTCTAACTAAGATAGGCAATTTTTTATAATAGTGCAGATTTATTTAAAACATATATTAAATTAATTATCGAAAATCAACAAGAGCACTAGAATGATTTTTTAAAAAATATATTTACAGTATTTTTTTTCAATTAAAAAAATAGCAATTGAATTATATTTCCTTCACTTAAATCTGCTTAAAAAAAGTTACAATTCTGAGTAGAATTTTGTTTATTTTATTTAACAATGAACCTTCTTTTAAATTTTGTATATTTAAAAAATGAAAATAAAAAACTATATAATTAATTAATAACGCAAAGCAAAAATCTGAGAATTGTGAATAATAAGTTAAAAATTAGCTTCCACTATTTCATTGAAATTAATGATTTTTTCAATTAAAAAGAATTTGAAATAATTATAAATAAAATAATTAGACGCCCATCAAAAATTTTAAGAAATTGTTTAATTTACTTACATAATATTATGAACTATTATTTTATGCATGTAATAAACATCTTAGCTTTTTAACGAATTATTGGTTTAATTATTTAATTTATGATTATAGCAAAAAAGAATTATGTCTTTTTCCAACTAAATTCCATGAATAAGAATGGGTACAAATGATAAGAAATTATCAATGTAATAATCATATTTCTAAATTATTTTCTGCTAATGGACGTAAAATTAATAATAATGTTTGTTATAATTTTTCTATGACTTCTTTTATATATACCGAATTTCCTTATGCAATATTTTTCATGACTTCAAAAAATTTAAATATTTTACAGAAATTCATTAATAGAATTCTGTTTTTCAACAATTGCTAACAAAAAAAAAATCAATACGCCTGTAATATTATTTCCTTTGTTTAGTTGAGAGTATGAAAATTTAGCGTTATAATACAAATCAATAGTTAACATACATGTTAAGAAAGACCGAAGAAATTGACCACTCGTCTTCATAATTCTCTCTGACTCTTTACTCAACAAGTCATTGAATTTGTTAAATCATCATCAAATTGAAGTGCACATTGAAATCGCAGTACATTCAAGCAAATTTATCATAGATCAAAGGAATCAATCCAATTATGGATTCCATATGAACGGTTTGAACTCTAAAAGTTACTCATTCTACATTTCTAATACTATTTTTGTATGAGAAATCTTCTTATTCACTTTAAGCGTTAAATATTCTGATGTATTCTAATGATGATTAGGTGTATGCCGAATGTAGTGTTACACAGGTAAAAAACTCATAATTAAGATAAAAATAAATATATAAAATTTAAACAGCTGTCAAAGGACTTGTTATTCGAAAAAAAACTTTTATAACGCTTAAATATTAGAAGCTAAAACAGCCAAAGAAAAAAGGGGAGGGAGAAAAAGAGAGCAGGCACAAAAAAAAAAAAAGAAAAGAAAAAAGTTATTGAGAAGAAAAGAAGAGTCTGCATAATATTCCACACCTACAAATATAGGCAATTAACTTTTGAAAACAGGAAAATCAAATTAAAAAAAGAGAAATATATATTTAAAAAAAGAAAGAATAAGTAAATAAATAAAAAATAAAAGAAAAAAAACGTCTCAGGTCTAAGATAGAGTCCAAAATCAGGAACAAAGGCCTGACAGAGTTCTTTTTGCCTTTTTCTTTTCCTTTTTATACTCACTATACTGTTCGCTTTAGCAGTTCTTAACAAACCAGGATCAATTATTATTCAATGTGGAAAATCCTATTTTCATCATGATATAGAAAATCCAAGATATTTTGAGCTTCTAAATTCCATTTATTATTTGACAAAGCGTTAAATATGAATTTAGTTCATTTCAATTACAGAGCGATTCTCTTATCAAGTTAGCAATGTATATGGAATTCATTTATTATATATCTTCGTGAGGCAAATCAATTTTCATTAATGTTTCCAAATTCTGCATTTTAAAAATGATTCTAAAAAGCATTTTGTTATTTTCTTTGATCTAAAATTATTCTCCAAAAATATGTGAGCATTATTACTTAATAATAAACTTTACACTGTAAAAATCTAATCGAAAAACCCAATTCTATCAAAATAATGTCTAAGGTAATCACAAAATTAACAAATTTTTAAATTATGAAAAAATTATACAAATTCCCCCCCCCCCAAAAAAAGTGCAGAATTACACCATGCAGAATGCTTCGGTGTTCGTTAACTAGATTTTTCTTGATTTATTCCAATCATCGGCACGCTTATTTTCCACTTGTCAACTTCCCACCAGAGCATTCATCTTTGGCAGCCGTCAAAATTCGACAATTGGCCGTTTCAGATTTTGAAGTTCTATTCCTTGGTAAAAAAGAAACGTTAAACTCTAACAGTGTGGTACTAAAATAAAAGAAAAAGTTCGACTACTAAAGACTGTGATTAGATCCTGGCAGCTAGAAATCAACTCTCTGGTAGGCAGATTCTGCCATTCCTCTGCAGTTAGTTTTAAGATTTTTTTCTTTCCTATTCTTGGTTGTTGTATATGTTTAAGCCTCTGGCCTGAAGCGTGTATCAGAAAATCGAAGACTTGAAAGAAAATTCAAAAGACGAATTTAGCTTGCCTTTTATATTTACATGAACCGATTAATTCTAGTAAGTACACATTTTCACAAAAAAAAAGCAACATATTTTTTAAAAAAAATTTCAACTCACCAGTAATATTTCCTTTTATTGATAGGTTAAAAAAACTGCTTCCATTTTTCCCCAAAAAATTAAATTGGTCTTAAAGATTGGGAAGTCCCTAACCAATCCCTCCCTCCCAAAAAGCTGAGGATCTTTGCAATATAAAAGTCTGCAAAGATTATGATTCAACAGAAAAAAAAACTCTCTTTCTTATTCCTTTAAAAATAAGTTCAATTATACTCTAATAAAGGATTCGAGCATTTTAATTTAGGAGATAATTCGCATATTAGGGGAAAAAAGTAAATAATTCGGAAAAAATTTCATAATAATAAAGAAAATGAAATCTTCGATCGTAAATTTCAAATTATCATGTGAGAACATATCATGTGAAAACATATCTTATGAGAACATTATAATGTGTGCGTTATTATTTGTAAGTCATTATTTATCTTAATTTAAGTCGTTAACCAATTTAACCCGGTATGAAATAATGTCATGGGTTCTCTTTCCCTCTCTTTCTCTCTCTATATATACAGGTATATGAACATATATATATAATATAATTTTTTAAACTTCCTTTTTAATTTTTCTAAATGGCAAACAAAGCTTTGGAGCTCGGCCGATTTTGAGATGAAATAACAGCTATGGTGCCATAGTTCTTCGTCAGCCTTTTAAAAATGCATCTGCTGTCAAAGAGGCATAGGTCATAATAAAGCAATACGGTAAAAGCAGGCCAATCTTTTAAAACCGCATCTGCTTTCAAAGAAGCGTACATAATAATAATGCGATACTGATAAAAGCAGGTAAAAATATTTTTTGTCCGTAAATTTCGGAAACATCAAAACCTCCAAATCTAAACATCATGTTCTCAATCATTTAGAAACAGGGGATAACAGCCTTTGATGCTATAAATCCTAATCTCCTAATTCTTCCAAGTTCAAGATCATGTTCTCACATGATAATAAACAAAGATTATTCAAGACAAGTACCAAATGTGAACTATACATTTCGAGAAATATTAGAAAATCTGTAAATGAATTTGACTATCCAATTAATTTCTTAATGGCCATAAATTATTATTCTACTAATGTTACATTACTTTTACGCGAATGGTTCAAAATACCTTCCTTATCAAATATGGCTCATTTAAAATGCAATGATACAATGCTATAAATGTATTTGGAAAAGGTAAAATCAAAATGGTAAGATCATTTTCTTTTTTCCATTTTCATTCTTCTATAATTATCGGCTTATACAAATAATATAATTATCTGGTTACAATTAAATTTCCGAAGTACCAGCCCATTTGGGCAAAAAAAAGGAATTTGCGGATTAAATTACATTTAATCAATTAACTGACATTTTGATCAAAAATCTAAAATTTAAAAAGATAATCTTATCGGTAAGAAGGAATACAAAGGTAGATTTCGTTCATTTAAGTTAATGTGTGCAAATTCCTTTCAGTGCTTAAACAAAAAATATTACCACTGAAGCAGACATTTTTAAAGATTTTATTACTGTCACGTAATTCAGTAGCATTTAATGAAAAATAATCCATATTAAGATAACAAATTTTATAAAAATAAAATACAAACGGGATTGTTTCACATTTTAAAATATACTATAGAAAAAAAGTTCGAAACCTTTTTTCTAAGAGTCATAAGATTGTATCAGCCACCAATAACTAAAAAGATATTATTCTACATTTCAAATAGATTTGAAAAAATTAATTATACCTTGCAATTCTTTTTTAAACTAGATACGGAATATAAGAACAATGCAGATAAGATAATCGTATGTATAGAATGACTTATGATAGAAATTTTGCTTTCATAATTCCCCTTATATTATATTATATTTGGGAGAAAATCGCCTCTTTCCTTAATTAATACTTGACACCTTTTGGCCACCAGCTGGTTTGCTGGGCTTAATGGTTGCTAAAATTTTAAATTAAATATTTTATAAATCTTTATTTTAATAGCTTTGTCAGCCAGATATTTCTGTTTCAAATTTTGATAGATGTAGAATTTCTGCTTAGATGTCTTACGCCGTTCTGTTCATTTTACTATGCATTTCTCTTAATTTTTATCAGTTCCCCTGAAATTAATTCAAAAATTAATACATTTTGTTAATGTTACCTGATTTATAACCTATAAAAATGTAAAATGTAGTATTTTTTTTCTTCGTGTTAATAGTATTTTGTACATAAATTTAAAATTTTTACAGATTTTCCCCAAATGTAAATCAGTGTAAGCTTGCTTTCGTGAAACTTGTTTTGCCGATAATTATTTGCTTTAAGAATAGGATAGTAATTCGAATTGCAAAACAAAAGCGAAAAATAAAAGAATTTGCCGTTTTAATAGAGAAATTTATCGATAACTTTGGTCTTTCAGAATTCTTAAGATTTTGTTCATATTATTGTTTATGATTTGTTTAATATTCGTTCAGAATTCTTAAGATTCTTTTTTTTTTTGGGGGGGGGGGGATAAGCCTAAGATATTTTTTTTAAAAAATTGGTTAGATATAGAGTAACATTTATGCAAGCAAAAAATTGAAGTCGTTGAAAGGATAGTTTTGAATTTTCAAATCAAAATCGGTAAGATATTATTATCAAAATTGGTAATGATATGATATTTTGGTACTGTAATATTTTCGGTGCCAAAAAATTGTATCTTTTTAATTTAATTAAAATTTCAAAACATATCTTCGATATGCACATTCTCACTCTCACTCGCCAACTTAAACTGTAGGATAATCGATCTAGCCTATAGAATTCCAACACAGAGATATATTGATTATAAGTAAAGATAAGGGATGGAATGAGAATCATATCTGTTGCACTGTTGAATATTATATTTATGACTATTAATTGGAATAAAAATGATTATGACATCTGTTTTTTATATGTACTTATGTTATGACTATAATAGTTGTCGTTTTTTGTATGCGTATAAATTCGGAAATGTGGCCGCCATCGGAGCATAGGATCGACAAGTTAACAAAAGCTTCAGATCAGTTATGGCGATCTAACAATGGTGTAATCCATTGATCTTTATCGCCAAATTTAAATCCGTCACCAATGAGTTACTAAACCGTTGGCGAAGATGTTATAATACGTAAGTGCTTATTTAAATTGCTAATTTATGTTTATTGTATGGAATATGCAAAAACATACTGATAATTGTTTTACGTGTAATAAATAGTGCAAAATATAATTCATAATTTCAAAGCAGCCGATTTAATGTCTTCGCAAGATAACCAACATTTGTTTAGTATGTTGATTGATCACAATAGAAGTTGCTTTTAAATTCAATATTTTCTTAGAATAGTAAATTTTTTTTAAAAAAAAGTAACTTGATTTGTTTTAAAAGGTATTTTTAAGATGAAAAAAAGAGACAAAGCCAACTCACTCTCATTCTATCTTCCAAGATAAATATTATAATAAAATACATTCAAAGGAATTAAACATACCCAGCTTTTGAAAAAAAAAATTAATTAATCTTTTTCTAAAATATAATATTGACAACAAAACTTTCCGCTCCATTATTTCCATTTAATTAGTTTTCTTCAAGCTATTAAAATTTAGTTCATGTGTAACTTATTTTCCTTTAGTTAATGTTTCTTTAATTTTTATGCAAAGTAAATAAAGTTTTTTTGGTTCTTTTTTAAATGAGAATAACAATTATAATAGATTGACAATATATCATATTAAAAAAAGTCAAAGTTAAAGATTGAAAATTCTCTTTTAACTTTTAATTTCTATATCACTGTAGCTATCAAAAAACTTTTAAATGCAAAAATTTGTCCTTTTAATGAAACGCTTCTCGCCTAATTTTATTTATTTTTCTACCTTTATTAATTAAGAAATTATGGAGAAATGAAGTAATTGGAAAGTCTACCGCATTAGTACCGTTACTTACCAGTTTTAGTCCTTTTTCAACTGGATCAAGATGATCTACGAACTCTTTTGAATTTTTTGCTTTTCTCACAACATATCCGACATCGATTAAAATTCAATAAAAATTGCTCTTACTATCGTGTTAACGCGATAACATAGGCAATGCCTTAGGGTGGGTTTATTTTAGGGATCACAATATGTGAAAGCTTGCAGAAATTTCCCAAAAGTTGTATCATGCGAGCCATTACAATGGGTAATTCTCCTACAAAGAAATTTCTTAAAATGCATATACCTAAAACATTTTAATATTGAGAGTTCCAATTTAGAATTTATATTATCAATTTTCATTTAAAATGTTGATTTGAAACATGATATTATGTCTTTTTCTGGTTTATATTTATTCCTTATAAAAGAATTCGTATATATAAAAACAATTGTAAGCGAACCGTCAAGACAAAAACAAAGACAAAGAAACAAAAGCAGAGCTACGGAAGAATATTGCAATTGTTAAGCTCTTGACAACATATTTGATAAGATTAAAATGAGTTACTTAATTCCGACAGCTCATAAATGCTTCGTCTTTATTTGCAATAAAAAAAACTTACGAAACTGACTTTTCTTTCTTTCGTCATTCTTCAATCAATTTAATTAGACCATTACAAGGCATGAAATCGGAGTAATTTTGCTCGAAAATCTTTTAAAAAATAAACTAAGATTCTAATGGCATATTTAACTATGAATGAAATAAAATTACGGTCGGATGTTAATTGTTCTGTTTCAGAAAAAAAAACGAGCAAGAGAATTCAAGGTTTAATATGCGGTCAAAATCTCGATTGTGAAACGGAAACCCTCTTCTTCAGCAATATCGTAAATAACTTATGCATCTTGTGTTCTGAAGGTATATTGCATATGCATGCGGTTAAAACGCAAGGTAGTTGTTGGTTCATAGGTTAATTGTCATTTTGTAAAAAGAAAAGTAGACCGGTAGTTTCTCGGTCGTTTATTATTTTGAGCAGTGAAGTGAGATTTTTGTGATATCAGAATCAGTCAAGGAGAACGAAACGACCGGATGGAAAGATTTATATTCAGATTGATTCTCTGCAATTAGGGCTTTTAGAATCCAATAGCTGAATGAGTCACTTCTTCGTGAAAAACGATTCCATCAGAAATGATACGACTCAAATGATAGATTTGTATGATAAGGAATAGATCAATAAAAAAGAAGGAAAATATGAGATCATCTGAAAGTGAATTATAATAAAACCTGATCATAGAAGGTTATCTTATGGGTTAATAATTTTATTACGTTGCAAGAAATACAAAATTTTGCATATCATTTATCTATATTACAAATTGTCAAAAAAAAAAACGTGATTCCTATTCATGTATTCATTCAATCATATTCTCACAAAGCAATTTCAGTATTTAAGACTAGCTAATCTTCGATGGAAAGAAATTATTGCTTTAAGATAACTATTACATTTTCTTTTTGTAGTTGCATCTGTTAAAATCTATTGTTCAGATAAGAATGAATGGTTTTGCTTCGAAAGAAAATTAATCTTGAAGTTATCTTTCTGAATGAAGGCTAAAAAATTTGTCGTCATTTACTTAAGTAATTTTCTTGCATCATATCTATCTTTTGTCATAAGCTTCAATTAAACAATTCAAATAGAAATGTTTCTTATTTTAAATTCAAATATTTCAGGTTAATAAAAAGTAAAAGACAATATTTAATGCTTTTTGCATTTTTATAACTAATTTTAAAGTCTTATTTATTTCTGAAAGGAAATTCATTCTTGTAGGAAAGGAAATTCATTCATTCTTGTATCTAATTAAGTTTTAAAAAGGATTTTAGGCAAAATAAATCAACTTCCTGAGCTTAGGATTTTACATACTTACCAGTGTTTTGATTGCCCTATACATGGGCTCGAAATAAACATAAAACAATAAAAAACTTCATTAATAATTAAATTTTAATAATTTTAAAAAAACAGTTTTCCCTTACATTTTTTATGCTTTTCTTTTTTTTTCTTTAACAAATTAGAAATAATTGGTTTCGAATAATTGTAAAAAAAAAAAGACTTATTGCTTTATTTATGATTTTGCTTTCAAATTGAGGGTTTAGAATCTTCTCTTAAAAGTTTTAATTCAGATGTTGTTTCTTATAGCAATTGTCACTAACAAGCTCTCTGAAGTAGTCAGCGATTTAAGCCTAATCAGCGTCTCGTGTTTCATAGTAGTACCAACTAAGGCCAAGAATACGACTTTTGCTACTCACGCATCACAATCGCTTGCACAGCCCCCTTTTATATGGGGGCACATTCACTCAGTCATTGATTTCTTGAACTGCTTGTAACTTTCGAAAATAATGTTCTTTATTTATAATAATCAGAAAAATGAGTCTTGAAGATCCCAATTCAATTTGTAGTGAATCCTGACCAAATTCATGTATTTCAAAGGAAGTATAGGATTAATGGACGGCTTTAAAAAAAATAAGAGAAACGTTTACCTAAATTAGTTAAGAAAAGAAATAACAATTTAGCTTTTTAAAGTTCCGCTCATGGCACTAACAATTTATAAATAAAAAAAGAACTATAAAACTTCAAAGAAAAAGTGCCAAGAAATATAGTAAATATACAGTGGCATTCGCTTCGCTGGAAAAGTAATTAAAACAACGTAAGTTTTCCAGTAATTTAACTAGTTATTATAATGTATGAAACAATCAGTAATTAATTGTGTTACGTAATGCTTATTTTTTTTATCAATCCCGCTTCATTACTTTCGAAATGTTGCGTGAGACTGTCACACAAGATCTTTTTAAGAAAAAAAAAATCTCATTCGTTCTGTGTCATAGCTATTATATTTTTCCTGCTAATTATGGTTTATTTTCTCCTATATTAATTATTTGATCTTTTTTTATGTATAAGACTCCAAAAAACTTTTTTTTCTACTCAAGCAGTGCAATAAATAGTCTCACTCAATCTTCTGTCACAGTCCAACCCATTCACACGTGAGCTGCATTCTTTAAATTCATCTACGAGAGCCAACGCATAGAACTTTCTATTTCACCCACAAATCATTATTTCAATCCAGGAAACACTGTCATTAAATGCAGAGTTACAAATGTTACCAATAATGTGTATCCTACGAAAGATAAAGCAACCTGTTAGTTAATAAACAAGCAGAATCAATCATAATTTTACTGATACGATTCTCTTGCCATCTGTCGGCTAAGAACTGAACCAAATAACTGACGGAAATTACATAACCGAAAGGTGAAGTAAATTCCCAGGAGAAGTTTCTTTAAGAAGAAAACTAGCCTTATTAAAAATAACGATTACAAATTATCAGTATAAGTTGTTTGTTTTTAAATAATAAATATTACTGAATATTAGATTTGCAAAAAATTGTTGTTTTCTTTAACTTTGTTTAACATTTTACATGAAATGTTACTGTCTGAGTATCATAAAATAACTGATTATTTAATTGTGTGTAATTTCGAGGCACATACATTCATTTAAATTTATAGAACGGAATAATAACTATATAATTTATAAACATGTGCACTTACCTAATTCGGGAAACACGATTTCTTCGATGTATCATTTCGTACTAAGTCGAAAAATGCTATAATTTAGCCTTCTTTGATGGATTTATTACCAGAATTTACTTCTGAAAATGGAAGAATCTTGGGTTCCAGAATTCTTGATAAGCCTTGATTATTCATGAAATAAAAAAAATGAATAATTCTTGTCATTAGTAAGGAGAAGCTTAATTGGAATTTAAATATTATTTGGAATTTTAAAATTACACCATTTCAGTTGCAATGTAAGATCTGAGGAAAACGATTCAACGGCTGTTTTTTAGAATACAAAAGTATTGCCACATATAAATAGTAAACTATTTGCATAACACTCATGTTCAGCTTCCAAATTGATTTTTTTTTATTTTATTGCACACGTATTAAAGTATTGATACACTGCACATTTATCTCTTTCAGATAAAGGTGCGGAAACTTTTGAAAATGTCTGTATAATTGAAAAATGTGGAAAAAAAGCAAACGCTGTAGTTTAGAAGTGAATTAGAATTAGAAGTTTCGCATCATTTGTATGCGATTTTGAAAAATTAATACTACTAATTTCATTTCATTTATTTTATTTTTTAATAAAAGTGAAAACGTAAGGAAGTAGAAATTAAGTGGGTGAAAAAATTTGGGAGGGGGGGGGGATTTCGGAACTAAAATTATCGTCTGTCACTTTTTTTGAGTTTGAATTTTGGTAACATTTAAAAAATCGTTTGATTTTAATCCTCTCTTGTTTACTTTTCTATGCTCTATTTACTATTTTAAAACGGTTCGTAGTTGTAAGGAAACAAATAATATCCGAAAACTGAATATTTTTATAAAAGAGTTTATTAATAATAGTGGTAAAGAATTTGAATTCACTAAATAGGTAAATTATTTCCATTATGCAGTATGACGTTTGATAAAATGCTTTGAAGGAGAGATTCTCGAATTGAAAAAAAAAGGTAAAATAAGATATATTAAATTTGACTCAACCTAATAACAATTTATATTAAAAAAATCTTTACGAAAAATCCGCGCTTGAATACTATAAAATTTTCAAGAGTTTATCAAAACGCTTTCGACTTCAATTTAATCTCAAACTGTTCTAGGAATGCTCAAATCATCCAAATTAAGTGGACGTTCAGTTAGAATTTTTTATTATTATTGTTATTAATGCAAAAAATAATAAATTTAGACTTCTGCGTGAAAATCGAATAATCTAGAAACTTACTGTAATCTTGTCTTAATTGAAGGTGAAAAAAAATTTTACGTTTTTGTTTCTGATATATGTATAATTGTACGGAGAAGTAGAAACAAGGAACTTAATTCAAAGAATAAACAACAAATTTGGAACAATAAAACTTGGTAGAGAAAATGTTCTTACATGGGTTCTTACAAATGTTCTTACTTATTTTCTTATTCTCGTGCCAACATCAGCTTTATTATTGATGGAATAATGAATCCTATTAATTATTTATTTAATTTTAAAGAAATTAAAATTCTTAGTTTAAAATTTGAGTAGATGAAATGCATTATTGTTTATTTATTATCAAAAAAATAATCCAAAGTACTCAATGTCATTCCCTTTCTTTCTGGAAAGAAATTAGCAAATGTATTTAATTTATAAGAAAATTGCAAACATGCTCAAAAAATGTTTTAATAAAATGTTTACTTTCATGAGATTTACTAAAAAAAATAAAATAATTTAAATTCATAACCATATTAAAATTTTATTATACAAAATTTAACGCTTTCTTTAAAATTACTACAAAGTTTATGCAGTATTGTTTCAAAAAAATAAGCACAATTTCATAAATCTGATTAATATAATATTTTTAGATAAAATAAAGGCCTTTTTATGTCAAGATATTTTTTTAATATTTGATAAGTCTGTAATCTGATAATAAATTCGATGAACAAGAAAATGGAGAAAATAATAGGCATAAATATAAAATTAATGTCCCAGAAACGTCGTACGGATAATCGCTGTTATCGAAGCGATGTCGATCTTATCAGGTTTGGGTACTATCAGCTAAAAGAGTTGACAATACTGAGTTCCTCGAAAATATTTATAGTTTTCATTGTGGCAATATCATCAAATTTTCAATTTCTTAATCAAAAATTACAAAATAATTGATAATTTTTTCCGGCCTTTCAACAAATTTTTGCAATATTTACTCTGTATAGTTGCGAATCATGTATGGTGAGAATAAATATGCTGTAATTCAAAATATCACACACCAAGTTAATGTATTTTTTATAACTGACTTTAATTTTTTAAAATTTTCAATAAATTTATAATTAGTTTAGTAAAAACAAGATTTTTTTACATTCTGAAGAAATTTCTGAAAGAAGAAAAAGAATTTTAATTTCTTTTACTGTTTTAATCGATAGTTTTGAAGCAATAGGCAATTTTATCTCGAGTAGCAATTTGATACATTGTTGCAATTGAATGTAATTATATTTTTTAAATTCCTGTATCCATATTTATAAGTTTTTTTATGTTTTAAATATGTTTACAACTTTTAGACATACTATTTGCTGAAAACCGAACATGAATACATATTCATAAACATACATCTGCATGTATCCATCATCGAATATATGAAAAAATTTTAATATATGCAAGCGTAAATACATCTACATATTTGTATGAGACCTTCGTATATGCGTACATACATATTAATGCATTACGTATTCATATCTACAACTCCGAGTGAAGAGGTAAAAAAATTGCTGACCTAAACAAACTCTTAAAAAAAATCCCTATAATTTCCTTACCTGGATTGACATGTGTAGAAAAATATATATCAAAGTCTCACATGGATAAATAAATCTTTCGTGAACTTTTCTTAGTTTCGTTTCTTGCCTTTCTGTGTTGATGTATTTGTCACCATTTCTTGTACATAAATCGTGTCTCCCGGGATGGAATAAAGAGTTAGAGTTAAGTGCCTTTTCCTTCATCG
>JAOUZG010019159.1:17663048-17684307 GCA_026289955.1 Argiope argentata | reverse complement strand
ATATATATATATATATATAAAGAGAGAGGGAGGGAGAAATAGCTTATGTATGTGTGCATATTATGTTTTTATGTAAATGCATCTAGATATGTGAAAAATTGAATTATCATTAAAGTAGTATTGACCAGCAAAATATTTACTTTGAATGAAAATAAAGTTTTTTCAAAATTATAGTCTGAAAAATCATCTGTCGATGATACCTCTGAAAGCAAAATTATCGACTGTGTCGACGTTTTCAGCACTATCGATAGTTGAGGAAGACTACAGGAATATTAAATGAATTTTCTAAAACAATACAGAATTAATTGAGATCAAAAATAGAAAAATCAAGTTTTAAATTATTATAAATTTCTACAAAGTATTTTTCACATAAATAAAAAAATGAAGAAAAAAATAAACAAAGAGAAGAAATTTTTGTGTCAAATTTGTTTTTCAAATATATAATATTAAATATATGTAGGTAACGTGTCCTAAATCTCGCACTTCTCTTCTCTTCTTATCTTAGTTACTCGAACATTCAAATTTATGATAACATATCTTGAACCATGTTTATGTTTACTACTTGAAGAGGCATACCTCTTCGATAAAAATGAAATTATTTTCATAATACATTATCGAGAATGCCTCATTGGGATTTTAAATATATACTAAAAATAGTTTACAGACTTTTGTAAAATATATTCTTAATACTTAATGCTAAAATAAATTCAATGTTTGATTTCATATTATCGTTTTGAAATGAATGGTTTCTGAAGCATTAAAAATGTCAACAATATCTAATTTCCAAAATGATGAATGTAAAAAGACAACATGGTTCATTCGTATTTCCGTTGTGCAATCTTTACTGCAAAAACATTTGAATACGATTGAAATATTTTAATAAGGTATGGAATGCTGTAAAGACTATTGTTTATTAAAAACAAGTGTATTTTCGAAGTATGAAAAAATTTTTAAATGCAAAAAAGTCCATTGTAGATTAATTCTATTCTCATTGGTTTAAAGAATTCTATTATTATTGGTCGTTATTATTGTCTTAACGAATGTTCTTATTGTGTTATTGCTAGTGTTCACTTCAACTAATCATTAATCTATTGACCAGCTTAAAGAATTGAAATTTAATGATAGTCATTCAACAATTAGAGATCTTATTCTGTTTGATCTTATTGCATTTAATTTCTGTCAAGAAATTCAGAAACAAATTTAGGCTTACAGCACATTGTATCCACAATTATTTAGAGAATTTTTAATTGGTTCGAAAGATAAAAGGTTTATGAGCATCCAGATATGGTTTCTCAAGACGATTCTTTTTTTTTAACGCATCTTTACCAGTGGTGAAATTTGAATCTATGATATATGAATCTATTAGATGGATGTTGCTTGAAAAGTGAATCAAGAAGAAAAATAAAAGCATGTCAATTAAAATATTTAAACATTTTATGTTTGTGTAAAGAAAATAGACTTAATTATCATTAATGTTACATTTATTATATTTTAATCCTTAGAATAATAGTATTTAAAATCCTTCAGAGAAGAAAAATTGAAATTTCGAACTAAACATGCATGAAGTTTCCAAACGGGAAAAAGTTTTATTACATATGATCATTCTGACTTTTAACAAGAAATCGTGAAATAATATTCCTTTAAAAAGAATTTATATCCTAAATTATTCATCATTTATTAGAATTGATATGTTAGTGTATTACATTGTTCAGGAATGAATGCAAGATCTATTTACATTACTAAACTTTTGATTACAAAAGTTTCTTTTAAAAAATTCTGTGTTTTCTTATTTGCTATATTAACAAATAAATAGAGATTATTTGTATAAGAAAGAATAATGAGAATACAGAACTAAAAGAAATTAACAGATTATATTCAGGAACAGTATTGTAATGCTAATGCTCTGAATTTAAGAAAAGAGTTTTTGTGAAAGCTGACTTAATTTTTCTGCGTTATTGTTATTGCCAATGAAATACGGTCAGGTTAAAGCAATTATTCCATTATGTTTGCGTTCTTTCTTACTCTGATAAATTTTGTTTAGTATGATTTTGCTTGTATCTTATTAATTGAGATCAGAAAGATAGTGTACAACATCCATTTTAAATCGACCTTAATCAACGCAAAAGCTAATATGTATGTAAACATTTGCTTATTTGTATACCAATTTGTATCTGAGATGGCTTCGGTTCACATCAGCAAGAAGAATAAAAAAAATCCATTATACTTCAATAGAATTTCGAATTTTAAATATTATTTTATCTTAAATAAGTTTCCGTTTGAATTCCTCTACTAATAGGGGTAAGCCATTGATCCGAAAAATCTTCCATTTTGTTATCCTTAAGATAAAATTGGCGATTATCCTTAAGCGTCATTTGAAACTGTTAAAATCATAATCAATTTTATTCCAATAACAGTACTTACAAGTTCTCAAAATTTATAATGGAAGCAAATTAAGAATTAAATAGTAAAAATACTGAAAGCTCTGGAAAGCCTTTTAAGGGTGAATTATTCTTCAATATGCTACTATAATTAGAAAACAAGAGTAACTGTTTGGAAACGAGAAATAAGAATCCTACAGTATAATTATATAAAAAATACCACAGCTAAAAAATACATTTTTTCAAGGATTAGAAGTAAAACAATTAAAATCAGATATATACTAAATTAAAAAATGTGAAATTTAAAATTATATTTGAAGACTTTCAAAGAATAGTAGACTTGCCATCTCTAAATATATCAAAAGATAGTACGAGTATTTGTTTATTGTCTAAGCAAAAACAATGTGACACTATGTTCCTGTCATTTTAAATCAAGTTACTTTACCAATTCCTTAATTATCATATCAGAACTTACTCTTTTTTTTAACAAATTGCTGAAAATCGTATCCATTTCTAAAAGTTTACACAAATTCTCACAAAGTTGAAAATATTTTCATTCTTAAATAAGAAATTCGTACTATTTTGTTCTCAAATGATTTCACGAACAGAGCCAATTTATGTTCGTATGCAAGATATCATCTATGTTTCTGTAACTTAACTTTCAAGTAGATTAAACAAACGTAGATTCAAAGCATAATATAAGAGGTTGAGATATGTTAAATTAAGTGCCCTGCGAACTCTGTCATGTGAGAGTATCACGTGCATTGGTACCTTGTCTAATTCCACATTCTAATAAATTTGAATCAAATAAAAAGAAAAAACGGAACTTTTCTTTTTGTGGTATAAATGATAGTTTTCTAAAATGAATTCTGTTTATAACTGAATAATAAAATCTGCTTAAAAATAAAATCTTTATTTTCCCACCGCTAAATGATTAACGAATTCAGTTTATTTTCCCCCACGCTAATGAAATTAGGCTTAACATGTTTTCTTCCGATTATTTCAATGATTCTGTTTATTTTCTTAATGTTCGATGCATTTAAAATTAAACATTGTTAACTAATCGATTTTTCGGATTCATTTTGAAATACTTTCGAATTAAAATAATACAGAATAAAGAGAATTGAAAATTTCTCCTCTGTATATCATTACCCCAACGGGCATAGGAAATTCACGCATTTGTGTTGCCTCAATTGAAGTTGAAAATTCAACATCAATAGAGTGGGTTTTGATTTTTTTTCAATGGATTCGAACTTCATTTTGTTTAGGCTAGGTATAATTGTTAGATCAATTATATATATTAATTGTCATTATTTAATAAAAAGTACCTAAATTACAATTTTTCTTTGTAGGCCTAAATAGGAATTGACTTAATTTTTTATGTTACTTGTTTTTATTTTAAACTTCAAAAATATTATTATTAAATTTAAAAGCCCTTACAAATATAAAATAAGACATATTACAAGAAATTCAAGGTTTGCATATGTGATTGTTCTAATTTCTTTAATAATCGATAGATAACGGAACTAATCGTGAAGGTTACTTTATTCGTTGTTGTAAACATTAATAGATGTCATTTAGTTTAAAAAATAAGTAGAAAATTATAGAAAATTTTTGGAAAACTAATGTACCGTGAAGCAATCTCTGAGTAATGCAACCAAAACCACACCTCATATTCGATTCATAAGTAAGGATATGATTGGATGCGAATTCTATTTTATTGACTCTAATAATCAGTTTCTGCACGTTGCCCCACCTTTTTAGTTTGTTATTTAGGACGACCGTTGCTTCAGACATTGGCCGTGTAACAGGGTGAAAGAAAGGGTGTTTTCACTTCATTACAACATTGTATCGTTATCTTATGAATGGGAAGGATGATGCAATCTCAAAATTTTGGAGATATTTCAAACCACAAAACGGTTGTGTTCAAGGTTTGTGCGTGGTCACAAAATATAAGGCTCATTTCAATAACAAAAGTAATTAAAAGTATGCGGAACACTAAAGTATTCATTCTCATGGTAAATTATGGATGCAATTTTGGAAGAAAAACTTGGTAAAGAAATGCAAATTTTATATTAAATTTTTTTCAGGGGTGTATTTTGTAAATCTGGATAAGTAAATGTCACGTTTTAAGAGAAACTAAACATAAATGAAAATGATAAATAAAGTTAACATAAAAAGAATGAGCTTTGAAAGATACAGGTTTTATTGTTTTCGTACAAGATATGTTATGTAAATTCTCGCTGCTTGCTTCAATTCACTTTGAACAACAACAACAAAAAATGAAAATGAAATCTGCTATGCATATTTCAATGTATCATGTCAGAACATCATTTCTTGAACGGCCAAGCACCACGCGCTCGTGCAAGTTAAATTATATTTTTATTCATTTTAATCGTTTCATGAATGGATCATTTTAGTATTGTGAACGACCCAAGAAACTTTGTCTCGCAATGATTAATTAAAAAAAAATATCCCATTTCCTATTTATTTCATTTCATATAATCACGCGCTCAAAACGACCTCTTTCTAGGTTTTATTTGCTGTAGCCATTAACTTATTTTAAAAAATCTGAGCTTTTGTAAATGCAATAGCAACACATTATTAAAAGCTGATTTTTTTAGATGATCGTGCAGATAATAATTTTTATATATGTATTTCGACTACGGATTTTCTGAACATCATGTTCTGATATGATATAAAAAAGGAAATATATGTATTTTGTTTTGATTTATGAAATATTTGTTTTAAAAAAAATTGTTGTTGAAAGATTATATGATTTATTATTTAATATATCATCGATTAACTCTAACTAAATTTTGATAACATTTCAAGTAATGAAAAATAATGGCAAAAAGTTTTAGAAAGAAAATCGATTTGCTTTTATAAAAACTACATTTCCAATTGTTTTTTAAATATAAATTAAGACCAAGAGATTCAGTTTATTGCCTTTTTTATTTAACGAAAATGCCTTAATTTTAGAGTTTTTATTTTCGTTTAGTTCTTCTGATATTTTATAAATGAGATAATGATAATATCAGAAAGATTCATAAATAGGAATCATTTTTTGAAGTTAATGCATTGTTTACCCGTTCTAATTTTTGAGGTATAGAAATGTCTTCAGGTTTTCAATCATAAGTCTGTCCTAACAGAGGGTGGAAAAGGAATAAAATTAAATAATATTTTTGTGACTTATGAACTAACAACAACAAGCTAAACAGTTTAGAGGTTCATCATCAAAATTTAATGTTCAAACTGTAAATGTTTGAAGATATTTTCCTTCGGGAAATATCAGGTATTAAATTTGTATTTACTTGTAGTAGGTATTCTTTCTGAAAATATGTAGCAAAATAGCTTGTATGCGGAAAACAACTTTTTAAGCTTCTCTGAAACCTTTCTTTAAACTTTTGTAGCCTAATACAAAAAGAAAAAAGTATTTACAGCTTCATACATTATTTTTTAACTTAGCTGAATTTCTGGATATTGTCAACACATCTGAATTTATGTAATCTTTTTATTGTTATTCTCTATATTAGTATTATTTTTTTAAAAAAAGATATTTTGCCCTCTTATTTTGCTGCACATTAGTCTGCATACCATACTGAAAAGTTATTTGAGTAAATGTTCAACCATAAATTAATAGAAATATTTAAATTGCTAATCTAAATTTTTCATACATAAGTTTTCAAATGGAGGATGATGTTAGTATCCTATGAGAGGTGTTAAAAAATTTGTTTGAAACATTGTATTTCCTAATTAACTTAAGTTAAAGTATTCTTATCCCTTTATAGCATTCTTAGTTTAATCCTTTTATTTTCTTATCTTAATTTAAACTTTCCATCCATAAGAATAACGAATATTTTAAGTTAAATCTGTTAATTTAGAGTGACATTTTATGAATTTGGAGCTGATGAGACCACAATAAAAATACAATTCGTTCTAATAATTAATTTCCATTAAAAGGTAAGAATTTTAATAAAAGAGTACGATAATGTTTTCAGTACAACAACAAATCAATAAAATTCAAAAAAAAATATAAAAAAAGAAAAAAATTAATTTAATTATTGAGTACTATATATAGCAGACAAGTACTGAAATGCCTTAGATGCATATGAAATTACTAGTTTTTGATCATAGTGGACACAAGATATGAGAGAATTTATCCACTTCTATTCACCTTTATTTATTTAGAAAAATGGAAATCTATTGATTTTTAAAAAATTATTTACTTTTAATTCATATTAATTAAAAATATTCGTGCCCCTTTATTTACTTAGGATTAAGAAAATTTATTGCTTTTTCGAATTATTCACTTTTAATTCATATTAATTTGAAATTTAAAAAACTAGTGGAAAAATCTAAGTAAAAATTATGTAATTAGCTAAGCTTCTTTATGCCTTTTAAAAATCTGCAGAATATATTTACTACAGACAATTTATGAATTTGGAACTGATGAGACCACAATAAAAATACAATTCTTCCTAATAATTAATTTCCATTTTTTTAAATATATTTTCTCTTTCTTTTTGACTTTTTAGAATACCTGAATCTAGACATTGACTCTACTCTCTAAAAAGAATGACTGGATTACATCAAAAACCGTTATTAATTTATTAATATTTGTAACCATGATAGGCAAAAAGACTAAATAGTAGTTGTTCAAATTGGAAGTAAGATCTATACTGGGAAATAATTATCCATCATACTTGCCTATAATTTACCCAGCAAAGACAATCACTGTCATATCCTTCTGAATGACAGCAAAAATTACTTTAGAATCTGAAAGTAAGTTATTTATAAATCAAAGATATTCTTAAAGTAGTTGAGTTTTTCGTTCCATCTCAGTGGCATTCATTCATAATAAATTACTCTGATTTTCGTATCATTCATTGTCAGTTGCGCTGGTCAAAGAATCTTGTCATAGATGAACTCCGGCGAAAGAAGAAGCTGATTGGCATTCAAGTTTGCAAATCAAACCATAGAAAAATGTTAAAGTGTTACAATGTTGCAATGAAAGGTGTAGTAGAACATTTTATTGTGATATTCAGAAATTATTGGAGAAAAAGAAATGAAACAAAAAAATACGTAAACAATTTCATCAAATTTCAAATGCCTAAATAATATCAAGATTCAACATAAAATGATAAACAAGGACAGGACAAAGAGGAGTAAACCAATTCAAATAATTGTGTTTTTGCGGTGAAAGCTTCATAATCCAAATAACATCTGCCATACTCAAGTAATTACTTTTGTATAGAGGCTATGTTATTGGGCAACAAACCCTAATGTTGCGAGTTCGATCCTCTGCCCGCACGCTCAATCATATCCGCATCCCCACAATGGTGATTCACGACCTAGAATAAGTAAATTTCGTACAGTTGCAGTGGTGCCCCCTACCGGAAGCAAATGACGTCAGACACATAAGAAAACAACAGCCAAGATCACTACCAAATCAAACACACATTCGCCATATGCCTGGCACAATTATATCGTTCGTCGCACCACTCACTGTTGGAGAAATATGTAGTGAAAGCTTCAAAAGCCAGATAACAGCTGTCGTACAAACGCAGTTACTTTTGTATAATGGTTATGTTAATCGACCACAAACCATAATGTTGCATGTTCGGTCCTTGGTCCACACGCTCAATCCTATCTGCATCCCTTACACTTCTAACAAATAAACTCATTATTCGACTAAATATCATCATTTGATATAAATACGATTTTTGTGTCCACGCAATAGAATATTTATCATACTATGCCATTCCCTGTCCTAGATTTTTTTTAACTAATCCAGTTCTTTAAAAAAAAATCTATGTTTTGAACTCTTGACAACCCCGGAATACCTCCCCAAATATCACATTTAATGAAGGTTTAGAAGAGGAAATATTCAGCGTAAAGTTGAACTTTAATCCACTGATAGGCTCCTACCACGGGACTATTTTTACTAAAGACCCTAAAAATCCCCCTCGTATCTTCCACTCCCCTAGTCTCCCCTAAATGCTCAAGATATGAAAGTCAAGGAACAGTCATCTGTTCCCTCAGAAGCTGTTTGAAGGCTCCGATCACTTTTTACAGCAATCTAATATAGACCGGAATGTTTTGGGTTATAGATGGTAGGTGAGTAACAAATATCGGTGAATAAAGAGAACCCCTCTCAAATCAAAACAAGTACAAGTTTTTTCCCCCCTGAAATAAAGAAAAGTTATACTTTTCTATCTTAACGAGCATACCGTCTCCAATCATATTTGGATTGTGAAACACTTTAGCAGAAACAACTTTTTTTTCTATAGGTACCATTGTAAAATAAAACAATGCATTACAAATCGAAAAAATACTGAAAGAAATTTATGCTAATGTAATGTTTATTTATAATACATAACTTTTTAAAATATTCTTTCTAAAAAGTTTATTTTTGCCAAAGTTTATAAATTTGGCAAAAATAAAACGCAAGTTTACTTTAAAATAAATTTATTTTGCGCAAATTTACCGCCTTAATAAAATAATAATTTGATAGTATATGCTTGAAGGACATAGTTCTACTAAACTTGCTGTCTTCCCATTTCTTCACAATATATCCATTGCAATTTTTTGAAGTGATACAAAAAGCAATCATATGTTTTTAGCAGTCCGCTCTTGATTATCTCTGATATTCATCTCTAATCTCCAAAACATTCATTAGAGACACTATCTTGTTTATTACTAACTTCAAAGCCATTCAATGATAGACTTTCTCCTCAAAATCGACAACACTGTCTGGCCAATCCTTTTTCCCACACAAAAGAAAGGATTTTATTGAAACAAGCTCTAAACGGGAATGATAACCCCAATAGAGGCAAGATTTTATATACGATGTCACTATTTCTCCTCGCTACTCGTTCTGCGAAACATTGCTCTTTAAAAGTAGCATTTTATCAGCATTTTGCAGAACTTAATGTTGTTTCGGTTTGGGGGTTTTGAATAACTGAAGCCAACGAATAATTGAAACTCGAAATAGCATAGGCAAAACATAAATGGCAATATTCATCATCTTTTAATCTTTTAAGTCATATATTTTTTACCTGCTTTCACCAGTATTGCATTATTATTGCGCATGCTTCTTTGACAGCAGATTCATTTTTGAAAGGATGACCTGCTTTTACTAATATTGCTTTATTATTGCGTATGCTCTTTTGACAGAGGATGCATTTTTAAAAGACTGACGAAGAACTATGACATCATAGCTTTTATTTCATGTCAAAATCGGTCGAGCTCCAAAACTTTATTTGCCAGTAAAAGTATTGTTACGATTTTAGCGTAGCGGGTTCGGAATGAATGGACTTTATTTGAGGACAGCACAAACAAATTTATTTACAGCTATTTACAGGTATATACAGGATGACTTGGAAAAGTAAAACTTCAGAAAACACAATCCAGCAATAATCAGTCACTTACAGCGTAAATGCAAGTCTTACGCACAATAAACACGGTTTGCAAAACAGCTATAGTATAGCACAGCAACAGTCAATCACAGCGAGCTCAATAACACAGCGTTAACAGCAAACGCAAACACAGCTCACTAATAACAAACGAAAAGCTACAAGTAAGCGAAACGCTTCTCTTCTCGAAAGAGAGATCCACTATCTTTGAGCGATCCACTAATTCACTCACTCACTCCTTTTACGGCAACCCTTCCCTTATATAGTCGGGCGAAAGCGTGGCCGTGCTACGGCGGAAGCTCCGAGAGGCTACGGCGATGAGGGAGAAAAACCTCGGCGCAGCCAGACTTCTCTCGGGGTTACTAGAATATTCCTCCCGCCAAGTCAACTCGGCTGGCGCGGAGCGCCTTCTGACGCGCCGCCAACGTTTTCACCTCTGGCGAGCGTTAGCGTTCGCCCGCTATATATATATATATAGGAATAGAGACCTATAAAGAAGTATCGTGATTGTTTTAAACCGGTTTAAATTGGTTAATGGCTTAAATTAATTAAGACAAATAATGACTTAAAAATAATAAAATAATAATATTCTCACATGATAATTTGAAATTTACAATCTTAAATTTCATTTTTTTTCTTTTTTCATTGTGTTTTACTCGTTATACGAGGCACTTGATAAACAAGGCAAGACTGAATTTATTCCTTAGATCCATCCAATTCAAAGACTCAGATTTCAAAACCATAATTCTGACCTGCTTCTTTATATGCCGCAACGGATGTAATTCCATTTCATCTACTTCATACGCAAACTACTTTATCAATTTTTCAAATCTAGTTAGTGTTGTTGTCAACCTAGTCTAGTCTATCAATCTATCTAGTTAGCTTACAAAGGCAAGTCAAAGTTAGTTTGTATGCGTTGCCAGGACAGCATGTCAAATCATTTTGCTTTCTTTTACCTCTCTAAAGTTAGCGTCACACCTAAATAAAGTAAATTCTTTATATTTACGCTACTGATTAAAGAAAATTAAGGCTATAATTTTAATAGAAATAATTTATTGAAATCTTTATAATTTAACGTTAAACAAAATTTATCAAACGACGTAATAGACGTTTTACTTAATGAGCTTGATTAGTAAATTTTATATCGTTTATTACATCCAAAGGTGGATAAATGAAAAATCCTCTGTATCTGTAGCTAGTGTATCAAAGAAAATAAACTTTACCAACAATAGTTTTTTAAAAAAAGATAGCTTGGTTAAAATATTCGAGGATTTTAACAATGAAAAATTATTGCTAAAGATTCCTCAAAAATATTTTTAAAAATTTTCTTTAAATTACAAGAAAATTTCACTCCAATGAAATTAGTCAAACTTTATATATGCAAGCAAATAATTTTGAATCATAATCGTGGCCGAAGACAAGAAAGACACAAATTTTAAGCTTCGTTTTATTTATGTACAAGCAGTGACATCATCATGCATTCATCAGATAACAAAATGAAATGTTTTATAATGCATTGTCCATTAATAATTTAACACTAAAAAGTCAATAATGGACAAGCAAGTTGATCGCCAAAGGCGGCAATTTAAATACTTCTCTTTAATATAAAAACAGTTTTCTAGATACCTTACCTTTAACACCAAATATTTTCACAACACGAAGTGATTTGCAATCTTCCTTTCTGAGTGTCTATTTAAATCTTGTTATTCGAAGTTAAATCTGTAGGCGAACTACTTTGAGTAACTGCCTTACATTTTTTCTAGGAAATTTGCCTTTCATTTTCATTCTGACAATTTAAATTCATTATTTTTTTAAAAAATTTAGTATGAAGAGTCATGCTCATTGATTTTTCAGAATGTTTTTCTTATTGTAAAACATTATTTTAAGTTTTCTAACCTATACTTCTAAAATGATTAAATATTAGATTTTTAAAAAAAGAATGTCACATTCTGTTTCTGAAAATTTCTCTACTCAATAAGAATAAAGAAATATTGAAATTCTGAAAGTTATCATTCATAGAAATACATTCAAAATATATATTCCTTTGATTTTTAATCAAAAAAACTTAATGTTTATTTTTTAAACTTCTGTTTTTAAACACAAAAAATCTGCCCCCATGATTTTTTTGATGATTTTCTAATTTAAAATTCATGTTTTATTTTAAATTTAAGATTCATGTTTGTTTCACGTTTTTGACCTATTATTGAAAGAGGAAGTAATTTTTAAAAAGAAACTCCCGTATTATAATTCCATAAAAAAAAATGCACAAGAGTTTCCTTGTAACTTATTAAAAAGAAAGGTCATAGTGTAATATCCCATTCAAGACCATTCTTATTTTTAACCTCGTTTTAAACTTTAAAAAGGATTATTTTCCAAATTTAGTTACGTGATAGTAAATTTTTAAAACCTCATACATTAATATATATATATATATATATATATATATATATATATATATATATATATATATATATATATATTCAGAATGATATTCGGAAAAATATTACTATTCGAAATATATTTAGAAATAAAGTTTTAAAAAATTTGTAGTTATGTCCCCTTTTGTTTTATGAATAGAAATTTTATGAATAAATATATATTTAAACATTTAGCAATGAAATAGAAACTTCGTCAAAAATACTTATTCATACAACTTAGATACCTATTAATATTTGTATACACAAGCAAATGTCATTCGTCCCAATATTCGTAAATAATGAGCCGGAATAAGCTGGTTTGTAAGGCAATGGATTCGCATCTCTTGGACTGCGAGTTCAAGCCCGCCAGCCGAAGACTCTCCGTGTGTGTGTAGTGGCAGGTGCACGTTAAATTTGTCGTGGCCACAAAGTTCTCCATGTCTTGAGTAATACCACTGGAGGTTCTGGATCAAAGATGGTCGATCTCTGTTCCAAATCTAAATTACGATCTGTGAATGAATGAATGAAGTCCGCCCCGTAAAAAGAGTTTGTGACGTGTGTGAGTTAGAAGTCCTCTGTCCTCGGGTTTTCAAAACTACATACCGTCAGAAGCTACTGCGCCCCTCCTTCCGTTGTAAAGCGGAACACGAGAACAACAACTATTCATTAATAATGATTTAATAAATTAATTACTAACTGACATTTAATATTGCAGTTATTCAATGGAAAACAGATAGAATTTTCTTTTATTCTATAACATAATGTTATTACTTAACTTATTCTGTATTAAAGATGTAATAAGTGTAAAAGGCAAAATTCTAAGGCAATAACAAGAGTCAAAAGAATAATCACCGTTATAGCCCTGAAATAAGAGAGCTAATATTTATACAAGTCTTATTCAATGTGAAAAAGAAACTGCTACAGTTTGAAACAAATATCAAAATTGCTGACAGCCATGCACATTTTTCTCATCAAATTTGAAACCTACGTAAAAAAGTTCTTCCCAAAAAGCAAATTTTATTAGTCCAATTTGTTTCGAAATTTCGAATTATTTCCTCATAAATATATTAGAGAATTTTTCAAACATTCTAATCAAATTATTTCTCTTTATTCTTCACATTCTGTAACAAGAGAAAAGATGTTTGTTTAACTCAATATTTTTTTACAAATATAACAAACTTCATTAAATTTATCTGCCATATTTGTAATTATTATAATATTGTATATAATCAATCATAAATAAATTTAAAAAAATTATGCATCCGAAAATTTTTTGAAAATGCATTTAGTATTAATTTTTGAGCTCAAAATATGTTTTACATTCATTTTCTACACGTACGAAAATAAAGAATTTCAAATGATTTAACGATTCATAAAATATTTATTGATATTTTAGTTTACCGATATTTTAATATATAGGTAATAAAGTATAAAAATGCACTTTTTTCTTGATATTTAAATGGAAAGTAGAAACGAATTAAATAAAAAGTTGAAACAGCAACATTTCAGCTTTTTGAATGTGAAATGTTTGAACATGTAAGAAAGGCTTACATATACAGATAAAGTTTTGTGAAGAATTATGTTAATAAACAGAGATAACTTAGAAAAAAAATTAACAGAAAATCGAATGAAATTCATTTTTAAGTTAATTCTAATACAAAATTGACACATAAAAAATTAGGAGCGATTTTTTTACAAAATATTTACGGTCATTTTTAATTCGATTTTAGTTATATGAATAGCCGCGATTTGTCGTAGAATAGAATTCTATTTAAGCATATAGTGTTGCTCTCATGTCCTTTTTAACCTTTTGAAAAGAATCATACACTTGTAAGAACGAATGCAAAAATTGCACAGATATTATATTCTAATATATACAAATTCTAATTTCATTTTTTCGATTATTAAAGAAGATAATTATGAAAGACCACCTCTGGAATAATTGATATCAAAATTGTACGAACATAATAATAATTTTTACACATATCTATCGGTGGTGACGTTCAGATTCGGAAGCAATTTAAACAAAGATATTATAACTATACTATTACTATATAACAAAACTATACTATTAAATATTTCTTGGCTGAAAAATCTCAAATTTCACTTTGATGTTTCCACCATAAATGTTTTATCATGAACTAAATAGTAATTTATTTTAATATGTGGATTGAAACCTTAAAGAAGCTTTTAAAATATCACAAATATAAAAATACAATTACTGATTTCTAAAGAATATATAATTCTTATATCTAAATATGGAACAGTCCCTTGAAAGAAAATGTCTGTCCCTTAAGATAATCGTGGTCTTAACTCATAACTTGATATAATTCCATTTTGAACTGCAGTTATTGAAGCACATCATCTCTCGGATTATGCTATTAGCTTTAAAACAGTATTTTTTTATTTATATTTAGAGAACCGAATCGGATGGCTCCTCACCCCACCCCACTCCACTCCCGCGGCTGCACGTATTGGGTATTAAGAGAAACATATTTGATGTTGAGAATAATATTTGGTGACAAAAGATTAGATGTCAGGTATTGCCATAAAAAAAATTAAGACATTAAATTTTGACTTTTCTGTCTAGGCTTCGATATGCAAATCTTCACTCTGCCAATTACATGGCATATGTTTATACAAAACAAAGTGAAGCGTGTTTTGGAATACCTGTAACTGCAACTATGAACTCGGCGCTGACAGTAAATAAAAGTTTTAAATAAAAACTAAATTAGTTCACCTCCGCTTTATTCTAAATCTAGATATGCAACCTTACAAATTTTAATAAATTTCAAAGATATATTTTGGTAGAAGATTTATTTCAAATAGACTGAATAATGCGCATTGACTGATAAGCATCTTTCAGATTAGATATGATAACTAAATTTATTGAAACTTATTTCCCACAAATTATAAAATTTTCTCATTGCATAACATTTCAAAGGTAATACCACACTGCTTTATTTTTTTAATTGAAATTTTGTTTCAATGAAAGAAGGGCAATTATTTAATTCTTTTTTAAAATATTTTATTTCATAGGATTATAAATTATCTACCATTCGAAATTTTTTTTTAGTTCACATCGAAATTCATATATGTTGCGGCATGTAAAAGTAAAGAAGCAAAATACTTGTTTTAAAATTATTTAGTATAAAGTAGATTATTAACTCAAAATTTTGTTGTATCGATTGTCTTAACAAATCTTTAACTAGTAGCTTGTAGCATATACTGTTAATAAAACATTTCTCAGTACATTCAATTTACCCACCATTATTTTTTTTTAGATGAAAAGAAATTTGCATATAATAAGTGGGGAAAAGAGGCATATATGATAAAATAAAAATATATAATATTTAATATTCATGAACTTTTTTCTCATGTTTAAATCAATAAAATACATATAATGTTAGGTTTTATGGTTTTTAAAATTTTAAATTCTTTGTGAATTAAAGATTTATCAGTGCATTTTTCAGCTAATAGTTAATAAAGTAATTTATTATACAGTTTCATGCACAATTAATTCATTAATGTATGAGAAAATTTTATTCAGTTTTCAAATTGTAATGTCATTTGTTTATCAGATTTGTTTTAGACAGGTTTTTTTAATGCTTTTCAGGCAGATTCATGGACAGGTAATTCAATATTCAAGTAGAGCTGATTTTCGCATGGCCCCGAATGTATTTCGTCAAAAGGTTTGTGAAATATTTTAATATGTAAATATATTTGTCTTGAAAAGACTAAAAACTGATGAGTAATTTTTGTTCATTTTATAATGTATGAAATTACTACCATTAATAAAGTTCATATCAAAAATTATTTAAAAAAGGAAATTTTTTACTAAAAATAAATTTATATTCTATATAAATACTACATAAAGAAAAAAAGAGATAAAAAATTATGCATCTATTCCTCCCCCCCCCTTATTTATATTTAAAACACTTATTCAAATCAAAACTAGTTGATTATAATGTATGAAAGAATTTTTTCCCATTATTATGTTAATTTTAAAAGGTTGTCATTGCTTTTGAAATTATAAGATTTTGAGAATGAAACCTATTTTTCATATAAGTAAACCTTAAATTATGTTTATATTTTTTGTAACTTACTATACTTTTTTACATCAATCTTTAATTAATTTTATGTATTAATTTTAATGTTTTTTGCATACATCTTTCACTCTTTCATAATATATTTGTTAGTCGGTTACTTGTTTGAGTAAAATCATATCAGATAAGATCTTCGTATTACTAAAAGATTTTATATTTTAAGAAATAGATATTATCTTTAAGATTATAAATTTCAATCTATATTCATTATGATTGCTACAAAAATATTGTCAAATTTATACAAAAAAAACCCGTAAAATTTATAATAGCCTTGCTAATAAATTAGGTGTTTTTTTTTAATATTTAATCTTATTTAACTTAATCTTTTTGATTATGTTTTTTGATAATAATCTTAAAGATCATATCTATTTATTGTATCAAATAAGAATAATTTTGATGAATGTTTTCTTATCTCTATGAATAATAAGTGTTTGTTAGTACACTATCACACCAGGCCTTTATATTACAGACTATCACATATCCTATTCTATTTACAGTAATTAAATTTGGTACAATATATTTTGGAAAGTAAAAATATGCTTTATAGCCCACCTCCAATTTTTGAAAATATTTTTCTAAAAAGAAAGAAACTAGTGTTTTATATTATATATATTGCCATTTTAAAAATACATTTTTTTATAACAATTTAATTAGTTGCAATTTCATTTCTGAATTTTAACAATTATATAATCTTATTTAACTTTGTTTTAAAATCAGTTATTTTCTAATAATTTTAGCATCAATTTTATTTTAATTTCCAATTTGTGTTTGCTTTTATTTTTCTACAATGACTAATAAATGCCAAACTTAAATGTGGCATCAGCAAACTCTTTTTTTATTACTGTATAAATTCAAAATACTTTTATGCATTAGAATTACATTTACATGCTGTTAGAATATAGATTAGTTTGACAGCTGTATTTATAATCTTACTATTATATAATGGGATTTGATTCCATGAGGGATATTTATGTACATTTTAAGCAGAACAGGTGTTGGACCTTTAATTTAAATTGGCTCATAAGAATACATTATTTAAAGGTATGAAGAATATTAAATTATGCATAAGATTGTGTAATTGAAATTAAACATATTCATAGGAAATCAACCAGTTAGTCATCAAAGGTGCCAAGTATTTTATGAAAATGAAAAATTATGATTCTTAAATTCCTCCGCATCTTGAAAATGTAATTAAAAAAGACATTGATTTAAAGCACAAAAATATTCTAAATTTGAAAATATTTCATTATGAATTTTCTATTCTGTAATATTTACAAACTTTCTTAAAATAACAACTAGTGTAAGTTAGTAATGTTTAAACACTATTTTTCTTCTATTTCTATTAGAAAATTTATACTGCTATAGTTCAAGATGTGTTCAATGCTTCATCAACTATAAAAATCTTACGTCTTTATGTCAAAGAAGGAGGATTTTCTTTTAAAGCTGGGCAATGGTAATTTTCTTTTCTATTTCTTTCTTTTCCCATAGTTATAAAAATTCTTATAACATTTTCATTATTTATTTATATAGGGTAGATTTTTATGTACCCGGTATTCAAGAAGTTACTGGTTATAGTATGACATCTCCTCCAAATGAAGCAAAAGAAAAGGGTATCTTAGAACTAGCTGTCAAATATGGAAGTTTCCCTCCAACACATTGGGTACACACTAGTGTAAGAAAAAATATTTTGATTAATTTTTATATCCTATTTTGCATGTAAATTTTTATATATAATCTGATTTTAGATTTATATAATAAGTTTAAAGGCTAGTAGGCTTTAAAATTAAAATATACATAAATAATCTAAACAATAAAACTAAATCCTTTTGAAAAAGTTATACATTATTTGGGAGATTGTTGTTAGAAAGAAACTTAAGTCTGAGGATAGCTTGATTTCTGAATGTTGTATTTTTATTGGATAGATTGCTTAGCAAATAATGATTTATTTCATTGATACATTATTTTCATCCCATTAGTCTGCTTGTCTCCCAAACAGTGTAAATCAAAAGGTATGTTTATTTAATTTTCTGTTGCATGTGCAATATTAATTGATTTTTTGTATATTTGTAAAGATATTACTTGTGAAGATATGTTTTAAAATTGTTTGCTGAAAAGAAACATTTCACTATCATAAATAATACTTTGTCAGCTGTTTAGATAAATGTATCATTTAAATGCATTATTCTTTGTTTAGAAAAAGATTTTTGTCATTGATTTCCCATTTTCATTCAGACCTCTTTAATGCATCACTCTTCATGAGATATATAATTAAACTTAGAAGTATTATAAAACAAATTCATAAAGATAATCCTTATGAACTTGTTGCATTTAATAACATATCTCCGACTCTACTATTTCATTCTTCCATTGGAAAGGTTTGAAAGCAAACACTATTTTTTAGTTTCAATATGAATTTAATTACATTTGATATGTGTCAATGGATAATAAAATTGAACTAAAATATAATCATGTATAACTGAGAATAACATTTTGTATTATGGCATTTTACTATAAAATTTTTTTTAAAAAAATGTGTTTATAATTATTGTAGAAAAGTTTTTTTTTAAAATAAAATCCTTAACTTATAAATTATTTCATTATATTGAAGTGTTTGTTTGTGTGTGTGTGTGTGTGTGTTTGTAGATAGATAAAAATAATTATAATAAACTAAAATTATTTTTAAACTTTAAAGGTACACTTAATAATTTTATAAAATTAGGAGCTTATCACATTTTGATCCATGTTGGCTTATCATTTTTGTTTTTATAATACTTTAGAGAAGTCCCTTGAATTATATATAGAGAGAAATTATGATTATGTGAAACATATTTATTTCTGTGTAGTTTAATGAAAACTGATATGAATGATGTAATTTCAGAGCACTGTAAGGCAGGATATTTGGAATTTGCAAATAATAATTCACAAAGATTGGTTGCTAATATTCCCCCAATTTTTGAAACCATGTGATATTGCTAAAATTATTCAGCCAATTTCTCATTCTAAGAAATCTATCCCATCTATTTCTACACTACAGAAGAGTGATACAACATCAGTATGTGAGGTGGCCTTTTTTTAAAATCCAAAATTACTACTCAAGATCCTGATAGCTTATTAACTATTGCAAAAAGGGGGGGGGTACTCCAGTCTGAAACTGTTAATCAATAATTAAATAAATGGCTAAAAACTATCAAATTTCATATGAAGTCAGGTCTCAAGCTTTGCCTCATTATAATGATTGTGCTGCTGTTTCTGCAGAGGCACCAAAAGATAGAAAATTGATCATTTTAAATTCCTTTCTTCTGATTATGAATCCATGTCAATAGACCAAACAACAATTATAATATTGAAAATGAACTTGAATCATAAACCATTTATTATGATCCATTTAAAACTTTACAAAAAAAAAAAGCTACTAATTTTTATTTGGTAGTAACAAAAATTATCATCTACTTGCCCTACCTTCTCTCACAAAAAGTAACTCTAAAACAATGGCTATTTCAATGAATCAGTTTTAAAACTTTTTTTTTACTATAATATGTTAAATATACCTGTGCTTGATAAATATTTGAAAAGACACCCTATTAAGAAATTACAATTTTTCTTGTTCAAATTTTACAGGTGAGAGTTTAGTTCCAAACTTTTTAGCATGCTTTGTATCCATTTATTATTTGTGTGCTTTTACATTATATATTTTTTTTCATATCTGCTGAAAGTTTCAGCATCAAAAATGTTTTGCATTAAAGCATCTAGTTTCCTCATCATAACATAATATATTAAAGATACTAAAACCACACCAAAATGCTCAAATGTGGCTTGTATTAATAAATGTTCAATATTCCCTTGATTGCTTTGCCACAGAAATTTTATTGTATTATATAAATTTTATGCAGCAAATATAGTTCAAGATATTTCACTATTGAAAACTGTTCAAATCAAAACTATCAATTTTATTAAAGTAACAATTATAACTATTATTTATTAAATATGACTTCTTTTTTTTTCAAACTAAAAGATGTTTACTGTAAAAAATTAAACATTGATTTATTTAAAATATTTCTTTTTAAAAAGTACTTCTTTTTTTATGGGGGGGGGGTAATAAACAAATTTCACGAGGGAAAAGGTATGTTTTTTTTAAATATATAATGCAGTTATAAAGCCAATTTTTGATATATTTAGAAAGACATGAACCTCTCTTTAGAAAAGAAACACTGAATGGAGTGAAATAACTAGTATTTTCGATTTAAATATCACTTTCAAATTAAACTGTTGCCTGAATTGGCCACTGTTGATGGCTTCAACAAATAATTTTTTCTTATCTGCATCTTGGATTTTGTTGTTGTTGTTGTTGGTTTAGCATGTTTTTTTTTGGGGGGGGGGCATTATGTTTAAATAATTTTTAAATTACCAAATTACTTTTGGCTTGTATGTTGTTTGATGGGTTTGGTTCAATGGCAAAAGTGCTAAATGTTATTTTTTAAGTCTTAATGATGTTTCAAGTATTGTTAAAATTAGATTATTTTCATAAATTGAATTTCACTAAAGTAGGAAAAACATTTATTAGGATTGGTTCCAAAGTTGCCATTTAAATCAACAATATGCTGTAAAAAAATAGACTTATTTTTGAGTAAAATTATATTTAATGGGATGTGTTTGACAATAACTGGCGAATTTCTTCTGTAATTTCCTTTATTATAAAAAAATGCAATTTCCTGCAAAAACTGTTAAGTTCAAAGTAAATTTTATGACTCGTGTCCAACCTGTCAAATATAATCATTCCACTTTATTTACATGTTATCTATTCTATTTATAGCTTGATTAAAAACAGACTAAATCATACTTATAAACCAATAGATATTGATTTTTTTTAAGATCTATACCTTTTTAAATACTTATTATATATATATATATATATATATATATATATATATATATATATATAT
>JAOUZG010019159.1:17640269-17663038 GCA_026289955.1 Argiope argentata | reverse complement strand
ATATATATATATATATATATATATATATATATATATATATATATATAGCAAATGATCTCTTTATTACAATACGTTATTTCATATGTCATTTATTATGTATTTTTAGTTTATTCATCTAAATTATACTAATATTAAACTGGTCGATTGGGATTTTCAGAATTTGGCAATTAAATTGTTCCAGATATCAATATAGATTTATCATTTTGGAAATCAACTTTTATGTAAATAATCATATAGCTGACATTATTAAATATCATTATAGATATCTTAATTTAGTGGAGTATATTCAGAAATGTTTTTATTATGAACATATTTGTTATTCAGTACTTTTTTTCCCTTTGTATAATATCTATATGATTGTTATATTTTGTTATTTATTTTTTTAGTGTACATCTGGTGCAGAAGTTCAAATTAGAGTAGGTGGTGACTTTTACTATGATCCATTAGCAAATCAGCAAGACGCTGAAGCAAACCTTCTACTTGTTGGTGGAGGTGTGGGTATAAATCCTCTAGTGTCTATATTGTGTGAATATAGAGACCTGTTGCTAGCAAAACAATTTCGGCCAGAAACAATGGGTCAACCTGGAAAAGTTCATCTATTATACAGTGCTAGAACTGAAAGTGAACTGGTTTTTAGGGTAAGAAGAAATTTTTCTCTAATATAACCATTGTTTAGTATTATATAAATATTTTTTAAATATGTTTTATGATATAATGTATACAGTTTTACTTTTATTAATTAGAAATATTTCATGCTGAATCAAAATCCGCACTTCTGTCTTTTTGTTTCCTGCCTAATATTTTATATAGGTTTAAATGTTCACTATGATATTTTTAAAATTTAATTATTAACTATAAATTTCTTCATTTATAATTTGCTTGATTCAATTTGATAAATAAGAATTTACATGTTTCTTTTAAATATTAAGAAAAATATTTTCCCGTAACATATTATAGGATCTCACATGCATATTTAATGCTCATTGAATGTTTGTTTTGAAAGTGGAGTATGAGATGAAATTTATGTATAGCATTGCATAAATTAGAAGAACCTGGGTATATCTATGATGATTTTCGAACAGAAGAGTCCCTCAAATCAATGTAAATTTCATTGAAAAGTATGATTAATAAAAATATGTAGACTTTAATTGCTTGTGCCTATAATTGTTCAGTGCTAAATTATTAAGGATGTTCTAGTATTACTTAAGTATTTTTTGGTAATGTTAAAAATTCCATTCATAAACTATTATCTTACAAGGATAATTTCTGCATTATTTTAATACTCAAAATATTATCTTTTCAATTATATCTATTTCATTGCATTTTTCTTTACTTTTAAAATTTAATTTGCTACATAATCTATAACAGGTTAATATTAGGATGATATTCAAACTTGTCCATTAAAACTTTCAACTGTGTACTTTTGCAACATTAAAAAAATTATGCTTTAAAAAAAATGCTTAGTGTGTATATATAAAATTGGAACCTTAACTTCTGCTTTTCATTCATGGCATATACATTTTTTTGTTTAACACATTCAAAAATAATTTGCTGTGAATTGATTTTTTTAAATTCATGTTCTTCAGTCATGTCAAATAAAAAGATAATTTTAAATGAAATTCTTTAATAATTTAGGTGCCTAAAAAGTCAATAATTCTAGCAAGCAAGCTTGTCCCCACAGATGTGACTCTTTACTTTGTTTATACGCTGATTAATGAGCATAGAATATCCTATATCTTGTTCATTTCAGTATTCTGAGACAAACACTTTTCAACAATTCCACCTCATGAAGGGGAGAGATGCAGAAAGATGAGCTCATCTGTGGGTTATCCGAGTTTATTTTATTGTTAAATGTAAACAACCCCTCCTTTCATCTTTCCTCTCACCTCTATTTTATCAAATTAAATCCATTCTAACATAAAAGTGTGCAAAAGTGCAATGTTTTAGAATCTTTTATTTACAAATCAAACAATATTTACACTTAATTGGTTTAAAATTTTTTATAGGAATGGGTTATAGTTATATGCATTGAAATGTTACTTTGAATTTCATAATTTAAAAAAGAATTTTATGTCAAATATTTGCCCATTTCTTTTTTAAAAAATGTTAGTAATCAAATTTTATATGAAACTGTTATATTGAACTTGTTGTTGAATCTCATATTTCATTAAATTGTGTGTGATCTTTCGGTGGTTTTTGTTGAAAATCGAAATATGCCAATTATAATGTTGCTCTTGTAATTCTAAACACAAATAAAAATCTAAGAAATTTGTCCTAAAATAGTTTTTTGTTGTTTTGATAGGAAAGATAAATCTAATTAAACATTTTATAAAAATATATTTCAGAATTATTTAATAAATCTTAATTTTACTAACCATACATAGTTTCTATCTATTGACTATAAAATTATAAAAATATATGAAGGGGAGAAATTCAGTAGGAATGATGAAAATATCTTATTCGCAATTTCATAGGATACTTTCTCTGAAATGGAAAGAGAACATCCAACTTTGACTTGCCAGTATTTTGTAACAAGACATCCTCCTGAACCTGTATCAAGTCCAGGTATTCATTGTGAGTCTAATTTTAACCCGTTTCTTAAATGCTTTTAATGAGGAAATTTCAATTAATTTTTAAATCAGAAGTACCTCATTCATGAGGTCTATAACCTCACAACTTTTTTCACTGCAGAAATTTAATCATATTTATTTAGCATTGTATATGATTTCTAAACATTTGATACTTTCATCTTTAACCAAATATGGAGAATCAAATTTATTTCAAAAGCTCTTTCATTACTTTTCAAGTATTCTGATTTCCATTTGTCCACTTTTATTTTTGTGAGATAAGGAAATATTGGAAAATAAATAAATATTTAATTACAATATTAATTTTTTTAAGTTATAAAATCTAATAGAAAGTGCTATCTAAATTATAATAATTTCCAAATATTCAGCCTTTAGATTTTAAATTTATCTAGCGGTTGTCCATATTCTAAAGCTTTTTGGTACTACATTGTACTTTTGATTAGTTATCTATTGAATATGGCCTTATTTTATCTTTACAATTTTATCAATTATTTTCAGTAAACGAAGCAAATATTTATATTTAATTTAAAGTTAGCTTTTAATGTTGATGTGCAATGTTTTAATATATTTACTGCTACTAAATATTATATATGTTTATATTTTTCAGATTCTCGTATCGAAGAAAATAATGTTGCAGATTCAATTAAAACATTAGGAAAGAAGACATTGTGTTATGTCTGTGGACCATCTACTATGACAGATGATGTAGCCAATTGGCTTCTTAAATTAGGCATTGAAAAAGAGTATATCCGCTATGAAAAATGGTGGTGACATTTATTTATGTTGTAAAAATTATTTTATTTGCCAGAGATTTGTATAACTTTATAAAGTTTGTATAATAAATTTTATGTATTGGAAAAATGAAAAGACTGCTAGCAAATCTTGAAGCTTTTTTCACTATTTATTGATAACTAAATTAGAAATTACATTTTAAATAAATATATTCTGTACAAAATATAAAACAGAGAAAAAGATTCATTTGCTATTAAATATATCTCATTATTAAATTTTATTCATCAAAAAATTAAAACATTTTTAACAAATATAAAATAATAATAATAGTTTTATCAAAACACTGAGATTCATAAATGCATGAAGTGATAACTAGTAATACCAATTTCATGATTCTTGTTTATTATTATTAAATGAATTGCAATCTCATTTTTTTAAATTTGCTGTTGTGAAATCAATGATAATTGATGTAAGTACCAGTTCTTATTAAAGGTTAGGACTGACCAATGATTTCTCTACATCTGGTAGAATGCTGTGTTCTAAAAATAATGCTATTGAAAAGAAATATATATATATAAATTTTTTGCCATCTATATTTAACCAATAAAAGCATGAATTTATAATCTGAAGAATCATAACAGTACACTGAAATCTTTTTGATGTTGAAATAATATACTATTACATTAACATTAGAATATTTAAACTTTTTCAAACCTTTTATGTTTAAAAATACAACTGCCAAGCATGAAATACTTTGATATATTTGTTTCTGAAAATAAGCCTTGCTTGAAAGAATTAGCAATCGAAGTGTAATAACTTTAAAAGCTATTGTGATTTTAGATTTTTTTTCATGCAGACATTATATAAAGATACTTTGACTTTTTAATACTTATTTGTACTGAGAGAATGGTATTTGTTCAAAAACTGTTAGTGAAATTTTTATTCCCCTATTGTAATCATCTGATAATGCAAGTATTAAAAAATATTGGTTAATATATGGAAATAAATGCATAATTAAGAAATCAACTAGAATGCATGTACATCTCCTTAAGCTTTTTAGAAAAGAATTAACAAATAAGTATGATATAATTCTTTAAGAAAATAGAAGCATATAAAAATTGAAATTTTATGATTTGTTCGCTCAAAAGTAATCATGAATACAAATTGCAATAATTCTATTGAAAGGTTTGATCTACTTAGTCATTAAATTGATAATCTATAATCTGCGCATAGAGATAAATAATTTTTTGTATAATTATTATATTAGCAAGAACATTTTTTCCACGGGAAAATACTTTAAAAAAACAAACTGAGATAATAATTTTGCAGATTTTAATATATATATATATCTGAATTGAATGTTTATAATTATGCACATGGACTTTCTACAAGGTAAATCTGATAATGAATCAATTATCCATATTTAACTACATCCAGGGGTGTTTGTGCTCCGGGGATTTTGAACTTCGATACCCGGAAATTCCGTGGATCGTCGTTCAAAAGGAAGTAGAAATAATAATGAATTATTTATTTTGATCTGGGTAATTTTGTTCAATAATTCATTGAACTTTTATAATTAGGTCATTCAATACATCATAATTGTAATTTTTCATTTCTCTCCCCCCCCCCTTCTCGAAACTCCAAAATGTCGGAAGTAAATCCGTAAAAGTTTCAGGGGATTTTTTGAGGTCCCACAAACACCCCTGTACGTCATGGATAGAAATTTAGAAAACAAGATGCATCCTCCAATAATATGGTGTTGATTCAAATATAATTCAAATATATATGATCAATAAATACAGAATCCTTATAAACTGTCTTTTAATGTAGAAAACCTAAACTGATCATTTAAAATCATTGAAAGAATGTCTACTTAATTTATTACAGAAAAAATGTGTAAAAATTTTTATTTACTAATAATTTCTGAGGATTATATAATAAAATTATCCAATATAAACTTAAAGTTACATTTAATGCTATAAGATTTGCTATTTTAATTTGGGTGGGGGCCTTTATATATATATATATATATATTTACATTCTCACAATCCTCATTTTGTAGACAAATGTTCAACTTTTAAAATTTTAACTTTTAAATTTGATTGACATTCAATGTTAGTTTAAACTAATTTACTTAATAATTAAAACACTTCAATTATTTATGAATTGTGGGAAAGCAATATCATTTCAAAACAATCACAGCAAAATATTTCAATAAGTTTATTACCACTAAAAGTAATAAATGTTCAGTTAATATGAAAAATAGTGAAGGAGAGCTTATGAGATACTAAACTACATACATATTACATAAAATCATTTGTTCATTTTGTTTACAAAATTCAGAATAGAATTGCTTTGCACTTTTGATTATAAAGATGTTAAAATAATTGTAAATGAAAAACAAAAGTTCTTAATAATATTACATTTAATAAATACAGTACAGTCTCATTATTCAACACCTCATTTCCACTAATATTGACTTTGAATTAATTAAAAATCAAATAAAGAATGTTTTACATTTTCCTAGATAATTTTTTGTTAGTCAATAGTCAAAACTTAGGACATTTTCCAAAAAAGATTTAAAACCAATTAAACAGAAAAAGGTAATAAATGTCATTGTTAATACATTTTTCAGTAAATCCTTTTATATTTTAATTAAGGTGTGGATACACACACACATCAATTTCTTAATTCAAATCGGAAAACAAATGTTTTAATAAACATGTTAGAAGAACAGACAAATGAAGCCAGTGATATTAAAATGGGGGAAAAAAACTATTGGAGCAACTATAAAACTGACTGAACTAAAGAAACTCATATGCTAATTTTCTTATGTTTAGATGATTAATTTGTTGTACAAATTATCTTATTTTACCTAGAAATAAATATACTACATAAGACACTACATTTAATACTTATCTCATTACACAAAAAAATTGCAACTCTTTTCATTATCTATCACTTAAACGTTGATATTCACACTAAATTTATGTTGGATAATTGAGACTCTACTGTAAATCAGAAAACACTCAATAGAAAAGCATTTTATAAAATTTTTTAGAGAATTTAAGTGCCATGATCTCAAATAATATTTATTGTTCTAATTAAAAGAAAAAACTTTTTAAATGAAACAACATTAAATTAATAAAAATTCTGTAACTAATAGGGGGAAAATAATGAATCGCATCTACAAAAATATTATCTTTTTTTTACGGAATAATCCTTAGGAAATTTGCTTTGTGCATGAAATACTACAAAGTAATACTTATGCACTTGAAAATACTTAATAAAAAATTATTGCTTATTTGTATTAATAATTTTTGAAATTATCTTGATGCCATTTAATTTATAAAAATGTATGGAATTTTTTTTATGTAAAGTTAGATTCTATTGTTACAAATTAAAATCCTATAAATTTAAAAATAGGTTCTGACTAGTAAAGATTTCTAAACTTTTCAGCTAAAAATTAATTAGAATCCAATGCAATTTTGACCAAAAAATTAATAATGAATGAAAATCCTGAGAAATGGACGGTCAGCCACTTCAAAAATTTTAATAGGGCTAGAAAATCTAAAATGCAAACATTTTGTGCACAGTTGAAAAATAAATTGAAGTAATTAAATGTATTACAAATCAGCTGAACAATATTTATTTGTACATTATCCAATTCTTGTACTCTTCATAAGGTCTGAGAAACTATGATGTAAGTTCTAGTCTACACATGCATAAATTTTAAGTTGATGCAATTTTTACAATATTAATTGTTTTAAATAAAAATGTATAATTTAATACAATTTTATACAAAATGTAAAGCAGTTTCATTTCATAAAAGAGTTATTTTGTAAAACACAGAAATTTAATCAGAAAAGGCTAAGCTGACAATACACTATATAATGGATGTATAAAAATGTTAAATAATTTCAGGTCAAAGAAAAACAGTCAATTATTAGGAATCTGTATATTTAACAATTATGTAATTTTAATATCATACACACCCAGAAAAAAATTTAATTTCTTTCATAAATAAAATTAAGTAATTAAAACTATTAGAACTATAATATATATATAAATAAACGATTCTTAAACTCCATATATAATGAAATAAAATAGTTATTAACATTCATTTCAGATTTTATAATCAAAATGTTTTCTGTAATAAATATACCAATAGAATTTCTTACAGAATTCATTAGTAAAATTTACAGACAGAAACTAGTTATAGTTTTATTGCAGATGAATATAATTATTGAAATCACAAGTAATTGGTCTAATACTTTTTAAATTTATTCTTATAACTACAAAATTGCATATGCGCATTTAAAAATGCAGCTAACCTTAATAATGTTTCCCCACACAGGGAGATGAGACTTTCCTATATTTCTTACAAATATTTTACTATCTCAATGAACATATTTATACAACATTTTAGTCATAACGCTGATTTGAATACAATTATTTTGGATAAGATGCTTAGTCCCATTCTTTATTACAATGTAAGGTCAAATTACTTCAGCATTCTATATCAATTTAAAATAAGAGCTTAAGATAAATCTAGAATTGTATATTGATGGAAAATTCTCCTGATTCAATTTTTTTATTCCAGTAAATTTAGTACAGTCAATGATACAAATCACAATCGCAAGAAATATAACACAATTCCTTCATTCTTAACAGTAAAGACACTGTTTTGCTTAAAAAAAGTTAATGAATTTAAAATGGAAAATATGAAATTTTCAATAAAATTTTATAATTATATAGTCAAAATAGTTGGAAATTCATATACTACATATTATTGCTGGGGGATAAAGTTTCAAAAGGGAGAAAAAAATGTTTTTTGTGTCATTTTTAATAAAAGTGAATAATTTTTCTCTCACTTCACAAAATTGTAAAAATTTGTGTTTTTTAATTAAGGACAAATATAAAGCCGCTTACAAAGAACCACATAAATTGAAAAATTTGTATATACAAGTCTACAAAAGTACTACTACTCTAGAAACTATTAACAATGATCACAGACTACATAACTCACCTATTATAAAAGCCCTGATATTTTAGAGTGCTAAATTTAATTTAAGTATTGTTCATACTTGCTTAAAAGCAATTGCATTGTATAGACACAGCACATCTAAGCTTTTTAAGCAACAACTGTAAACTGCTTTGAGCAGAAACAATATACCTTGGATCAATGAACTTTAACACACATTTTTGACATTATATGTCACAATTAAAGTCACACATTTAGGAATGTCTTTCTTTTCTTTGCATAGTTAAAAATTTATGTGCTAACAAATAAATATGACTTATCACACTTTCTTCAGAAGAAAGGTCATGAACAAAACAAAACAATGAATTTAATTCATATACAAAAATATGATTTTATCATGAAAGTTGTACTATAACTTTTTTTTTTCTTTACATGGAAGTTTTTAGGAATAAGTACATACTTTATCCTTCATTCTTCTGGTTTTCATTAGATAGCAAAAATATTATTTTTCAATAATAAACATCAATTTTGATTTTTAAATAATAAAGTCACTACAAGTTTAACTGATGTAGAATTGTATTTTTAAACAAAATGAAGTCTTTAACAGGTTGAAGTAAATTCATTTCAACATGCTAAAGGAATTTAAAAATAAAAAAAACATGAAATTAAAAACAAGTATTATGTGCTTTCATAAAATTGATAAGTTATATGTTTATAAAAAATTAAGTTTTATGAAAATCACATATAGTGAACGGCAACAATTTTAGTATTATCTAGGGAAAAAGAATTATAATGCATTCAACAAATTGCTGTTTGTTTTGTTTTGTTCACTAGATAGTATTGAACATTATGAGATGTATTGCTGATATTAAGATGTACTGACCTTACAGCTCTATGGATAAATCAATGTGGCACATGATATGTCGCCTCAAACTACTACGCTGAGAAAATGTTTTGCCACATTTTGTACATTTATGGGGTCTTTCTCCAGTATGAGTGACCAGATGAATTTGCAGATGACTGGAGTTATTGGTTGAATAAGGACAGAGACTGCAGCGATGACGTTTTGCAGGTGCACTTCTCCATCGGAGTATATTATTGCGATTTCTTGACTTCATATCAAATGAGGAGAACAGATTTTGATACTGATACAATTGCACTCCGCCTAATAAGACTGAAAAGATATTTATTTCATGCACAATTGAAATATATACAATTTTTAATGAACATTTTAAGACAAAACCTTATTTCAATTTTCAACTATATTCACAATAATTTTTGCAAGTAATATTTTATAGCCTAAAAATAAGTAACTAAATCATATTTTTTAATTGCTTAGAAAAATAAATATAATTAGGACATTTAAAATCAATCATACTTATTTATAAGGCAAAGATAAATAATAAATAATTTTATATGCTATTATAGTTATTTTACATTTCTAATATAGATATATTTAGTAATAATAAAGTGAAAGCTATCATGATAAAATATATTAACTAAATACATTTAACATTTCAGTCATAAAATTTTCATTACTAAAATAACATGGTTCTAAAGTTAAAAATGGTACATAATTATGCTATTTCTACTGCTAGCATCAAAATATACAATCTAATCAATATTCTAAGTTAAACATTATCTTAGAACTTTGGCATTGTCAGGCAGTTCCAAATTTTAATTTTTTTTTTAATTTGCAAAATATAAGTATTATTATTAAAAATTCCATAAAAAATGAACATGTAAATAAAATATCAGCAAATAAAAATATTCACAAATGAAAAAAAAAGAATATATAAAATATTCAAGAATCAGGAAAAACATTAAAAATATAATATAAAATCAATTTGATATGCATTTACAAATATTGTTAAATAGATAAATAAATTGGTTATAAAATTATTTTTCAAAATCCTACTTCCTTCAGCTTAAAAATGATATGAAAATAAAAATAGAAAATATTACTAAACACAATGCATATTTCTGTAGTCATCCCATTAATTTTTGATGTGTCATTAAATGCCTAACCATTGTTGTTCTCTGAGCAAACCCTTTGGAGCAAACAGTACACTTAAATGGCTTTTCACCAGTATGAGTGTTCATATGCACTTTTAAATTAGTAGCATATATAGAAGTATAAAGGCAAAATGGACAATAATGAACTTTCGGAGACTTATTTTTTGATTCAAAGAGGCTAAGAGAATGCACTGAAGAATGTTGCTTCTTATAAAACCTGTTTAAATAAGCTGAAAAGGAAAAAAAGAATCAAATTAAAAATTTGAAAATAGAACACAGATGACAATAACATTTTTTAAACAAACACACAAAAAGTGCAGTGAAGATAAGTAACATATAGAATTTAATATACACTGAGGTTGACTGATAATAGTTATACACACTGCAACAAGTATATGCAGTAATAAAAGGTAAACACATATATTAAGACACTATTCAAAGTTTTAAAAACATTCAAGTTAATGAATACCTATAAAATAACAGAACATTTAAAAAAGATATTGTAAAAAGGACATAAATAATGCTTAAACAAGACAAATGGATTTATTTCTTCAGTTACAAATAACAGATAACAAATTTCTTTAGTTGTAAACAAAAGCTCAATTTCATGAAATATTTCAGATACATTACAAAAGATCAATATTTGTATGTTATGATAATGGAAATCATATTGGAGGGATCTATATACAAACCAAAAAACTGTAACATAATAAAAAGAATAGTCAAAGTTTGAAAACTACAAAAAGTTATTTATTTTAATTGCAATGAATAAATCAGAATGAACTTCAGAACATTATTTTCAAGAATGAAAATTATATTTGGTTATGCATTCATGTAATAAATTAATTAAAATTTTAACAATATATTTATAATATTAATTCAATTCAATAAAGTTAATTCAACTTCCTAGATTATAGCACCTTACCACTTTTTATGCTCTTTAAAATCATGTGAAAATAAGTCACCTCCTTAACATAAACATCTTATTTCACAGTATCTAAACAAAACCCTCTCAATGCATACACTGAACAGATACATAATCACAAAGAAAGTTGCCTTATATTTATAAAAGATAATCTTGGCACACAATGTTATTTATGCTATTCATTTATGTTGTAAATGAATATATATATACAGAATTATTTAGAGTATAAATAAAAAATTGGAATTGCTTCATTGGCCACGTAAAAAGATATAATCAGCTTTAAAATAAATTGATGTTAAATGAAATGAAGGAGGGGGAGTGAACTGAATTAACTTTTTGACTGATTTTAAATGCTCATCAGTCACAATTTAGTTAAGATTTTACACATTAAAAGACTGAAAATTATCACATATATACAGCTAGCAATTTCTTTATATTTTCAATAATGCTAATACGTTATAAAACATACTGTTGTATCACAACACTCTAAATTGTCTCAACATGGAAAAGAAAAAAAGAAAAGGGGGAAATGATTGAAAATGCAGTGATGAATATTACAAGCAATAATTTTTTTTTAAAAAAAAATTGATGCTTGTATTTCAGCAAATAGAATGATTTTAAATTCTTGAATGGGAAATATGTTTTTGAAAGTGTATCACAATTTTTGAATATTTTCAAACTGCCTGACTCAAACTATCACATCTCTGACATAATCTAATTCTTTTATGAATTTGTTTTTAATTTGAGGTGAAAAGGCCTTAATTGAGTCCAAATTACAGATAACCTGAATACACTGCAAAATGAATAAATAAGCTTAATCAGAAACAAACAATTTTAAAACAAAGTATTTTTTAACTTTTATTTATTTTTGTCTAATAATTAATAATTTAAATAAGAAAGGATAAATGGATTAATTAAACATTTAGTTAAAATAGTTTTTTAATTATATTTTTTTTAGTTTTATATAATAATATTTCTTCAAATACTTCTAAATAAACAATGGCTATAATGTTATATTGTCCAGAAAAATACTTTTATTCAGGAATGGTATAAAATCCATGAAATTAGAAAATTTTGAGGTAGAATAAGTATAGATATTGTAATAATGGCGCAGAAAAAAAAGTTTGCTACATGCTGGAGAGGGATGGGGAAAGGAGGACAGTCTAAAATAAATTTAAAAGAAGAAAGCTTTTCTAAAATCTGAATCTTAATTTTTTTTAAAAAGCCAGCGATTTAAAAATCTTCTCTACAGTCATTAGATTTTTGCTTTTATTTGCAAATAATATAATAAATAGTGATTTAAATACACATAGTTTATAATCTAAGCATACTCCCAAGCAATGAGCTCAAGTTAGATTTCTTATAAGAAAAATTTATTCACTAAAATCTAATTAAATATTGAAATATGAAATAGTTTTTAATGACCACAATCAGAAATTTTATTTCTTACAAAAGAAAAAAAAAGTATTATCAAAATTAAAATGAAGAATGATAGTTATGAGTAAAGAGAAACAAATGAAACATTTAAAGTAAAATTGTTTTGCATAGATTGCTGATATATGTTAAATAAAAACCAGTCAAATAACCTCTTCATGTGTGAATAACTTTCTGTTACAGGGTAATAAATTACAAAATGCTTCAAATTTCTAAATTTATGTTTTTATAAATAATTTAATATTGAAAAGCATTATATGCAATTTAAATAAATTTTTTTATAAAGCAGAAAAAGTTTATATAATTTCAACTCATGATTTTAAGTTTCATTTATAAAACTAAAAATTAACTTCTATTATAAATTGAGACTATGCTCATATGAAAAAGGGTCCTTATGATTGAATACAAAGTCTTGCATATTACAAACAATAACTTTAAAAAACTTGTAAATTAAAAAAAAAGGTTTATAAAATTATTTCATGCTGTCAAATGGGATATTATATGTCGTTGGAGATTTCCCTTTTGAGTAAAACCCTTGCCACAATGAGGACATACAAAAGGTCGAATCCCAGAATGAGTTAACATATGGGCTTGTAGATGACCAATATTATTTGTAGAATAATGACATACAGCACAGTGATGTCGCTTTAAGCTACCAGTTGTTTTTGAGCGACCTTCTTTCTGTTCTAGTTGATTATAAAAGGAGAACTTGTCATGCTCATCAGATCTTCGGTATACTAAAAAAATATACATATTTAAGCACAATCATTTAATGAAAAAAGGTTATTCTCATATAAATAATCTTCATTAAATTTATTAGACAAAAGAAAAAAATTAGCATTCGTAATTTACAATGCAGTTTATAAAAGAAATAAAACATTGTTTAATAATTACTTATCTAAACACAAATTTCTTTCAAATTTTACACAAAAATAATGAGATTCTTTTGAATTATTTCAAATAGTAGGAAATATTAATTTTATTTAAAATATAAAAAGCTTCGTAACAAAAGCTAAAAACATCACAAAAGTCATTTGTAATTCCCCCCCTTAACGGTAACAAATCAAGCATTTACAATGGATGCCTATTATAATGAATTAACTAATAAAAAATGAGCTCTGACCGAATCTTATTTAAAAATTGCTTTTAGGTATTAATTGTTTTGTATTGGTTTTAAAAAATTCAGTCTATTCTAGAGGATAATTCTGAATACTATTCACAACCTAATGTAATCAAAATCAAGTCAGATCATTTACTTCATAGTAAAAATTAAAAATATATACGTATATTTTGGTATACTAGATAAAATCTTATTTAATAGTGCAGAAATCAATGAAATCTGAACTACAATTTTTGCCTTCTTTCTTGGCTAGCATGAACAATTATTTACTAATTAAGCAAACAATCCCATTAAGTGCCATCAAAATAGACATTTGAAATATGAAATAAGAAAACTAAATCTGCTCACACAATAGATGATTCACTAGTGGATTGAAAAATAACATGCATTAGAAGAAAACTATACAAAAAATTCTAACTTCTACTTTAAAAAAAACATTTATTTATATCTTAAAAATTTCAAAATTTTTAGATCATCTTTAATGCTAAAGCTGTCTTTGGAATATACGACAAAATAGATTTATCTAAGATAAAATATAAAATCCATGTAACAAATCATGATCAATTTTCCTTTCTATTTTGTCATTTTGCCTCAGAAGACTTCTTGAAAACAAAAATAAAAATAGCATATAAAATTATAATGTTTGTAAAAATAAACAAAATGAAATCAAAAATCTACTGTACAACAAAATAAATTTATGGTGATTCATAGTAAATAAAATATAAAGCATAAATGTAGAATCAAACACACATCATGAACATGGAGAAAAAATACTAAAAATGAAATTGTTATTGATAATGTAGCAATTCATTTGTTTTGGTGACTATTTAGAAAAGAGAATTCTAATTATATTACAGTCAGTGCAAGGTTAAAGTTTTAATAAAAGAAAACCATATAAAATTAAATTCAAATCTACCTGCAAATTTTATTTTAATTTTTAAAACATACACAGAAGTATTCATTTAAAACTCAGCAGCAGAGAAGGGACGATAACTATGAAATTAATATATAAAATGCTTTAAATTTCCAAATAATTGAAAAAAAGCAAATATTTTTAAAAATTTCTTTTATTAATTAAAAACATTATTATTATTATTATTATTTTTTGAATTTGCCATGCAAAAGAATTAACCTTTCTGGGTTTTATATAATATCTGCGAAATGTCATAATTTTCTCAGATTAAAAAAACTGTGCATTTTTTAAATTTTCATGGCAAACAAAAAAAAAAAAAAAAATGTATCCTTCACATATGATACCCTTTTATAACATTCTGAAGAAAAAAATCTCTCTCATATTTTGAATATATGGAAGCCATTTTAACAATGAGTGAACATATACTTTGTAACACATAACACATGTGCATATACAGCAGACACACACACATATATATATATATTGCCAGATGGCTAAATAAATGGACTGAATGCATTTATTCAGAAATACAGAAGATTAGCTTAAACCTGTTAAATAAATTTGGTCAAAACTAAAATGACAATTTTAATATAGAGCACAACACTTTAAAAAAGATGTTAAAATGCACGCAGAAAGTTCCAACAATTCTAAAAGCATATTCAAGGATATTTGTATATTTTACAGGACAATAAAATATATTTTATTCAAATGTAACTGATGTTTTAAAGTTTTATAAATAACTGCTGTTTTAACAGAAAAGTTATAGTTTGAATCTACTTTTTCAACAGTTGAATAATAATGCACAGTTAAAGAAAAAGATCTAACATATTTAACTATCTCTGAAAATTAATTCAATTAAATAAATACCATCCCCTTATGAAGCTAGTTCAGATATAATATTTTAACATGATTTAATGATTTTTTTTTAAAAAATGAATCGGCATTTTTATTATCATTTTATTTTTAATGTCATAAAAAGGATTTGAAATTGAGATCTTTGTCATAAGTATCGAGCTCATCTTTATTTTAAATAATTCATAAACTCAACAAATTGTGCATTAAAAATATAGCTTTTTTAACACTGAAATATAATAATTTTCCTCATAACTAAGAAAGTATACTTCTATTTCCCCAAAATTAGAATAAATGCCTTGACTTACACAGAAAAACAAGTTTTTAGAAAAGACTGACAACAAAAAAAAAAGAGAGGGTAGGATATTTCATAATCATTTATGGCACAAGTTTGGTCAATTGTATAGATAGAAATATAAATGCCAAAGCACAAGCAAGTAAAAATCAACATAATTAAAAAAGTATTAGATTAAATAAATTTACATCAATTCTACTTTTAGATTCAATTTAAATTTAAAAAAAGACGAAGGTCCAAAATGGAATAGACTATTGTTCATCTAATAAAACACATATAATTTTAATTTTTCAATAGTACAATTTTCAAATGAAAAATAATTTTAAAAAAGATAAACATTTTATAAAATGTACTGTTACATTTTTTAATACAAATCAGACATCAAGCAAATTGATTGCAGGAGCAAATTCATAAAACTGATGTTAATAAATGCACAGTAAATTAAAGGATACAAACTTTTTAAAATAATAAAGTTAAATATCAACCTTACATAAGATATAACAAGGTTAAATGTTAATTAGAAATATTGACATTTTTATTAAAATTAATTAGATCTTAATCTTATCTGAGATTAGTGTCTAAAATTTTAATTTGAAATTTAAAAAATATTTTGATAGAAAAATCATAAAGATAAACCTATGTATAATCAACATAACTGAAATTAAATACAATCAATAAGTTTTGTGAATCAATCTATTCTTATAGATAATATTTAATAAAAAAGAATATTACATACATATTAATATATTTTCACATAACCAGATAGAAAATATATTGCATAATTATTATTACTATATTAATATAAAGCTCTTACATGACCATGCAGCAGATCTGATAAGTAATTAAAAGACACAAATAGATATTAATTTTTTAATTAAAAATTTCAATAATTCTGACATTTTAAATAAAGAATTATTCTTTGGTATTCCTTTGTCGAGTTGGAAATTATATAGGATCAAAGATATATAATTTTAAATTTACCAGATGGATAAGTTGAAATTTTAAACAAATATACAAATTACACTGTCAATAATAAGTTATAAGAGTTATTTGGGAAAAAAAAGTTGCATTAACAATAATTTTAATTAAAAACTATTTAATTCCAAACTTTATAATTTCATTATCTTACATTTTATTATAACTGCGCTCATTTACATGAAACGAATCAATAAGACTTTTCGTGAAAAAATAAAATATTTTAAATAATTAAACGTTTGAGTACATTATTGAAATATTAATATATATTCATAATTTCAGTTGCTATTAGTAATACATTCCTACGTAAATGAAATAAAACAGTTAATACCCCTCTTTCAAATAAAAAAAAATGAAGCAAAAATAGATTATTTAATTATGTTTAAATCAAAGTTAAAAAAATAAAGCGAAGGGTCTAATACGTTTAAACTTCCATGCTACATAATATAGAATGATCAATTAAAATTTCGAATTAGACTTCAATAATGCACATTAGGTTGTTTCTGTTCGTAAATAAAAAGTCAATTTTAATAAATTAACTTTAAAATTGGAGGTGCGGAATTAAATACAATAAGTAAAGAAATTTGGAAAGTCAAATGTTTTGGATATGTGCCTTGTCAGTCAACAACATCTCGAAATTAGCAGTTAACTTGAGCTTCATTTAGGTTCAATGCCTAAATATATAAATGATGAACATTGGATTAAAAAATAAGTAATTGATTTTATCAAATAATAATGCTTTTAGGTTTTTTTAATAAATACTTAATTTTTAATAAATAAATTTCAATTAAAAATTAGATAATCTCCAAATTTTTGACAGAAACGATACATTATATACACATTACTACTACTATTACTACAGTATACTCGCATGCATAACAAGAAAATAAAATTACATGTGCGATTGTGTGTGTGTTTGTGTTGTTCAATACAATTGTAGTTATACTGGAAAATATTTTAATAATCTCTTATTAGCCTTGTCTTAAAAATATTTATGAGTTCTCAAAGGGGAAATGTTAGCCGGACACGACCTCAGAAACATAAAAATATCACTAAATTTGAAAATGATAAATATAATAAAAACAAATTATCAGAGAGATTAAATAACATGCAATTTACATCATTATGTTCAAAATGTGAATCTATTATTGAATGGAAAATAAAATATAAAAAATACAAGCCTTTAACAGTGCCAGCAAAATGGTAGGAATGTGCTATTTTTCTTCTTCTTTTTTTCACGTAATCGTTTTGTTGTTTTATAATTTTTCGTTGTATTCGTTATGCATCTTTGATATTATAAACATATTATGCAAAACATGTTATTGAAATGTATTAATTTTTAAAGATCTCTTGAGTGGACAGGTTTTGTATTAGTATATTTCTAATTTAAAGTGCTGAATTAATTTATTTCCCAAATGATATAATTATTCAGATAATCTTATTTTTATTTTTTACAAATTTATGTAAACAAGTTTATTTATCCAATAAATGTGTAAGCACAATGTAAAAATCATATAAAATCAATAAAGTGTCTATAAAATTAAAGGCATTTATCAGAAAATTTACTTTTAAGAAGTTGTGTAATATTATTTTTATTGTAAAGAGATTGGTTTTAAAACTGTGTTCATGAGTTCCCTTTTATAAAAAATATCTTGAAATTCTTTATAAATTGAACTTAAATATTTTGATAATAATTATTTAAGCTTTAAACACTTTTGCAAGAAAAGATACTAAGTATAATTTTTCCCCTGTGCAGTATATAGAAATTGAAGATTCCTCTTTCTTTTTGCCTTTTTTTGATTTTCTCATTTACAATATGCTTGAAATATTTTTTAAAAATAACTATGTATTTTTTTAAATTTTAAAATATATATTTATTTTTTACTTATGGAAATCAAAATAAATAATTTATTTAATTCATATGATATATCTATATTATACCTGGCAAAAGCCAAGAACCACATTTCTGGAGCATACACCGCAGAACACACCTTCATTCCTATCTATACTATATTTTAAATAAAAACTCTAAAGTACTTGAATAGAAATTTCATTTCAATCAGTAGTAAGGACTTCTAAAGTTATACTATATTTCTCTGTTCCTCCTTAAATGAAAATTTATGTTTATGTTAATGATGATAAAAAAGCTCAGTTCCAGTATATGGCCTCTGCCAAATTGGCATGAAATTTGGCAATAAATGGAAATTTCTGGTTGCCGTTATCATCCATAATCTTCTTTATGGCAACCTTAAACCTTATCTCTTAGCCTTTCACTTTAACCTCTAATTTTAAATTTCGCTCATTTAATACTGTTCCCTCCACTCCTATCAGTGGACTTGCTGTTAGCTCCCACTATGTCCCATATTGCCAGGTTATATTTTTCCATTTTATTTGTTTTTAAATCATAAGATTATTTATTTTTAATTATAGACATGGCTTATGTCAATATACCGATTAAGAATGTTATTTTAAATTTTAAAATGAATTGCAAAATAAAGGGTTTGGTTTTAAAGTTTGGAAGGTTTTAGATAATAAACCAAGGTCTATTTTTGAAAATCCTAGTGTTGTTACCAGGTATTTTGTCATAGAGTTAATGTGTAATTGTGATTTTTTTTTTTTTTTTTTTTTTTTTGCTTTTTTGAAGAAATTGAGTTTGATGAAAACCTCCAATTGCACTGTTTGCAATATTTTAATGCAAGTGTGAACTAGAAATGGGGTTTCAGATGTTTCTAGCTTTGTTTGTCAGAATAGTATCATTAGGGGTGAATCAGGGAAAATGTGTAGGAAACAGGCAAGTTTCAGGTATGGCTCTTGGTTCAACAGCAGCAGGCTGACTTTAGAAGAAGTATTTTTGTTTACTTTTGACATTCTGGTTGGATCAAAGACTGAGGAAATTAAAGAACAATACTTTTTTGGTAACAGTACCTTATCAAATTGGAGGCAGTTTGTTAATGAATGGATTTTAGAGTATGTGGAGGAAAATTCAGAAAAGATTGGATGTTTGGGTAAAATTTTGGAAGTGGACGAGTTGAAATTTGGCAAGAGAAGATACAACAGAGGTCATAAAGTTGAGGGGCAGTGGGTTTTTAGTGGCATAATGACATCATCTGCCTTTGAGTTGTACCCTCTGATGAGTTATAATTCTGTTTCATTGACCAATATTTTTCAGTCTAATAGGACTTTCAATTAACCTTATTCCATTTTCTTAATATATTACATATTCACCGAAATCTATATGTATAATATTGCATCTGAGCATCCAGTTTTCTGGTATAAAATCTTTTGCCTCTTTTTTGTGTGTATGTATATGATATTTTTATCAATTTTGTATAATTTTTTTTATTATCGCATTAAACATTTTAGAAACATTTGAACAAACCTGATATTATCACCAAAAGGTAACTTTGTAGCAATAACTGAAAATTGCTTTTCATTATGACAAGGCTAAAGAATTATCACATTTTTATGAGCATTGACTGGTTCATGGAATAATCCAAAAGTACCAAAATTTCTTAATGCTAGTATAAGTTCTCTAAAATTAAATTAAGCAAAAACCAGTCTCTCTCTCACTCTATCCAAATCGCCGACAAAAGTATTATTCTAAAAATTCTGTAATAGAAATGCTGTTCCATCTCATTTCCTCATAAAATGGTACTCTTTCTACAAGGTTATGAATGTTAAGTGCAACATATTCCTCCCCCCCCCCCCAGAATCACACTTGAACATTTTTTTTTTCTTTGTTTGAGAGTAAAGTTAACTAAATAATCATTTTAGATGTCTTTTTCTGCCAGATTGAATCTAAAATTTGTTATAAAATTCACTTTTAGCTATTAGAAAACATACTAAATTTAAATTATTGTGTATTATTATCTTTACATACATGTAAATATTTAATAGATTTGATTTAAAAAAATTTATAGATGTACACTTTAATTGCTAAACTTATCATTGTTAAATTTTATCTATTAACTTTTTTAAAATTTTATAACTAAGGTTGAATAGCTAATGATTACCTTTGAATAAAATTTATTTAAATTTGACAGAAATGAAATTTGGCATGAAGACCACATATCAAATTTCATATACCTAGCTAAAAATATTTTTGAGTTATTATGCTCTGCGATAATCAGGCAAAAATAATTCCTGAAATTTGTTTTTCAAATTCAAGATGTCTAAAACATATAAAATAAGTTCAAATTGAAAAAAATTTTGAAGCAGTATTTCTTTTTTTTTATTATTAAATACTTCATATCATCAAGCCTTCAGTTTTATGAATTGCATGTATACAATATTAATTTTTGTTTGGACCACTATGAAATCAGAGATATTAATACAGTTACAGTATTTTTGTTTCAATATGTATTAATGAGGAAATCATACTTCATATCAGATTTATGTTGACAACATATATGAAATATTTTTATATAATTAAATAAATAAATTTTATATCATTTTAATAGAATATATGATTATGCAATATTAATTAATCATAAAGGAATTAAGTAATCATTACATTAATCTTATATATATATATATATATAAATTTGAGATTGAATTTTTGTAATTCTAAAATCCATCTTAAGTTTACAATTCATTAAATGCAGATTTAGACACCTAAATTGGTCGGTCTTGTTTCTAGAGAAATTTATCCATATTATTAGAATTTTTCATTAATATTTAACACTTTTCTTAAAATCTGAAATAAGTACCCTTTAAGTATTTATGAATAAAATGATAAACTTTTGAGGGACTCTATTATGTTAAATTTTCTTACTATTTTATAATGTATGATTGTAGTACTTCAAAAACTAATTCACATGGCTTTATTTTTAATAAACTGTCTTTAAAAAATATAATTTTTTCCTCATTCAAAAAAAGAATTTCTTATATACATATATATTTTATGAAAACATCTATATAATTTTTTAAATTTTTATTACTTAAATAATAATGAAATTATTTGGGCATTCAAATAGTAAATATATCTTATCAACAAAAGAGCATATTTTCTGCATATTAAAATATGTAAGTAAAACGTTTAAAAAATATAAGTATATATATTTAGAGAGAGAGAAAGAATGAGATTACCTTCCAAAAAAATCAGCCAAATTTATTGATAAAGATAATGCTACTTAAATGTAGTAATTGTTCGGTTAGCAACAAAGACATTCCTTGTAACTTTTGCATAGAATCTGCTAATCTGCACTTACTAAACCAAATGTATAGAATCATTTATAAAAATAGTTAAAAATTTCATTTTATGTTCTGCATGATATATATAATTTTTATTTTTTTTTCTTCTTTTTAGTGTGAAATGCCAAGAAAAAAATATCAAGTCAGCTTATCATACAGTATGTTCAAATTGTTGCGAAAGTCTAAAAATATGTGCAAAGTGTACTGAAAGCTTTGAATAAAAAGGATATCATTCATAGCAAATGTATCACTCAACTATAAATAGTGTTTTCACTATTTTACACTGTAATTAACTATTATCATTTTTATGCATTTTATAAATAAAATGTACATTTTTGTGTATATTTATAAAACTTTTAATAAATGTCTTGATTTACTGTATTATATATAAAGAGTCTTTCTATAGACAGACATGAATAAACTGCTATCATAAGTGTCATGTGTATGAATCTGCTTTAAGTTCTGAACTATGTATCATTCATCTTCAATTAACTAAGTTGCGATTGGATTTGTAGTATTAAAAGTAATTCAGCGATTAAAAAAGTAAGTTTATTAAAATATAAATTTATTTTACATTTTCAAGAATTTTTTGAATGAAATACAATAATTTGTATCTCAACACAAAACTTTTCTGTATGGTTTTTAGTTCCATTATTACATAATGGTTAATGATATTTTTTATTTTGAGATTGGTTTCCCTAAAAATGATTCATTATATTTCTTGATTTAACAATGCTTTTAG
>JAOUZG010019159.1:17593337-17640169 GCA_026289955.1 Argiope argentata | reverse complement strand
AATAAACATTATATATATATATATATATATATATATATATATATATATATATATATATATATATATATATATATATATCCCACCTAGCTATTTTGTTTAACCATCATTTTTGCTTTTATCAACATCCGATTGTAGACGTAATTCAAAGTAAGAACTGTAAAAGGTTACATCATTTCCCAGACGACGATAATTTTAATTAATACAACATTCCAGAACATCGCTATCTATCGAGCTTCTGAAACACCGTCACAATTCATATTAAGGCAGAGGCCCTATTAATCATCATACGATAAAGACGTTTTCTTGCTCTTTACATTTGGTAAGATGTGTTTCAGTCATACTTTTCTTAGACGTCCAACGTCCTTCTAGAGGAAATAATCTAATCTTCTGTTGGATTAATATCTCCATGTTTTAATATATTTAATATTTACGGGTAAATAATTCCCCTTGTAAATTTTCCTCTTTAACTCTAAATAAATTCTTTTATTTTTTTAAAAGAAATCTCTTCTTCATTCATTTGCATTATTTTAATCTTAGTTTAGAAAATGAACCTGTAAATATTTTTTTTAAAAAAAACCCATAGACAATAAAATCCCGCCATCTGAAGAGTCTAATATTTTTGGAGGATTTAGTTAGACTACCACATACATGTATTTTTTTTTAATTCTAAAAACTGTAAGTATTTTTTACATTTTAAAACGTTAACATATTAAAAACATTGAAATTTTCTACAGGTTGGAATTCTTTATATTATGAAATTATTAGTTATAAATTGCTAATACAGTAGGAAGAAAAAGGCTAATTAGATGACACCTCTCCAATGACTGCAAAAAATAGGTCTAATTAGATGACTTCTTTGCAGTGCCTTCGAAAAAATAAAAAGAGATTATTATTATGACACCTCTGCAGTGCCTACAAAGGAAAACAAGGCTAATTAGATGACCAATATACAGAGCCTTCAAAGATAAAAAAGCTAATTAGATGACACCTCTGCAGTGCCTTCAAAGAAATAAAAAAGGCTATTTAGATGGCCCCTCTGCAGTGCCTTCAAAGAAATAAAAAGGGCTAATTAGATTACACCTCTGTTGTGCCTTCAAAGGCAAAAAGAGCTAATTAGGTAAAACCTCTACAGTGCCTTCAACGAAAAAGAAATGCGCAAATTATACCCTTCTGCAGTGCCTTCTAAGGCAAAAGAGGCCTCCCGTCTGCAGTGCTTTCAACGAAACAAAATGTGCAGATTAGATGACCCCTCTGTAGTGCCTTCAAAGAAAAAAAATACGCAAAATAGATAGCCCTTTTGCATTTCCTCCAAAAAAAAGAAAGAAAAAAAAGAGCTAATTAGATTATTCCTTTACAGTGCCTTTAAAGGAAAAAAGAGTTAATTAGATGACACCACTACAGTGTCTTCAAAGGAAAAAGGGCTAATTAGATGACCCCTCTGGAATGCCTTTTAAGACAGAAAGGGCTAATTAGATTACCATTCTGTAGTGCCTTAAAAAAAAGGAGACTAATTCGGTGACCCCTCTGCAGTCCCTCAAATTCAAAAAGAACTAATTAGATGAACTCTCTGCAGTGCCTTCGAAGATAAAATAGACTAATTATATGAGCCCACTCCAGTGCCTTTAAGGAAAACAGACAACAATTAAACGACCCCTCTCCAGTACTTTCAAAGAAAAAAAATAAAGCTCAAATTAGATTACCCATCTGCAGTGCCTCCAAAGAGAGGGGGAAAAGTGGCTAATTAGATGAACTATATGTAGTTCTTTAAAAGAAATAAAGGGCTAATTAGATTACACCTCTGTTGTGCCTTCAAAGGTAAAAAGAGCTAATTAGATATCCCCTCTGCAGTGCTTTCAACGAAAAAAAAAATGGTCAAATTAGATGACCCCTCTGCAGTGCCTTCAAAAAAAATAATGCAAAAATTTGATAGCCCCTCTGGATTGCCTTCAAAAAATGAAGAGCTAATTAGACGACTCCTCTACAGTGCCTTTAAAGTCAAAAAAAGCTAATTAGATAAACCCCTCTGCAGTGTCTTCAAAGAAAAAAAGTGCTTATTAGATGAAGCACCTGCAGTGCCTTCTAAGGCAAATACGGCTAATTAGATGACCCTCTGTAGTGCCTTAAAAGGCACAAAGGGCTAATGAGATCACCCCTCTGTAGTACCTTGAAAAGCAAAGACTTTTCTTCCTTTGAAGGCGCTGCAAATGGGTAATTGGATTACCCATTTGCAGCGCCTTCAAAGGAAGAAAAAAAAACCTAATTTGATGACCCCTCTTTAATGCCTTTAAAGAATTAAAAAAAAACTCTAATTAGACTATCCCATTGCAGTGTCTTCAAAGAAAAAATTGGGCTAGATAGATGACCTTTCTACAATGCTTTCAAAGGAAAAAAATGGCTAATTAGATTATCCTTCTGCAGTGCTTTTAAAGAAAAAAAAAGGTATTAACTAGATGACCCTTCAGCAGTGCCTTCAAAGAAAAAAAATAGCTAATTAGATTATCCCACTGCAATAGCTTCAAAGGCAAAAAGCACTGGTTAATTTCCTGTCTGTAGTGCCTTCAAAGAAAAAAAAAAGGCTAATTAGATTATCCCTTTGTTGTGCCTTCAAATTCAAAAAGGAGTAATTAGATTACCCCTCTGAAGTGCCTTCAAAGGCAAAATATGCTAATTCCATGACCCCCTCTGTAGTGCCTTCAAAGGAAAAAAGGGCTAATTAGTTGACCCCTCAGAAATACTTTTAAAGGAAAAAATAGCTAATTAGATGACCCTATGTGCAATGGCTTTAATGGGGAAAAGCGCTATTTAGATTTCCCTTCTGTAGTGCCTTCAAAGGAAAAAAAAAAAAAAAAAAAGGCTAATTTTAGATGACCTCTTTGTAGTGCATTCCAAGAAAAAAGGGCTAATTAGATTACTTATCTGCAGTGTTTTTAAAGGAAAATTTGGGCTAATTGGATGACCCCTCTGCAGTGCCTTCAGAGAATTAAAAAAGGGCTAATTAGATTATCCTTCAGTTGTGTTTTCAAAGAAAATAAATAGGGCTAATTGTACGACCCATTTGCAGTACCTTCAGGGGGGGAGGTAATTTGATGACACCTCTGTATTGCCTTTTAAGAATAAAAAACGGCTAATTCGATCAGGGATGCACCACCTATGGCCTGTGGGCCAAAATTAGCCCTCGTAGCCTTTGAAATCGGTCCGCAAATGTTAATAATAAAATAAGATTAATTAAAAATGAAATGAGACTCTTTCAAATTAACAGTGGAGAAAATCGGATTCGGAAACGATTCTGCACCAGAATAAATAATTTACAGTTGTTCATTAGGTTTATTTATTTTTTATTATGTGGCTTTTGAGTTTGTTCCCATCATGGTTACCTGCGAGTACCAGTTTTCGTATAGAAAAAGTTCACGGACGTGAAAAATTTCCACACATGAAAATGCAGTATGAGGATCAAATTCAAATTTTGTGCAATGCATTTGATGATCAGTTTTCAGATTTTGAAAAGTGCCTAACAAAAATTGATTAATTTTTTTCTCTATTTTCCGTTGATGTAAATCTAGTGGATGAGAGAATGCAGCTAGCCTTAATTGATTTACAAACCCCCGATTTTTTAAAAAATCAATTTAAAGAAAAACCGATATTAGAATTTTATCAAGACTTACACGAGGAATTTTTGTGCTTGAAGCAAAATGCAGCAGCATGTGCAACTTCCTTTGGCAGCACTTACATTTGTGAGCAAACTTTCTCACTCTTGAATTTAAACAAATCAAAATTAAGAAATGGAATAGTAGATGTGAGAACCCTTCTGCTATTCTATTTCTTATTTTGTTCTGCATATTGCCACAACTAATCTTAAACTCAATATAAAATCAAAAACTTCAAATATTCAGTCCTAACCATCTCATTAATTTTTGCTAATTTTTATCATTCATTATTTTTTTCATAAAATTTAAATCGTGTTCTCTGTATTATTAACAAAAAGTTTACCTCTTTTATTCTATTTCATGTTTGCCATCTTTTTAGCAAAAATCCTTTTTTTTTTTTGGAGGTAAAGTATTTCAAACATATCTATAATGTTGAAGTTTCATTCATTCATTTATTTATTGCATTATGTGTGAATGAGTAAAATAAGTAAAGTAATAATTTTAATTCATGCGTATTGCTAAAAAGAAAACCGTGTTTTTACGTTTATGACATGTTTTAAAATTCACTTGCTGCTTTGGCCCTCGGCATAATCCTTTTTCATATTTTGGCCCCTCATTCTGAAAAGGTTGTGCATCCCTGAATTAGATTATCCTTTTGCAGTGTGTTCAAAGAAATAATTGGGCATATTAGATGATAATTCTGCAGTGACCTCAAATTAAAAAAAGGGCTAATTAGATGACCCTTCTGCAGTACATTAAAGAAAAAAAATAGCTAATTAGATTACCCCTCTTTAGTGACTTCAAAGAAAAAAGGTCTCATTAGATGACTCCTCTGCAATGTTTTTTTTTTAAAAGAGCTAATTAGGAGACTCACTGCAATGACTTCAAAGGCAAAAAGCGCTAGTTAAATTACCTCTCTGCAGTGCTTTCAATGAAAAAAAAAAGAAAAGGCTAATTAGATGCACTGTTTTTTTTAATTGAGCTAATTAGATGTCCCATTTGCATTGCCTTGAGAGAAAAAAAATGGCTATTTAGATTTCCCTTCCTTAGTGACTTCAAAGAAAAAAAAAAGGCTAATTAGATGACTCTCTCTCTTCAAATAGAACTATTTAAATAAAACCTCTGCAGTGCCTTGATAGGTCAAATATGCTAATTAGATGACCCCTCTATAGTGCATTGAGAGGCAAAAAGGGCTATTTAGATGACCCCTCTGCAGTACCTTCAAAGAATAAAAAAAGAGGCTAAATAGATTATCGTTCTTCAGTGTTTTTAAAGAAAAAATTGGGCTTATAAGATGACCACTCTAATTAAATTATTCCTCTACAGTGTCTTCAAAGGAAAAAAGGGTTAGTCAAATGACTTCTCTGCAGTGTTTTCTAAGGCAAAAACGCCTAGTTATATGACCCCGTTGGAGTGCCTTCAAAGAATAAAAACGCGGTAATTCGATGATCCCTTTGCACTGCCTTCAAAGAAAAAATTGGGCTAATTAGTTGACCCCTCTGTATTGCCTTCAAAAGAAAAAAAAAGGGACAATTAAATGACTCATCTGCAGTAACTTCAGGGAAATAAAAAAGGCTCTAATTCGATGAGAGCTCTGCACTGCTCTCAAGGGAAAAAAAGGTCGCTAGTTAGATTACCCCTTTGTAGTGCCTTCAAAGAAGGGGCCAAGTAAATGACCTCTCAACAGTTCCTTCAAGCTGTGGCGGATTTCTGCATAGGCGGTTGAGGCGATCGCCTCGTGACTTGAAATCTGGGGTGGGAGGTGTCCCAAATATCTTTATTGGTTATCCTGAAGCAGTAGTATTTTTTTGTAGCTGACTTTTAAATATTTTATCCTCTTTTTGACTGTGGAAAAGAAAAAAAATCAATGAAATGAAGAGTCAAACGAACCAGAGGGTAAATAACTATGTATGGGAGGGGGGAAAAAACAAGTAATTTCAAAATTGATTTTCGAGAAATTTCGATATAAAAAAAATTTGAAAGTCTTTAAAAAGAAAGAATTTTATAGTCTTTTTTATTCGAAAACGATATAAAAAAAGACTATAAAATAGTGAGGAAAAAAAACATCTCGAAATATCAAAACCGTTTGTTCCAAATAAATTTCAATTTCATTATCAAAATTATATTATTCGAATATTATTAACTGAGGTAGATATAGGATATAGTTATGAACTAAATGCTTGTTGTTGTTTTTTTGTTTGGGGGGGAGAAACAAATGTACACCTTTGATTTATTTAGTTTATCTGCAATAATGGTGTATTTGAATGCATTATAATTAAAATGAATTTTCGGTCAAATTTCCAGAATTTTGCACGGAATTGATTTATTTCAAATTTGTTCACAGATCTGTGAGGTCCAATCCCCTCCCCCTTTTTTTGTATTCTAATTGAGTAACATGTCGCAAATTTTCAACTAACATAAGAAAAAGAAAAGATAACCCCGTTTTACAAAAAATTTGATGCTATTCCCTAGATCACCGAAAGGGCTTGACATTGACTTTAGGTGGATGGGATGACATTGTTTTTTAGAGATTTTTGTATATCATCAGGGCCCAACTTAGCCTGATTGGGGCCTGTTGCAAAAAGTTCTTTAGGGACCCCTCTCTTCTTCACTACCACGGCTTGACTAAGGTAGGGGCAGTTGCTCCGGGGCCCCCTTATATGAAGGCCCCGAAATTGAATAGAAATTTTATTTTACGCTTTTTTCTTTAATGAATGTTCTTCATTACTAAAATATCAAAGCAGAGGGGGTCCCAAAGAAGTTTTTGAACCGGGCCTCATCTAGGCTTAGTCGGTCCCAGTTCACTACTTTAGTAATGAAGAACGGAACTTCATTATTGAAGAAGAAGAAAACGTAAAATGTCCTTTCTACTCAGTTTTGGGGAACCCATGTTGCGGTGGCCCGGGGCACCTGTCCCAGCCTTAGGCAAGCTCTGTAAATCCTCGCCCATTATTCTTAAGGTATTTTCATTTTGCTGAATTTTTGAGCTTACCAGCTTCAAAAGACGCGAATATTTTTAAAACGTAAGACAGACAAATGCAGTTTTTAACCCTTTGGCTGCTAATGGGACTTATACATCGTACCTAATTAATTTAAATAATTCGTATTAAAAGTAGTTTGTTTATTAGTGCTGGGGAGGCTGTATTTGCCCCTCATATTATAGACGAATAGGCTGAAAAAAATTGAAAAGATTTGTCTAATGCAGAAACTAGTATCTTCTATTTTTATGCGAGCTCAGAGAAAAAAAAATTAAAAACCCAAATTCAAAGGATTAAATATTAACAATACTTTCCTCAGCTATTATAAATATTTATTCACTATTATTTTTTAAGGGTTCAGGAAGAATTCAATCTACATGCAAGTGTAAATGAAAAAAAAAAAAAGCAACGTAATTTATAACAAAAATTATAAATAAATAATGAAATTATAATTTCAATTTTTCGGCTTGCAATTTTCTTACCCATTTGATATTTTTAAATAACAAAAAATGTGTATGAATTCTTATTAAAAAATTTTCTTAGTAAATCAGGGGTATATAACTATTTGGATTCTTCCAGTTGATATTTTCTAAAAACACACTGAAGAATAACAACAAATCTCGAGACATTATTCTTGGGATTTATTTTCAACATAGATTTTAAAAAAGGGGGAGATTAAAAAATACACTTCGTGCAAAAGCGTTCATCAAAATATATATTGTATTCTGTTAGCATTAACAAAACATTTTGTTATTTTGGAACAAAAATCACGAAATGATATTTATTATTCAATAGAGGAAGAATTATTGTCAATTAAATGGTGAAGTTTTTATTAGAGTGAACTCGGTTATGGGAATGCTAAAATTTATTAAAGGCAAAGAGTTGCCAATTAAAGCCAAAAGTTAATTAATTTATTTTTTGTAATTTGTTAGTTTCCTCCTTTTACACTAGATTATGAACCTTTTTGCTTCCTCTTTCTGTTTCTGAAAGTGGAATTTTATCTGGAGGCGAACTTGATATATGTTTAATCTAGCTAATTACATTTAAATAATGAACTGAAAAATCTGGAAATTTTAAATTTGTCTCATTAAATGTGGATTTTCAATGAATGTTGTGTATAACTAGTTTGTGTAATGCACAACGCTTTTATATTTATAATATTTAAATCTTAGTCTGTTTTGAAAAAATTTCTATTTCATTTTTAATCCATTTGAATTGGCAGTTGTAGATCTTGACATAACCATGTAAGATCAGATTAATAAAATTTTAAAGTAATCACTTGAATATTTCTATATTGCTGTAGTCATGAATGTTTATAAAAATGCACACAGTTTTTATTTTGCATTTGGTTTTGTGATTTAGTCTTTATCAGTCTTTAAAAGGGGTTGATGTATATTTAATAAATTTCTCATGAAGGCTTCTTTCGGTGTAAGAATATATTTCTTTTCTATTTCGGATGGTAGAATTCGGGATGTCATGAAAAGTAGCAAAACTTGGACCGACTTATTTGTATTTCTAGACATGCTTGATAATAATGAGATGAAGGCAAACAAAAGAAAAATCGGAAGACGGTGGTACAGAAGTTATTCGTACGTAGACAAAAGAGAACATTGTCATAACAAAATTAAGTGTCAAATATGCGCTTATAATTTGTTTTAGAAACTTAAATAAATAAAAATTAAATTAATGTATTTGTCGAGAATAATTTTTCAGTTTCAAAATTTGAATGCTCGAGCACTGTAATATCCATTCCATTTAGAAAATATACAAAGATCACTGTCATGTTATAGTTTTATACTGCAAAAAAAATTGAAATTCAGGATAGCAATTTTATTAGCTTGATGTATAATATTACGTAAATAAAATAAGCTAAAAGTGGAATTGAAAAGTGCAAAAAGCTCAGTTTACGTTACTTTCTTATCAATACAATTATGCACAAGGGGGCCTCAGAGTAATTAAATGCCTGTGGCTTCAAAACCTGCCACTGAATAGATTCATATATAATGCAGGAAATATTACTTTGCAGAAAACTATATTATAGAAGATATGTATTGAACAAATCCAAGCAAGTTCAAACCTATAAGTAATTCACGGCTTTTTACTGTATGACTAACTTGCAAATAATAAAAAATGTTTTTAAAAATTGTATTTTTATAAATAAAATAATGGAAATACTTTTCCCAAAATTTCCTTACATAATCTAATGTTAATGTTATTCCAAACAGCATTTAGCATGGATTTAGCATAATGTGGTTAGAAAATATTAATTTTTAGCATGAACATTTTTAACATAACATCTTCATTTCTAATGAGGTTAGGCTTTACACGTTTTCGAATGCTTATTTCAAATTATTCTGTTTATTTTCTTAGTGTTTGATGCATTTAAAATTTAATATTGTTAATTAATCAATTTTTTGGAATCAGTCTGAAATACTTTTGATTTAAAATAAAGCAGAATAAAGGAAACTAAAAATTACTAATTTGTATTGTATTACCCCAACTGGCATAGCAAATTAAAGCATTTACATTGCCTTAATTGGTGTTAAAAATTCATGCGTGTGCAGTGTGTTGTTATTGCTGACAATTGTGTTTTCTTTTTAATTAAAGTTTAAAAAATATATGTATAATACTGTTGTATCTATCTCTATCTTGATTGATAAATAAAATCAACTAGACTTGATTTTGAAGAAATACAGACTTGATGTGCAGTTTTGCTTTATTTCAGGTATACACTAAATAAATTGTTCTCAGGTTAGTTCAGTGCCTTTCCATGAGTATGAAGTTGTGGGTAAAAGCCAGCATTTCGTGTAAAAATAATGACGATTCATGACTATCCCATACCTATCAAAGAAATAAATTTGACAGGATTGCCATGCCACCAAAAAAACAGAGGGAATATAAAAATTTCATGAAAACCAGGTAAGTACATTTCATTCTAAGGTTCTTAGCTATTTTCTTTTTTGCGGAAGATCCAGAACGAGGACTACAAATGTGAGTGGTCCTACAATGAGCCAGATGGCAGATTTACAATCATATCATGAAGGCAACAGGGTTGAAGAGGAATACAGGAAAAAGATAACACGTTAGATATGAGAATGTCACATTTGGTGTCCAAAAATAAACTGATTACAAACTATTTAATTCAAGCACAATAATTTAAAGTTGAATTTTTATGGACATTAAAACTTGTTGCATTATATTTGTCCTTTAATACATTCAATGGTATATCAGAAATATTTTCACTGACAGTAAAATAACTAAAAAAATATATATACATTGGACGATACAAAAATGTATTTTGTTATTTATTAGCTCCATGAAACTGACAGCTAAACAGAAATTGATTCCCAAAATTCATGAGTTATCAAAAATTAATAAATAAAAAAAGTAATTTTGCTTTGAAACTTTTTTTAAAAAAGTAATTATTGAATGTTTTTTATCACAAAAATTATCCATGTTTTATTTTACTGATGTCCTTGATTTTGTGTGGTTTACAGCTAAGGAGAATAAGAGATAGAATAACCACACTCTTAATATTCAAATTTTGTTTCGCTAAATTCTAGATAATAAATAAAGATGAATTATTTTCATCTGTATGTAAATATAAAAGATTTCCTTTCATATTCCATTATTTCAACTAATGTTAAATAGTTTCCACTCCATCAAACAATATGCCATTACAATTAGCAGATGAATGCTATTTGTGCATTTCCTCATAGTTTGAATATGCATACAGGGAAAACACAGAGAATTTTTTTTTCCAGATCCAACAAACCAGAATTTGATCTTTGCATGCTGTTGTAATAAATATTTTTATGCAATTTTTTTACCAAATTTCTTCACAGCATTGTGATTAATTCTTTAGAATAATTCATACATCTAAATTTTACACATCAATCAGTATCAAATTCACAAAAAACAATCTTTGTTCATCTAATTTTCAATATATTTTGAATAAATAACAAATGAAAGAAAAATTCAAAATTATGTTTATTCTCACCCATAACAGAAAATTCCCTCCATAGGAGGCATTAATATGAAAATAGATTTTCTTAACATATATACATTTTGCTGAAATTTCTACAAAGTATTGTCATCTTTTCTTTCCACTGATAAATGTGTTGAGGAGACCTAAAATAGATTTGGGAAAAACAAAAAGTAAGTTGACAATAACAGAAAAAAAAAAGAGTAATATTAATAATTTTTAAAAAGTCTACATCACACAATGAGCAAAATCCATAACTGAATCTAACTCATATTGTGAAATACTCATTGTGAAGCTATTTTTCCATAAGATCAATATAAAATAATGTGTTCCATACTGAAAAAAATACTTACAATCATTAATATTACTTATTTACTTTATTATTTATAATCAATGCTTTTTTTACTACAAGGTTATTTCTATTTGTCTTTATCTATGCTACAAAATTTAAAGAAAACGAGATCGTATTATCTTTCAATAAATTTGTAATATCCTTAACTATTGCCTTATCAGGATAGTACATATGATGCAATAGTTCTTAATTTTTTTGTGATGCAGAATACAACAGTATAAATGTTTCAGTAGTCAGTTCATGGCACTGCTTGTATATTATGGAAATAATTCTTTTTCATATTGCAGTTGAAACATGACAAATGCCCAAATATATACTGGGTGGATAAAAGTCTGTAAAACTTTAAAAATTTATAAAATCCATAAAAGTAAGCAAAGAGAGAGAGAGAGAGAAGCTTTTAAATTACCAATAAATAAATAAATCATGGGAATTTTTTTAGGCAAAGCAGAAATTAAAAAAAAAAAAACAACCAATAGGTGACGTTTTGTACATAAGAGTAAAAATTGGTATGCAAATAACAAAAATAATGTCATTAAATAATTTATTATTACAATATGTGTTCAACATGGCCACCAACACAGGATACTAAATAAGTGATTACCTATTGCAGGCATGCCACAAATCCAGCAACAAAAGAGTGCAACATGCCTGGCTGTATAATGATATAATGACATTTCTCAGCGGATTAAATCTATCAATTCCGAGAGATTGGATGAACAGGATCGGTATAACAGGGATTTTAAATTTCCTTATAGCCAAAAGTTAGCTGGTATCATATCTGGTGATCGAGAAAGCCATGGAAACTTACAACCCTTACTAATGATTCTTGACTGAAATAGCTGTGTGACTTGTTGCTCCACTTGGCATAAACGTAACAGTAGAAAGTGCATCTCTTTCACACAAATACAGAACAATCTATTCGAGTAGAAGCGTTATACAACACTGAGCATTTACTGTCACTGTTTTCCACCCATTTCCCAGACACCATGTTTCAAAAAGAGAGGTCCTATGATGAAAAAACCTACGAAGCCACAGCACACTGTGATTTAGGGGGAATGCAGTGGTTTTTCAACATACACTCGTGAATTTGACGTCGCCCAGATGCAACAGTTATTTGTTCTAACGTCGCCATGGAGAGAAAAATGAGCTTCGTCTGTCCTCAAGATATTAAAGACCCAGGAGGGATCTTGTTCAATTTTGGAGAACTCATCTTGCAAATGTTTCTCTCTTTACAGTATCTGATGCTAATAGTTCATGGCAAGACTGTAATTTGTTTGGATATTGATTGAGAACATGAAAAATGTTGCATATCAAGGATGGTGATAATCCCAAGTGTATCCCAGCTTCTGGTGCACATCCAGTTCCTGCAGCTGTTTTGGAAGCTAATGTTTACATATTGTTTGCAATGTGCTTCGAATATGTCTGCATTACACTTGGTCGTCAAGACCTTATAAGATCTTTAAGCGATCCAGTTTCCTTAAATCCCCGAGCAAGCTTTATGAGATTTGTTACTGCTAAAGATCATTTTTCCACTCTCCACATTTACAGAGTTCAACAGTCCCTAATTCCTAAACAGCTTCACTAACAAAGTTTTAACTTTTCCATATAGCATCCTTGTTAATTTAAATTGCATGCAACAGAAAACTGATAAAGTATAAATATTTATAATCATCTATCTCATTTGCATATTGTCAACTAAGTCGTTCCTACCAGCGCTACCTATCAGCTGTTTTTTGAATTATTATTATTATAATTTTCCTTACCTAAAAAAATCCCTGATTTAAAACAAAGCAACAGAGAAATAATGAAAAACATGTTTGTTGATTATTTTTGCATACAAAATTTGACATGAATTACTTTTTAAATATAAACTTTTTCTTTTCTTTTCTTTTTTTTAAAATTTATGCTTTATTGAAATAAGCTAGTTTTATGTATTCAGATTTTCTTACTGGTAGTAATATAATATGTTGAATATTAGTACCTATAAAAAATATGAGGACAAAATATTCTTAATTTTAAATATTACGAAGAAAACCATACTAAATTCCTAATAAAAGTGAACACTTCAAATAATATTTTTTTAAATTGCTAAATATAATAAATGTATTATACCAACCTATTATTACATAAATTTTGTTTTATATGAAATTAATAAATAATAATTTTTAATTACAGATATAATTATTATTCCGAAACACAATTATAAATAAATCGTTATATTTCTTTGGAATATTTAAAAAAATTATATCAGGTTAAAATCAATTTTAAGACATATTACCTCTTTTAGCACTAGTGACACTTCTCTCTTTTTCAGTCGTCAATGATGTAACAATAGGAAACAAAGTTACTTGCTTGCATGGATTATTTTCAGTTACTGTTTTCGAGTCTGTTAAACTAGTTTCTATAATTATAGATTTAATCATAAGTTAATAGATAAAAAAAACTCTAAAAAGTATTAGTATTTTAAGAAATTTCTTTAAAAGTTTACAGAAGTATTTCATTTATATAGTAGTTTATAGAAATACATATTGATCTGTGTAATTTATAGCCAGGAAATCAAGATGATAATACATTTTTACAACAAATGAAGCATTATCATTAAAAAAATATCTTGTATTGTAACTTTTCAATACATAAGAAAGATTATTGCTTACACTAAGGAAGATATATCTATATAATACCTTCTCTAAATAATATACTGGCACAGTGAAAATTGAAAAGAAAACCAACAGGTTAAATAAAAAGTAAATGCAAATAAATGGATTTTAAAAATAGTCTTTTTCCAGAACTATTTTTCATAAACTTCTAGAATGTGTTTAGATGTTTATTGAATGAATTTGAGAGCTCTTGAATTTTCTGCAAAATACAGATCTGATTTCAAAATGATTGTTTAAGCAATTAAATGCCACAGAAATTTTCCGAATTCAGTATCTTTTAATCCAGCATTTCTAAGCACTATCATTCTAAGATTATTTTTTAAAGAAAGTTTTATGCGCATGTGTGTACTTCAGCACTAATTTTTTTAATTTATAGTAAGTAAATGATTGAAAAAAAAAACAAAGGATGAAATAACTTTTATAAAAAGATTATATTAAATAAAAGTAATTGATTTAAATTTTAGAATAGTAAATTTATATTAATAAAACAACTTATTCAAAAGAATTAAGTTCTTTTCATTAATAAACCCAGCATTTCAGACCATTTTGAAGATTTCTAAAGCAATAATAATTCAGAGAGAATTCTATTACACATACTTTTAATTGAAGAACGTCCATCATTTTGTTTATAATTCGAATTTCCAGAAAACTTTGTACTCTGAAAAAGCAAAGAATTATAATTATTTTTAAATTTATAAAATCATTAGATCAACTAATATTTATATTCTTATCAAATTAAAAATTTTTAAAGATGTTCTGTACAAGCCTTTGATTCTTAAAACAATATGAAATTATTTACTGCTTGTGATTTGCTAACACTAAAAATTGTATATATGATAGGCGAGGGATATTATATTCTTTATTGCACTGTAAAAAACTTACATACTGTTTTTTTATTAAGTGAATTCTTGATGTTAAAATTAGGTACAATATAAAAGCTTTAGACAAAGACACAGCTTTTTAATATCAGGATCAGGATCACTATATGTTTTCTCAAACAGATAGTCACCATATTTGATAGTGTGGCCCCATTTAAAAGTTTTAATATTAAAATGAATTCAAAATCCATATTACATATTAATTTCCAAAGCTGATACAGAAATAATATTGCTAAGAAAGATTAGCATCTGGCCTTAGTAATTATAATACCAATTTAAGATTATAAATCTACATTGAAAATTATGCCACTTTTAAATGAATTAATAATGCTAATTTAGACTAACAGCAATATTTAATACAATACACTAAAAATGCTATAATTAATTTTAGGAAAGTTTATAATTGCCCCCCTTTTCTATATTGTGTTGCATGAACAATAATATCTTGAAATAATGTTTTACAGTTGCTTCCTAATTGCATAAGTGTCTAAACAATCCTGAAAATATAAACGAAAAAGGAGTTTCCACCTTCAAAAATGTTGAGATTGTGCATATTTAATAATTTAGATTTATGGGAAAAATTATTTATGGATTTTTAAAGAGTACTATTTCCAATTCAAGCAGTCATGAATGCCATAAATTGGACTGAATCTTACAATAACATATGTAAGAATAAAATTTAGCAAATATATATATATATATATATATATATATATATATATATATATATATAATAAATCTTTTTTCAACCATGGCTTTAAAATTATAATTCCCAAATATTTTTATATTTCTAGCTTGAATGTCCGTTTTCAGTAGATTTCTTAAATCTCAAAAAACATTGAATAAGTAATTTTATTTAAATTAATCACATTCAACATTATCAATAGTGAAATAATAGAAAGTTCAGCCTGACTGCTCCCTTTTCTCATATTTGAAATGAATTTATAACTCTATATGATACATTTTTATAATGGTCATAAGTTGGAATAATTTTTAAAAAATCATCTAAAAAATTTTAATTTATCATTTATTCATTCATAATTTTTCATAGAATTTTAAAAATCACATGAAGATTTCAATTTGGAATTTTTTCAGAGCCATTTTATTCTATTCAACAATGTGACCAATAATATAATATTGAAATATATGCAATTACTTTTCTTGATACACTAGTGCAAGGTCTTGAAGTAGGCTGAATTGCAGATACATTTCCTTCATGCTTATCAAATTTTAAAGGTGTTCCAAAGAATGTAAATAAATTTCTAGTCTAAAAAAGAAACAAATCTATAGTGTTGTTAATGGTTTTTACTAAAACATGCTTGTATATAATAACATATTAAATATACCACACAATCTAAATCCACTATAAACATATAATTTTATTGTACTTTTGCAGAAGATATTGTTTTAATATATTTCATTTATTAAATTATTCTTACAGCATGGAATAATACATTTATTCACAATAAAATGCCTTCAATGAATTATTATTCATGAGTAAAAGAAGTAAATAAAATTTTAAAATAAATTAAGTAACTTCAACTTTTCTCCCTTAATCTTTATTAATAATAAAGATGAATATGGGCACTCTGTCGATCAAAGGAAAGAAGAGAATCAAAAAGGGATCAAGGGAAAAAATGAGTGTTTGTTTTTATTTTTGAAAATTTAATTAAATTAAAAATAAGCAGAATTTAGATGGTTCTTTTTTGTAAAAGATTTCGAAAATATTATTAAAAATAAATTTTACACTCTCACAATTTAAAAAGTTGATTTTTTTATGATACAATTTTAAGAGTCATGAGAATTTTTTCTAAATGTCAGCAATTATTTTAAAATATATTTTTTTTGTCAAATTTCTAGCAACAGATTACATTATTGCCCTGTAATTCAAATCACCTTCATTGTTTTATTGAATATTTTATAACGTAAATAAAAATTCTTTTTAAAATCTATACAGTTCATGAGAAAAATAATGTTTTTAAATATCTATATAGTTTATAAGATAATAAAAATAAGGATGGTGCAGCCCTACATATCCATGGGCCCATGAAGGCACTGTTTATCCAATATTTCACAGACATATACGTTGATAGTTGCTTCTTTTGTAATCCATGTTCACCAAATCTAAATCTATGGTCATCCTTTTTGGTTATATGGATGCATAAAAAGTGTTGTATCATGTAGGTGTTGTGAAGTTGAATTTTTTATGCATGAATCTTTACAATTGATTGTGAATCTTTACTATTGTTTTGATGTGTGAATCTTTACTATTGATCACACTGTCCATCAACTTGAAATTTTGCAAGTGAACAATAATGGTCACATGGAGAACCTTTTGCTACATCGTCCAGGATGCAATTCACAACTACTAATCTTAGTGCAATTTCGTCCAAATTTGTTCTAGTTTCAGTAAACCGAACTCCCTGCCCTTTAAAGCAGTGTACTGTTATTTTTTCCTTACCATTATTTAATGTGTTTTGATGACAAGGTGATCAGAAACTTGTCAATAGATGTTAATATTGTATCTGTATTCTGCTTCAGTCATATATTGAGTTAAATTTAATGTTTTTGTGAACATTTTAGAACTTTCCCCCCCTGAAGTTCCAAGAGCACTTCTCAAGTATAATCTATATATCAAATTTCATTGCAATCCATTTACTCATCTGCATTGTAGGATGCTGTATACAGGAAGTTTAATTATAACCACCTGTACAATAAAGGGGGTACAATACACCTATACAATAAAGGTTACTAGTGTAACTGACACAAATTTCCATGATTCAAAAATTTTATGCATCATTTTATTTGACTCAAAACTGGACAACAAATAAAGTAAAAACTAAATCTTTCTAAAGGAAATTCCACGATAATCTTCACAATTACACATATATCCTATTTAAATTTGTTTTATCAAAAGGTTTAATGAGAATGGCTGATCTGTTTTTATCAAATGAATAGTAATTTATTATAAAAAATTAAAACCACCAACAACTTAAAGGCCAACAACTTTAGCCTTTAAGAATGATTCTCATATTGTTTAAATTCAGCAGTCTGTTTTGATAAATAAAATCACTGGCATTTTAATTTTTTGATAGAAAACATTATAGTTGTTTTAATTAGTAAATATTTTTTTAATGGTAACTGAATTATATTTATTGTAAATCTGTTTTTTGGGGTAATTTTATTTTCTTATATTTTTCAATTTAAGCAATTAAAATGATATGAAGAAATAAATACATACTAATTTTACATTTGCAGGTACAGGACTTTTTCTCTCAATCGGTGGAAGGAAGCATTCTGATTTTTTTGAAAGGTGTATAGTTTCACATTTAGTAGATGGCATATTTTTAAATTCTGGTTCCAGACTGAATCCTCTTAGTATAACAGAAGAATCTGGAGTGTCCTCCTAACAGAAAAGAATAATATAGTAAAATTTAAAACTTGTGTAATAGCAAATCCATAAAAATTTCTCCTAAAATATAAAATATTTATTAAAAAAATTCATTGATTTTATATAATATCAAAAGAGGTGTGAATGATTTATTATAGCAAAATATTACAGTAGATATTCTCTAACAGAAATATAAATTTTACCAAAAAAATAACAAATTTAAGTGAAATTAACTATATATATATATATATATATATATATATATATATATATATATATATATATATATATATATATATATATATATATTCTAAAACATTTTCTTAATGAGTTGCCCAATATTTAAATTATATATTTATTGAGTTTATTGTTTTTAATATTATTCACATAGTTTCTACATTATTACCAAACACTATAAAGTATTGAATCAACAAGTCACACTCGGTATTACCTTCAACAAAAAGGTAATGTTCCCTTTATGTTACATTTTTACTGCTAGAAAAAAAAGCCCCCTCCCCTTTAACTTACTAATGGTAATAATTGTATGTGAAATATAACTTTAATGAGCTTAAAATTTAGTACTATTTTTTAAAACCTTAGATACCATTATCTTTATAAATATGTATATCACTAATATATTGCTAATAATAAATAATAAAGTTCAAAAGAAAAAGAATAGAAAATATTAAATTGTTTTTCTTGCCAGTTGGTCACTCTTGGGAGTAAACCAATGATAAATTGTCGTAATGAATTTACCAGACACCAAAGAGAGTAATGGGAGGTAAAATAGTGGCATAGCAATATATGATATGAAACACATTTTAACAGTTACTTTGAAAATGTAATTGGCTGCTTGAAGCCTGAAGTAAATCAATGTATTTATAAAATTTCTAGTCTAATGTCAAATAGAAACTGAAAGACAGGAAAGTGCAACTGAAAGAAATATTTTTAATTTTGAAATTTTAGCTAGAATTTAAATAAATTTTAAAAAGTAAACAAAAATTCGACGTTGACATTTTTAACCAAAGCTTCCAAAATATTATAGAACAAAACTGATTTTTTAAAATTCCATTTTAATAGTCATAATTGTCTTTTTGGTGGAACCAGTTTCATTAATATGTAATTTTATTTTACTAAATTTGAAAGGTTTTTTTACCCCTTAATTTTAATAAATTTTGGTACTTTCCGTTAACCGAGCGCAAGCGAAAAATCGCCACATGATGTAGAATTCTTCAGCGATTTTTCACTTGTGCCCGGTTAACGGAAAGGTACCTAAATTTTATTGCTGGAATTGAATTCAAAGCACTTTTATTGCTTCATCATACATTTAATAGGATAAATTTTTTTTAACTATAAGAAAAGAAAGAAGAATTTGCCCAATTAAATCTGATGTGAAATTTTAAACGGATTACAGACGTTTAAATTTTTAAAAGGATGGAGTTCGTTTTCCATTCAGAAGGTTTACATATATAATCCCAACCTTTTAATAAAGATTAATTTCAGGTGTTGGTGCTCTACGCACCAGACGCTTTGATTTAGAGCATTGCTTTTGCAGATTGAATGTTGCTATTTCTGCCAAAGAAATGTTTTCTATGCCTTCACACGCAGAATGTCTAGTGCATGCTCATAAGCTAGAATTTGAGAATCTCATGGAAAATGAATAATTATCTCAAAAATCGAAACTGGGCTGATCTACAAGGAAAAAAAGGGAAGAGAGTAGAAAAAAGGTGAGTATCCGCATTACAAATTATGAATGGTGTTGTTTCGTTTTTGGTAGAAATGATATGATCTTTCATTCTTGTCACCTTTAGATATCGGCATTTTTTAGATGGTGTTAAAAAAAACTGAGAAACTTAAAATTCACGACATTTTCCCAATTTTTATAAAAATTATCAAATTCCATGTTTTTTTTTAAAAAAAAAAACGATTTTTATATATTTTTGCTTATTCTGTTCTAGCAGTAGCTGGCAACCCTGCAAAAATGCTGTTATTGTTTGACAGAATTGTATAATCATAGTAGGTAGAGAGAAAAAAAACCCCACCTTACTATATATATTACAAAATAAGATTGAAACTAAAGGTTATTTTGTATAACAGTTAGTGATTTTAAAAAATAGTTAAAATGTCTCGCCATTTTATATTATTATTAAAATTTATTTCCAATTCTTTTGTTAAAATATATATTTCAAAAGCATTTTATTAAAAATCAGGAGAAAAATGTCCAGATTTATATTAATACTAAAATTTTGCTGTGCTAAATAAGAATGGGAAAAAATAGTCTAGAGACCTATAAAAAGTTTAATCAATAATCTATATCTCCTTTCTTTTACCACAATAAATAAATAAATAAATAAAGATAAAATATAAAGCAACAAACTTACTTCTAATGCTGGTAATAGTGAAGATGTGCTTAAGTAATCTGTTTCTCCTTTAATTTGTTTTGAACTAGAAATAGTGGTTTGTTGATATTTATTAAATTTAGAAACATTAGAATACACCTTTGAAGATTCGTTTTTTCTTCTTGGGATAGGAACTGTGTAATTTCTACGAGACAAATGGATTTCTGAATTTGGTCTTGAAGATCTGAAAATATATTTTGCAATAAATTTTAAGGAATATAAATATGATTTTACAGAAGTGTAATAACATGAAACAAATAGTTGTAATTGGAAAATAAAAAAAGGGGGAAATTAGCAAAATCATATAATCTACAATTGCAAAGTTTCAAGCAATGAATATTCACAAAGTAAATAAAAAGGATGCCAGAAAATTCAGAATATTTATGGAATCTGCATTATCCATACTACAAAACATCCAATCTACAATATAAACATAATTTTTTGAATATATTTTAGAAAAAATAATTTTAATTTTATTTTGATACAGTTGTTTTTAATTTAAACATTATTCTTTAGAGAAATTCAATTTTGAATTAATAATATTTTTAAATAAGTTGTTCTTATAAATTTTTCCAGAAAATAATGAAGGAACTTGTGAAAACTGTTTACTTTTTTTTAGTGAATGGTCAGTTATTTAACTACATATACATTGATTAATCATAAAGTTTAAAAATTAAGAGATTATACATACAAGTATAAAATAAAAATTATTTATCTACATTCTTAAAATTGATCATTTCAAACGAAATGAATTTAATAATGAATGTTAACTTCTACAATGCACAGAATCTCTACACATCTCAGAATCTAATTTCTGTAACTTTACCTGTTCAGTTGTAGCATCACACAGAAATCAAACACTTAAAAAAAATGCATGTTCAGTTAAATTACGATAACATACCCTTTTGAAGGCACAATAGTTCTAAATATTTTCGCATAACCTAATTTTTTTTAAATTTCAGTTTTACTCATTCCTTGGTTATAGCAACGGTTACTTCATTATAAAATGCTTTCTTAGTTCCAGATTCAAATCCTACATTTTTATTTATTTATGTCCAGCACATTGTCTAGAAAACTGATGACTGTCAAAATTTTTCATGTTTCTGAGAGAAGAGATAAAAATCCCTAATACCTACTCATTCTTTTCAAAGATATCCTGCATTTATTTTTCTAAATCTACATGTGTCTAAGAAACCAATTTCAGAATTTCATAATAAAATCACTAAGGGAAAAATAGCTAACTTCTCTCTTGTATAACAATATAAACAGAAGGATTTTTTTAAATCATCAGTATCAATATACCTACGAAATTTATTACAAATTTTCTTTTTGGCTATGATTGTGTGAAATTATTTTAAATTATATATATAAATATATATATAAATATATAAATATATATATATATATATATATATATATATACAGAGAGAGAGAGAGAGAGAGAGAGAGAGAGATAAATCAACGAAAAATGTCTGAACTGAAAAATTTCACAAGCCTTTTAATAAACATAAGCATATTTTTGCCTCAAGAAATCGAAAATACACCAACGATTTACACGAAAAAACGAAAATACATCAACGACGATTTTTAACGACATCACTGCCATTGAAAATCTATTGGCCACACTTGAAAAACGGCCCAAAAACATAATACCAGAAACAAAATCATTTAAAATGTTGTAAGAAGAATGGAGAAAATATCTTCATATAGCACAAAAAATTAGTCGAATCAGTTGCACAATGTTTGAAGACCATTATAAAAACCAAAAGACGTGCAATTAAATATTGACACTCCCTTTCATTGCAAGCTATTACAAAAATTCGTTGGTTTTCAATTTTTCGCAGCAAAAATCTGCATATGTTTCTTTAAAATGCTTCCGAAAATTTTCAGTTTAGAGGTTTTTCTTTGTTTTTTTTTTTTAATTTTTACTTTAAATTAAACCATTTGTTATATGTAAAAACAAAAATATTATGGCACATCTTAATAATGTTATTTATATTAAAAGTCATATTTATCAAGCAAAAGTAAGTTGTATTCTCTATTGTTTGAGCCAGTGTATATATTAAACATTGTAAGTGCTAGCACAATGTGCATGGGGAAAAAAACTAATTTTTATATCATTTAAGAATTTAATAATTTGTTACACTATGATACCAATTAAATTGTCAAACTCATTTCATATAAATTTTGGCACATTTTAAAAATATTTTTACATAATTTTTAAGATTTCATTTTAAAATGGAAACTCAAACTGTTTTCATTGCTTCATCAAATATTTCATTGCACAATATCCTCCTATTGATAAAAGCTAAAAAAAAAAAATGCTCAGAATATCTATAATTTTTATTAAGAATAAAAAAGTGATGTTAAATTACAATAAAAATAGTACAATTTAAGGAAAGTTACATTTTTAGTAGCACTATGATAGTCCAAGGCTAATTCTAACAAGATAGTTAATAAACACAATGAACAGAACAAGAATAAGGCTATTGATAAACCTAATTATCACAATTTAGAACATAAAGGAAGGAATAAAATTGATTTAAATTAAAAGCAACAAACATTCTCAGCAAATCAAATGTTCACCAAAGAAAGTTTTAAAAAAGAAATTAAAAAAGGACCACATCAGATATAATAGCATTTCATATATATTTTGGAGAAGTTTTTTCAAGATTTGTCCCTTATTAGCAAGCAAACAAAAATAATAATTAAAAAAATCAATTTCAAAGATTTTATATTAATAGATATCTTATTCAAAAGATCAGAGATACTGTATATTATCTTTTCGATGCGATGAAACATTAAGGCGTATGTACTGCGTTACAAATGAAAATTCAATAAACACAATAGTAAAAAAATATTTAAAATGTTAATAAATTTCACCAAACTCGAATAAAAATAATGTCACATTTGTTATAATGCTGTACCTACCTACTTACGTAGTCTTGCTTGCTTTGTAAAATTTTTGGAGTTATAGTCAAAATGCTGCTCAGTTTGGGAAAATCACTCACTGAGAGATCGGTTCCTTCGGTCTTTGGTCTGTGTTGTGGAATCTTCCTCTGCTGCAGAGCTGTAACTATGGGTGGCAGTTGGAAATCTTCAAAAATATCTGAACAATCACACAAAACAGTCGCACAAAATAAACAAGAGATTCTAATTTAGGAATCCAATTTAGATGGGGTTAGTAAGGATATATGAAGAAAAAGAATATTCTTAGACGATAGAAATGCACGCTTATAAAAATATTTGGCACTTACTTATTAACGTCAAGTCAGACTATTTGACCGCAGCCAAAGTTGCTCGATAAACTCTATATCGGCTCATTTTCTACCGAAATTCGAATGACTACTTTGTTTTAAATAAAGTGTTTTGAATTCATAAAATAAAAAATAAGATTAAAAATATTTATTTTATGATTTGTCTCAAAAAGTTAAGGTGCGACAGGAGAGAGCATCACCCCCTTTTCGCCAAGTATATTTTGCGCCAAATATGGCAACTCGATGTAGTCGTTGGAGGGTATCTTCCTCCGGGAGATAAAGCACAAGAACACAAGGAGTTGGCGATTTTGAAAAGTGCGCCAAGGGGGTGATGTTCTCTACGGATCACCAAATTTCAATGCAGATTGGCGGCACTCAAAAACCGCCAACTCTGCAGCTGCTGTGGCGTTAATACGCAAGTACCGAATAATCTTAAAATACAAAAGATAATGGCATATTAGCCATATAAATGAAAAATTATTATTCATTGGATTAATTTAAAAAGCCAAGAGACATTATTAGTATACAATTTTAAAATGCAACATCTACTATTAGTGTTTTGGGGGAATAGTCTCAATTTATAACATACCAGTTTATAAAATAATTAAAATTCAATTGTGTTTCTACAAATAAATTTTAATTGAAAATTTGAGAGTAGAGTAAATTATTTACATAATTTTATTAGTAAAACCACAAAACATACCTCACAAACAATACATATGTATCTTTACTATGAAAATGAATTCTTTCTCTCGCTCTGTGTGTGCGTGTGTGATTGAACGCTCGATAGGTCAGATTATTTGACTTATAGCGACAAAATTTGGCATATATATACCTTGGAGATCGAGGATATGCTCCTCCAATGTTGTCGGGAGCGATGTTTTGAATTTTTAATTGGAAACAATTAATTAAAAACTAAGTGGAATTTCAGCGCTTTTCCCTATAGGTTCCTAAAATATTATCAAACAAGACATTTCACTCGTGCAATTAAAAATTATAAAGTCATGGAAATTTGAATACCGTTGTATAAAAACATACGATTTTTGACTTTCCCATCCACCATCTTGATTCATGAAAATAAGATTTTAATTGCACAAGCAAGCTACGTGTGCGTGGGAAAAATCAGCTTTTATCAGTGAATTGACAAAACTTCAAATTAAAAGATAAAGTTAATTTTTACGACAAACTAAATCTAGGAAAGTGTTATGTTCTGCGCATGTCTGCATGAAACAAAATAATATATGAAATGTGATATATTATTTTATTTCATGAAAAAATAAATGCGAGAAAAAGTTTTTTGCGACATTTTAAAATAGCTCTATTATTAATTTAATCATTCAGTTTTATTTCAAGTCATACAGTTTAATTTATATAGAGGGTAATTTGCATAGTTTAATATGTTCCCATTAGGGTCTAACAGATAATTTCTAAAACTATGAATTCGAGTATTTATCTAATAAAAATGGACTAAATGAAATAAATAATTATATTTTACCTAGTTTTAATCAATAAACGTTGCGGAGAATTATTAATTTTAAATTCGTATACAGATCCTCTGTACTGAGAGTTATATTCAATAAAATATTCTCGAGACACTAACATTTTAAAGAAAAAACTTCTGCTTTTTTGCAACCAAAACCGACTTGAGTTATGGAAATGTCTCTATTCTACAAAAAATGTCTCTATTCTACAAAAAACGCGTGATTTTAGACTTCGTCTATCGTCTTTACGAAAATACGCTAACCAACGTTTGGAATTTTTCCAAGACTGATTATGTAAACTATGGAATTATTAATTGTCCTAAAATAATGATAATTAAAGTTTTATAGCTCAAGTGGGCAGGTCGAAGATTGAAACTTTAGATCATTATAATTGGACTGAATAAGATTTATAGAATCGAAGGACTGCATAAAATTTAGATTTTAATTATTTTAAAAGGACATTTATTGATTTAAATAAAATATTATTTATCACATTTAAATCTTTTTGGAGGCAAAACTGAATTTTATGATGAACCAGAGAAATTTTTATTGAGTAATTCTTAGAAATACAGCAAGAATTATAAAATAAATATCTTGCGCCGCACATAAGTTTACAATGCTGAAGGATTCGATTTTCGAAGCCATACTTTTAAAAAATATATTTGGTTTCAGTAAAATAGTTTTCCTCTTTATTGAAGTTTTATTTCTTCTACTTCAAGAAAAAAATGTAAATATTATGGCCGTTGACAACAAATTATAGATGTAATGAGCGAAATATTATCAGTTTTCTGTAATAATATGAATTATATGACAATAGAAATTTGAAGCTTAAAAATATTTTGTTGCAGAAGCTATAACGAGGCCAAGGTGTATAAATATTTAATTTACAGCACTATTCCTGGCGAATCCACTGGTCGTTAAAGGCAGCTAAATTTTGCATTTTTACTAGTGAAACAGAAAGAAACTAGTTCACATATGATTGTAATTTATAAACTATTTATGTATCTACAAAGAAATTACATTGTATGCTTTAAGGTATAAATTTCTGTAATTATACTGATCAGTAACCCTTTATTTCTGCCTTTAAAAAGAAAATGAAAAAATTGTGTTTATGCAAGCTTAGAAACTTAGATTAAGTATCTCGGTTCCCAACTCTGACATTTGTCATGTTAATTGCAATCGATGCAACCTGCTTTTCCACCACAATTGCACTATAGAAAATTGCCCAAGAGAAAGTGAATGACTTTGAATTGAAGTATTTATTAAAGCCTATAAAAATATTACTTTCCTTTAGAAGATATTGTTATGAAAATCAGCGGGTTCGCTTGTAATTAGTGTATGACATGAAAACAGTCAGCAGGCCTCAGTAAGAAACAACAACGTATTATGTCGTCTGTGTATTCACTAACACAAAGACGATGAATACACAGACGACAAATATATACAGCTGAAAAGAACACACAGAAGCACATTACAACAAGTAAACATCAACCGCAGCACACAAAGAGGCCAGACAGAACCTAGCAGAAGAGGGGATAATCGGAGCTTCGCTCTACGTTCTCTCAAAATGGCTGAAGTTCTCACTATCTCCTCGTTTTAGCTGCCGACTTACTATCCACGACTGGTTACTCCACACACAACAAGACGTTATTCCGTAGTAGACAACAGGGCTCGGCGCACAGCAGTTCAGCACTCGCTTGATCCGTCAATAAGGCTGGAACACCGCTGTTGCTTTGCTATACTCTCGAAAACTCGTTATTTGTCTTCTACTCCAACTCCGTCTACAGTTCAATTCAACTAACCCTTCAGCTCGTGACTGCCGATCTTTTATAGCTCCCGGCAGCATATAAACTAACCTTACATTGATAGGAACCTTACAAAAATTTAAGCCCGCTGATTGGTTGGACTCGTCCTACGTCATGAAATGTGATGTCAACTGATATATTTGTGTACTAACAGCGGTCCTTTGTTGTTGTTTTTTTGGACATAACTACTTAATACATATTATTTTTTCATTCTTTTTGAAATGTCAGTGTTTTCGGAGACTAAACTTCCAACTTCATTTTGTAATGAAGTTGAGTCATAGCACAGAATGTAGTTACTGTTCGCAGCGATGTGAAAAATTTACAATTTTTAAGAGACAAAATAATATAATAATAAATTCCCATTTTTCAAGCCAACTTTCATTTACCAAAATTTTTTATTTTCATTCAGAAAAATTTCAAGGATTTTTAAATGAATTCTAGATTTTTTTTTCTTTCTGAAATAAACTTTTTACAAGGAATTTTTTTTTGGACCAAACTTGCTACATATGCGTTAATTTGGGGAAAATAATATTATTTCTGTTGTGTTTTTTACAGGTATAGCTCAAGAATATAGAAGGGATAGAAAGCAGCACAATTTGAAGCTTATAACAGTTGGCTATTCAAAATCTTTTAATTTGAATGTTTTTTAATTCACGCAAAAAAATTCTAGATAGCTAATTTTTATAATAGAGGGCGCCATGGTGTAATTTTAATTCGTTACCAAAAGACGGATATTTAGAAAAGTTTACGAGTGAATAAAATAAATGATACAAAGAAACATATTTTAATTGATGAAGAGATTTTTTTTGTTCACAATTTCTTGTTTATTTTGAATTAAAATTCGTGTTCGTCAATTTTCCGAATTTCGCTACCCATTTGTAGCATTCTAAAATTTTCACATCATTGCGTCAAAAAAATTTGGTTTGGAGTAAATGATTCCACTTCATTATAAAATGGTCGGAAGATTTGTCTCCAAAAACAATGACATTTCATAAAGATTGAGAAAAAGAAACTGTATGAATTTTTTATGTCTAAGATCAGAGAAGTGCTGAAATAATCCTTAAACATCACATTTCATGACGTAGGACGAGTCCAACCAATCAGCAGGCTTAAATTTTTGTAAGGTTCCTATCAATGTAAGGTTAGTTTATATGCGTACGGCAGGCGCACCGAGAGCCATCTGGGCCATCCATCTCAGTTTCTATTGGACGGATCGTTAAAATTCTCGAAGTTTCCAACAATATCTATTTTGTCGCCAAATTTGTATCCAAACTCTAAAATCATTGAAACACCTACCAACACACAACAGGTCTGATCGTAAAACATTCTTTCTTACGATGATACTATTCAAGCTGGGAAGCAAACCAGAGTGGAAGAGACAGATTTCTTGCTCACGTTAAGTGTGTTCAGATATTTCAGTGCATTAAAGCTACTCTTAGACATTTGTTAAACCAGAAACTGAAATCTTTCATATCCACTAAGATTTTATAGGAGCCTTTCTCATCTCTGAAAATAAGTAATATCATCATATGATCATAATCAGATTCTTTAGATGGTCTGAAGCAATTTCTGCTTTTCATATGTCAATTGAGACAACTGCTAGAGATCTTGCGGAGGAATGGATATCCTGCTTTGGAATGCCAGTAACAACCACAATCTATCAAGGTAGAAATTTTAAATCCATACTTTGAACTCTCAAATTTTTGGGACAGTCAAAAAAGACTCTACCATCTACAATCCTACAAAGCATACCATCTACAATCCTACAAAGCGTACCATCTGCAATCAAATGGCATGATAGAAACACCACATCAATATTTTAAAAGTTTTCTTATGGTTCATGAAAATTTAAAATGGATACAGATTTTGCGTGTCATATTAATAGATTTGTGAGCAGTTATCAAAAAAGATATAAATGTTATTAAGAGTAGTTCTTAATTTGTATGCAACACAACATTGCATATTTGAGTAAAACAAGTATATATTTAGTTTATATCTCCTTGTTTTAGCAGGTGAGTTGCCTGTAATTCATGCATACAATTCAATTAGATATTTTCTTCTGAACTACAATTAAAAGAGAATAAATAAATAAGCAACTCATTAGATAATGGTCCAAATAACAAGTATCAATCACGGCAGTGAACGTGTTAAATGTAAATGTAATTGTTAACTGAAAGTTTCAGCTCTTCTGAAAGTTCAGAAAGTTCATGCTCTCATCCCATCCAGATATTTTGTGTCAGCATATATGGACTCAGTCAAGGTACAGATTGAGGGTGAAATTTTGTTATATTTTAATACCGAAAATAAATTTACTGAACGTTAATTTCGCCTTGTGACTGAAAAGCAACCTTTATCTTCAAAGAACCATAACAAGCTGTACCTAACATGGATATTCACAACATGGTCGACAGGTTTATATTCACTGTTAGTATAATTACAATTCTACTTTGAAAAAGTCATAAAAGGAAAACTACAGAACTCAATGTTATCAAACTTGGTAATAGTTTAAAAGAGGTCACAAGAGTTTCTTTTCCATCAAAAAACAAAAACATTCAAAAACTCACCATGAGGAGGAAATGGCACTGAATGAAATATTGTTTTAAAAAAATAAGACATCCCTTTAATATGAGTTTAATTGTTTCTGAAACGAAATTATTTGTTGTCATGCAAAATCGAATGATTTGTAATTGGCTTACAACAGGAAGAGGTAAATTATTTACGCTGATGCGATTTATGCATAAATGATTTACCGCATAAAAGTGAACCTCTTTATCAGAGTTCTCATTTTTATGAATCGACAATGTCTCTAAATTTGCAAGACTGTGCTTCTCTTGTTAAATGTAACTAGGAATGCTTTGCAAAGGTATCGTTAAGTAAGAGGAATATGCTGAGGGCTAATGATATTACAGATGTTTGCAGAAAATGACGGCAAAGTATGAAGCAAAGAATTTGTTATTTGTTGCGCATGAGAGGGAAAGAAAACCTGTTTCTGAGGAAATCGAGGAGGCTGTTGCATTAGCAGTGTAGGAAGCAACAATAGAAATACGCACGGTACTTGCAGCACATATGCTGTCGCACGTCGAATTGACATACAATGGAGTACAGTATACAATATTTTCGTAAAGTGTTGCAGTTGTACCCATATAAAATCAAATATTTCAAGAACTTCAACATAACGATCCTACCGAAAGAGAATCTTTCGCTTTGGAATTCCTTGCACGGGTGGAAATGGACGAAAAATGACCATGAAACATTTTGAGGAAAGGCGAGTTCTAATGGTAATGCCCACACCCATAATTACAAGATTTGGGTAAAAAAATCCTCGTCTTATCTATTCAGTTCCATTGTTAACTACTGAAGTCACCGTTTGATATGGCATGACAGCTAGTTCCAAATTGGACCATTTTTCTACAAAGAGCAGTCGACTGCTAGACCTGTTACATGCAGTGTGACAGCAGCTCGTTTAGAGTCAATGTTAAGTTGTTTCGTGATAACTGAACACCAGCAACGAAGGACCCTACTTACCCAAATTGGGGCACTCGGGAAACACGCCTTTGGGGACCCCTCTGCTTTACTACTTTAGTAATGAAAAACGTTAATTAAAGAAGGAAACGTAAAATAAAATTTATATTCGTTTTAGGGCCCCTCACTTATGTGGGGGTCCGGGGCAACTGCCCCATATGTCCCTGTCTTAGTCAGGCCCTACAGAAACGTGGCATTTTTGAACATCACTATTTTTAAGCAAGACAAGCTTCAATTGCACATTTATGCATGTGTGACGTTAATTCAGTTACTTAAGCAATATTTCATGAATGAACGGATTATACGGCGAAGTTTCTTCGTTCCCACTTCTTGGCTATCCCAGTCAATAGGGAACAACTCATTTGACTCCTGGCCATGGAGTTATCGATAAGGAGCTGATTAAGGTGATAAACCAAAAAATTTGGCAGAATTTAAAGATGCAATACATACATGTGTGTAACATTGCCCCTCATATGCACAGAGCTTTAATTGTGAATGAAATAATGTGATTTAACTTGCTTTCAGAAAATGGTGAATGCAACATCGAACAAGTTTTGTAATACGTTTAAGAAACAATTAAACACCTTTCAAACCTAAATCTTCTTGTACTATTTATTACAATATTAGTCTTATTTATTTTACAATATCGCATACAATGTCATTTCCCACCCAGTGGTCAGTTTTTGAACTTTTTTTCTCTCTCTCTCTCTCTCTCTTTGGCAGAAAAGAAATTCTTCTTAAGTCTTTTAAAGAATTATAGATTTATATAACATTTGGTTCAGTAGTTTACATTTTATGACTATTTTAAAGAGGCACTTTAATTATAACCACCCTGTATTTTTACAATATACATTAATATACTTGTTTCTAGAGCCAAAAACCTTATATTCAATTTGGTGTTGATAATGCTGAATCTTGTTTTCAGCAGCTTTTATTAAGACCAACTATTTCAATGTGACAAAAGAGAGTTTAATAGTTAGTTGCATAAGATTGAAAATATATAGCTTTCATACAAGAACGGTAAATATTAAACATTTTTGAAAAGCAATCTAAAACAAGCAAATAAATTCTAAATAAATAATATAAAAAATAATAATCCTTACATTGTATTAACTATAGTTTTAGAGTTTTCCAAATAAATTTGTAATGAAAGACCTTAGGCCATAAAACGATTAACAATTAGAAAAACGAATCAATTCATTTTTTTTTGTAGTGACTATCTCATACATAGAAGGCTCAAAGCAAAACAAAAAACCTTTTGAAAACAATGCAAATTTTTTATCAACAAAATTTCGACATAAGTATAAAACTTATAGTCTTAACGACATATAAACATGAATTAATTATTCTCAAGATATATATATTATATTTTCATAAGCTATGCCAAATTGCTTATTAGTTGAACCATGGTTTCCTTTTTAAGTATAACAAAAATTATTTTTAAACTTAAAAAAATGAATTAAAATTTACTTTTTAAATTATTTACTTAGTATAAAAAATAATACAAGTATATTGACTTTAAGAAATTGCTAGTAGAACTGGTTTGACTTTCATTAATTTTCAGTATGCATGGAAATAATAATAATCAATAATATAATGGGGAATACTACAACTATTATTTAGTAAAAACAGTTGAAAATTAACCATGTACAAAAACATAACTCTTTTCTGTACATATCAAAATATCTAGTTTTTTATTTTAAAAATCTACAATATAATATAAGTTTACAAGTTGCTTTTGGCGACCAGCCAATTCACCAATCTTAATGCTTGTTAAAGTTATAATAATTAAATAGTTTATGTAAATCTTATTTTAATAGCTTCTTCATAATAATAATTTAAGGTTTCACATATAATTCACTCATAATATTATAAAGGAATTCAGTCACAAAGTAATATGTATCTCTCTAATTTTCTGTTAGCTGCCACAGAATTTATTCTTTAAATTAAAATTAAAATGATTACACTGCATTTAATTTTGCATTTTTTACTGAAACATTTTTTAAATTTATTTTCTACTATTAAATCACACTCTTTCTATATTATATATAACTCATTTACATTTTCAATTGTTAATAAAATACTTTTTATTCATCCACTCAAGTTCAAGTACATTTTTTAAACTTGTAATGGATGATATTTGATGTTAATACAGTTTTTTCAAACAGTAATTCATTCAGAGTTAGTTTTTAATTTTCATTAATTAATAAAAAACTAACTATCTCCAAAAACCGTCATTTCCTTATGGCCAAATAAATAATGAATTTAGTTTATTTCCCCCTCCCACACTAATGAGGTTAGGCTTAAAATATTATTGGCTGATTACTTAAAAGAAATTCAGCTTATTTTCTTAATGTTTCATGCATTTAAAATTAAACATTGCTAATTAATCGATTTTTCGGATTCATTTTAAAGTATGTTCAAATGAAAGCTGTGCAGAATAAAGAAAATTAAAAATATCTAATCTGTCTTGTATTACCCCAACTGGTGTAGAAAATTCCGGCATTTGTGTTGCCTCAATTGGCATTGAAAATTCAACGACAACTGAGTGTGTCCCAAGTCTTTTCTCATTTATTTTCAACAGATATTAACTCAATTTTGTTTTTACCAGATATAATTTTTTGATAAACTATTTATAATAATTGTAATTATTTAATAAAAATTAACCAAAATAAAAAAAATGTTAATCTAAGTAGGAATTAACTTAATTTAGTTTATATTACTTACCTAATATAAGTATTGAAAACAGTATTGCTGAGCCTTTAAATCTTATGGGTACTACAGAATATTTTAAATTACACAATATCTCAAGAAGTTTCCTTCAAAATTTTTTCAGATTCATTATGAAAAGATCGATTAATTAGCAATGTTTAATTTTGAATTAATGCATCAAAACAGAATATATATGTTGAAAACAAGGTAAGGCTTAATATCGTTAGCATGAGGGGAAAAAAACTACTTAAATAAATGATGCATTTAAAATTATAAGCATATAAGAAAAACATATAATTTACAGTGTGTACCAGAAGTAAAAACAAAACAGCAAACCAATTAATCAGAATACAATTCGTATCCGTTTAAATACAGTTATCAACACAATGCACATGCATAAATTTTTAACACCAGTTATGGTAACACAAATGTGCAAATTTCTATGTCAGTTGGAGTAAAGCCAGGTAGATTAGAAATTTTTATTTCCTTTATTCTGCTTCATTTTAATTCAAAAGTACTTCAGGATGAACCTGAAAGGTCAATTAATTAATAATGTTTAGTTTTAAATACATCAAACATTAAGAAAATAAACAGAATCATTTGAAATAACTGGCCAAAAATATGTTAAGTCTAACCTTCTTGGCATGGGAAACGAACTGAAGCCTTAGTCATTTGGCTATGGGGAAATGAAAAGATTTTTTGGCAGGAAAGGTACTTTTTAATTAATACTTAAAAATTCCACATTTTATAGTGGGACAAATTGTGAATCTAAACCATTCTCGAATTCACTTGAACACACACAAAAAATTTCATCAAAATTGGTCCAGCCATTTAGGAGGAGTTCACACACACACAGAAGAATTATATGTATAAAGATATCCATATGCACACTGAGAAGTTTATACTGACAAATATACATTATTAGGTGCCTGAAATTTCTGGTAATTTTTCAATCTTAAATAAGCAAATATTATATCATTAGTTCTGAATAGAAAAGCATAATTAACAAAATTCCATTAATATTCTCTATCATCCCTGAATATAAATATTATTTTATTATCAAATTTGATGAAAAAAAAATCTACAAATCTCAAAACAGCTTCATGTACTTGTATAAACTATTTCAATTAAGTTTATCTTTCCCTCAAAAATACAAACTACTTTCCTATTCCAAATTAAGATGTGAAGGTAACCTTATTGTCACATTGCAGACCTCTGAAACATCATAACAAATGCATACAACAACAACAAAAAAGCAGGATGCACAGTGTGCATTACATAGCATATTTTGTTTCACCCAGAACAATGATGTCTGTCATGATAGTATTTTAAAATAAAACAGAAAATCTGCTAATCTTAATTTGTTCATCTTGTTTAAGGCCAAATTCAGCAAACTGGGATCATGTGAAAGCATGAAATCTGATGTCATTAGAAATGAATGCCACGCTATCGTGTGTAATATAGTTGCCTTGTAATTTTTTTTTTTTGAAACTGTGTAAGCAGAATCTGTGAAAAACAGATTTTCAGCAGAAAAAAAGTGTCCCAATGTTATTTATGCCTTTTCACAATGAAGATAAAATACCAAAAAAAAAAAAAAAGGCATTGCTATTAAAAAATTTAAAATTTTATTACTGTAGCCATAATGGTTAGTCTCAGTTTTGTTTTTCACATAATTCGTAAAAGCATATCTCAAATCACCTTAGATCAAAATTTAATTCTTCTATGAAGAATATGATGATTCTATAAGAATATGAGATCTCAAATATTTTGATAGATACATTTTTTAAAAATTGTCCTGTATAACCATTAATTGTACAGCAGAATAGATGATTTTTTTTATAATTCATTCAAGGCCATATTGTTTAATATTTCCTCTAACAAAATTAGTTAACAATATATTTAGGGAAAAAATCTAATAAAATTGTGATAGAAATACACTTCCAGGATTTAGAGACAACATAAACAAAAAATAACAACCTGCTTATTAAGAAGAGAAGAAACATTTCATTAGCCTGCAGCTGAAAAACCATGAGAAACTTTTTTACAAGTTACATAAGAAGAAGGGACAGTATCTTTCTAAATCCATCAAAAAATCACCATAAAAAATAGATTTGTTTACATTAAATTTAATAGTTAATTTAGATTTCCTTTCACATTTCCTAAAATAACACTTTTTACAAATTAAAAAATTTCTACATAACATGAAATGCAGCTAATTTACAAAAAGCATAGATTTATAATCATAATTTTAAACTTACCAGGTACATGAGGACTTTTTGTTTTCTGTAGGATTCCAAGCACCTGAACATAAAGATGGAGATATTTAAATATAGATAAATTAATATAAAGTTGCTTAAAAAATAAAAAATAAATAAAAATAAAATAACTTACCTTAGGCCAAATTTCAAAAGCTATTTTTTCGATAATTTTTTCTTGCATTGCTTCAATGGATTGAACGCTAGGTATTTCAGTTTTTAAAAGTGGAGGTGGGGAAATTTGCTCATATGCAGTTCTACAAAACAAGAATATAAAAAAATCAATAAATCGAAAAACACAGATTAATTTTTTATTATTATTATGACTAGCTATTCACTCAAAATCTTTACATTTAAAATGATTTGTAAAATCAACAAGAATCACAGGAACAATTTTACAGATCTTTATTTCATGTAAAAATCAATGATATCTAGATATATCATCAATGGTCTCTTACACTCAAATTTATTTTTAGGAAAAATCTAAAAATTCATTACATTCTTAGCAAAAATCAAAAATAAGTGGAAGGAAGAATTTATAAAGCCTTGAGGAAAACATATTAGTTTTTTTAAAAAAAAATTAATCTTACTTCTATTAACAGAATCTAATATATTGATTTTGACAGTTTTAATATTATATGAAAGCTCAGTAAACCAACATGCATAATTAAGGATTGTTTGCTCACTTCCATCTCCATTTTAGAGAGACACTGTGAAAGAACTGTCTTCAACATCCACAATTGAATCAGTTTTATCAATTTTTATTACAAATTAATTTCATTACAACTTTGTAACTTATTAATCATTGTTAACAACAAGATTGCTTTGTCATTAATTACACAACTGAATTTTAAAATAGTACTTTCTTTTGTTATAAGATTTATTTCATCAATATTCATCAATATGATTATATTAATATCACATCAATCACCTTGGATGAATTACATCTCATAACAAAATAGAATAGAAACATGATTATGATATTATGATATAAAAGTAATCATAAAATGATATTAGTATTTTATTATGATAACAATAATGTAAGTAAAGTTATTAAATTGGTTATATTTTAAATTAAGATAAATTAATAATGATAGAATATTTTAATTGGTTAGCTATACTTGAAAGTGGCAGCAGTGTTTCAACACTTGAAGTTGAGGGTTATATCAAAGTTTTATTGTATAATAAACATTAGAGAGAATTAGATAACTGCCAATGTCATATCTAGTGTCTATGAGCATACCATTGACATAAATACTTTCCATTGTGATTGGATACCCCCCCCCCACTATACAGAATGCACAGTAAAATATGAAGAACTGTAGAAATTGCTGATAATTAGATGTTTCTAAGGTCATGAATATTTCATAAAATGTAAAAATGACTGAAATTGTTCCAGTAATTGTGGCTAAGAATTCTGCTGCAAGTTTTTCCTAAAAGAATATACATTGAAATAGATTTTTTAAAATTAAATATAAATTAATTTACCTAGTATCTAAAGCAAAACATTCTTCTTCTTCATCATCAAAGTTTTCTTTAATGTAATCAGGTTCTTCATCTAAGTTATCAAAGTCATTGACACAATGTGCTTTATTCAATTGTTTTTCAGGAGCATGAATGGCCATTTTAACACCTTGAATTTGTAAACTGAAAATCAATTATGCAAATGTAATAAATTTTGTTATTCAAATTCAACTATCATTCAGTTTGAAATAGATAAAAATAAAACAAACAAATAATATTATAATTAAAAGTAAACTATCATACAGTTTTAAATGGATTGACACAAGACAAATAAATAATTTTATAGTTTTACATAATGTATTTGGTTTAAAATATATTTTTATAGAGTCCACTTAATTAAAAAAATAAATTCAATATGGTTACAAAAAATTTTTTTAATGAATTTTCATTTTGAATTGTTTCATCTTTGTTTTATTTTCCATGCCCTAGAAATAGTATGGATTTAAATTTATAGCAGAAGATACATGTATTAATAATAACATTATATGCATATGGAAGATTATAATTGTGTAATTTCACCAAGTGTAAAACTGCTTCTTAAAAATAATATTAATACTAGAGACGATTATGATGGGTATGTTGTTTGATTTTTAATGACCATAATTAGAAAAGAAATACAAAATGTTCATTAAATTACTTTGCACAAGGTGTTTATGCTATCACTATAAATAGGAAAATTTTTCTAAATGTAATATTATGTATTGAAAACACTCTGTCCAAACAGAAATGAAATAAAAAATGCAGTGACCTTTTGAAAATGTGTCTTCTTCTTCATGTAACCATATTAAATAGTTCAGAATCTATTAGCAAATGTTAAGCAGTTATTTGCTTGTTCCGTTCTGAAATTTGAGCAAGCATGATTTAAATATACACACCCAAATGTTGAATTTTCATAAGATTTCCCATTTTCTTCAACTGTGTATAATTCGACTTTATCATCAACAGGTTTAGTTATTTGTTCTCCTTTCAATCTGTAACATAATAAAATATATTGTTTGAATTTCAATTTAATCACATTATTGTAGTAAAAATATTTACACACAAAAATCATTTTTAAAAGATTATGCAGCTTCCGAAACTTAATTCTATAACTTAGAAATTAATATTATATCAGTTTTTGTCTTTATAAAAATTATATATTGAAACTTATAAGTGCTGCACTTAATAACTAGAATATATATTTAAAAAATACATTTAAATTCAATAAATGCATCTTCTTAATTCACAAATGATTACAATGCGAGATTTTGAAATGGATTCAAAAGAATGAAACAGAATTTATAGAATATATTAAAAAAATTTATTTTCTCTTAAAATTTTAGTTTAATCATTTACAACAAAATACACACTCATATTTATTTTTTTGTCCAACATGCATCAAATCAAAATATAATTTAACCAGCACATAATTTATTTGTACTACTTAATTTTTGACAAACAAAAACAAATGATTCAAAAGGAAGTAACCATTGACAATCATTTTTTAAAAATTATTTAAAAATAACAAACTTGGGAAATTCAATTATTAAATTATTTATTGTTAACCTTAAATAATCAGGGATGTAAAAGGTTCATTGGAAAAAAAATATTATTGTTGTATTAAATAATACAGTTTGAATAAACATACCTAAAATAAGAAAATTTCTTTGCCCATTCACAACATTCTTGGAAAACTGTTTTGCTGATTAAATTTGACTGTTTTTGTTCATACAGTGCATCCTCTATTGCGTCTAAAGATAATTTTACTTTAATGCTTGAATTCATGTCAAAATCCTATAAATTAAAAGTAAAATAAAATGAATTTTAAATGGACATTTAAATTAATAAAATATAAAATATGTCAATAATTCAAAAAGCACTCAACATTAAGTTGAAAAAATTATAATAAGCCAAAAATTTAAATTATTTAAAAGTCTGACAATTCAATAATAAATTTAATTAACTTCTTTTTTTCAATAGGTAATACAGAGTGCGAAATTATATTTTTTATCTTTTTAGTTATGGATGTGGAATAATTTTTTTTTTCTCTACATGAGCATGAATTTACTCTCATCTGCAAGAGTAGTCTGTTTTCTTTTTAATCATTGAGCTAGTTTACTCAGTAGTTTGATTGTTACTTTTACTTGAGTATTATATTGTCTATACCAAATATGATAAGTGGCTATATAGATAATTACATAACAAAAGAATAAATAATAACATCACAGTCATTCCCAGAAATGACCATTTTTAACTTTGCCTATATTTAAAACAGTATATCAGAAGGAATAAAACTTCCTTCCTTATTGTGTATGATAATTATAAATTATATACCAGAAATATGTCACATATAAAACAACTAAATAAATATGAAAACTCACATAAAATTAATAATTAATTATTTATTTATATAATAACGAGGAAACATACATCATTGTGCCATGAGCAGGAGCTATTACTTCGTTCTGTTAAGTCTGAAAAACTGTCACAAAAACCTCTAAAAAAGTCATTTTCTGAAAATATCTCATTTTTTTCTCTGGACCACAAAACTTCAGATCTGGAGTCCAAAAATGATTCTTCATTACTGAGGGAAAAAAAGAGGAAATGTAAAATGCATAAATAAAATTCTGAAAAAAGTATTCCTATATATTTAGATCAAAATTTAAAAAAAGTTATAAAAATGCAGTTGAATAATTGGATATTGATCTTACCTTGAATTAGAGTTCCATAGTGTTCTTTCTTTATTAACATGTTCATTCAAAAATTCCAAATTGAAACTAATAAGAAATTTTAAAAAAAGGTATAAATATTAGCAGTTCAACAAAAACATTGGAAACTTTAATTTTGTTGAGGATGATATAGAACAATTTAAAATATCAAACTTGCATAGTTAGAAAAGAAATGGAAAAGGATAATTATGATAAATGGATAGCAATGCTATCTCTCAGGAATTGATAAGGGTTATGGCACATAAGGAATGATTTAGGCACTTTGAATTAAAAGTAAATTAAAAAAAAAAACATTTTTGAGAATAAAATCAAAGTATAAAACTTCATTATATATTCAATTACGCTTGAGACTCGATATATTTTTTTCAAGATAATAAACATAATATCCAGAAAATAAAAATATAAAAACCTTGATCAACAATAAAGAATTTGTTTAATTCCAGGTTAATTACTGCAAATGTAAATAAAATCTGCACAGGATTAAGCAAAAAAATTATTAAAAAGAACATTTTTAATGAAACTAACTGTAGTTGAAGATAAAATATGTCAGAAGTTTATTAGCATTGTTACTGTTTGAACAAATTGGTATAGATAGCTAATTTTACAACATTGACAACAACTTATTTTTGAACAAGTTGGTTAATTTTATATTTAGATAAGGATTTGCTTTTTAAGTGTCTTTCACGGAAAAACACAGGGTAAAATTTTACTCACACACACATTTTTCAAAAATTTTAATATTGATGTGGCTATACATGATTACCATACCAAATTTGGGGGATTATATAGAGTTAATTTGATATGAATTTGTATTCTGTGTTCCGTTTATTTAATACAAGTTTTCCAAGACAATAAAGTCTGCATCTTCCCATCGTTCTCGTTTGAATTTTCATAACAATTTGTTACAAAATTGGTTATCATTGAAAAGATAATATTTTAATTTTAAAAAGGGGTAAAAATCCTTTTTTGTTCTGCAATTTTTTAAATATTATTGTCACAAAATATAAAAATTTTGCTTAATTTTTAATTATTGAAAAAATTTTAAAAATTGCCCGAGCTAAATACATACACCACCAAAGTATACACAAAGATTTGAAATTTATAGCACATACTTGGTGGAGAAATGGTAAACAAGGCTAAGAATAATATTCATCATATAAATGCATTTCTTTAGTCATAAATATAAAACATTTCCATTCAACTGTAGCAAGGTTTTTAGTTTTTCATATATTCCTACACTATTGAATATATTTTTAAGAAATTTCCAATAGTGGTACAGTTATTTTAAACAATCATTTATTAAACTGCTGCAAGATCTGATATCCATTTGTAAATGAAGGTGGTTTTAATTTGATAAGGCACCAGCCTACTTGAGGAGTGATGTTTGCAATTACTTAAGTGTCATTTTTGATGCAATACAGATTGAATGTGGTGGATAATTCCCTTGGTCACCCCAATTTGACAAATTACTAAGCCCAATTTACCAAATTACATCAGATATCTGAAGAGTCTTACAGATCTCGCATAAAGGTAACTGCATGAGCATATGAAATGTGTGGAATGTTTGACTGTGTATGCCAATAATTTCACCAATGGCATCAAACAGGTATCACTTTTACTTGAAACAATCCTGAACAGTTCTTAAAAGAATTGTACTATATCAGCAGCAAATGCTTTGATTTTCTTTCTATTATTTGAATTAGTTACACTCAGACATTCCTGTACAATAAATTATTGTTTCCAATAAGTATATCACAGTAGAAATTTTTACTAAAATATCTTCAAAAGTATAAACCAGGAAAAATAAAATATCTTGTTTTAGTTGAATTGAAACAACCTGAAATTACGACTAAAGAAATGGACTGCATCCTTTCCTATGTGAATATTAATTGTATCTATTTCCTCCAAATCTGTATCACACACACACTTTATTTGTATTTATGTTGAATAGAAGAACAAAAAACCAACAAAAAATTCAGAATGATATAAAATTGGTATTTTGGGTTTGTTGGATTTTATTGACACAAGAACCCTGATGTTGACTATGCTGCCCCAAACTGTCTTTTTTCAGAATTAAAATATAAAATTTCAGCTATAAAAAGTGATGTAAAAGCCTTTAAAAACAATGAAAAATACTTAAATATAGGGATGAAAATTTACTGATTAAAAAAAATGATCATATGGTATTTTACCAAGTAAAAGAGATAATGTGAAGTTTAAAATTTGGACATTCACTAAGAATATGGTAAACAGGCATGATATGATAACATTGTGAGCACATTGGTGCTGCTTCTCCAAAAAGTAGATGGATATGGGTGAATCTAGTGTAACCTATGCGTAAATGGGTTAAGATAATGTCTAATTTTCTATTAAGAAAGCATGGTCAAGGCGCGATATAAAATTGGTATCAATCTTAAATTTAAAAATATTTCTATGGCACTATATTTTAAAACTATATATATGTATATGAATTCATGCTTCAAAATATTATTAAAATGGTAAGATAAAATAATTTGTTAAGCATTCCATTCTTCAAAAAAAGAATACAGAATTTTTGAAAAGATATATATTATAATAATATTGTTAGCAATATGTAAAGTTGCTTTCCATATAGTTAATTCCATCATAGGTTAGACAGTTTTAAGGACAGCTCTACTGAGATGCTGATCGGATGTCAAATCAATGACGACAAGTGGATACTAGAATTTTCAAGAATTTTGATGATAGGACCATTAGGAGTCATGTGAGGTTTGATTATTCAAGAACCTTTTTTGTTCTGATCCGGAAATTATAATAGACTGGCAGTCCAAGCTAAAATGAGTGATATAGATTTGCATAGCAAGTTAATGTTGAATTAGTTGGATCAATGTAGTGAAGAATGCACTGAGTGGAACTCAAACTAATAGTGGATTGAGAATTAATACAGTGTGCCAAGTTTTAGAGACAAGAATTGAAGCAGCATCAAGTCATGTGTGGAGCAGCCAATTGTATAGTGGTGAGTCAATAGTTAAGTCAGTACTGAAGAGACTGTGGGACTAGCTATGTTGCTTACCTTCTCCTAATGAGTTCTGTGCTACAATTGTTTACAACTGATTTACTACTCATAGGCTACTGTTTGTTCTAAATATATCGTTGTCTTAGCTGTCATTTTTTATTTTCATGTAAATAAATGTCATCATTTGTTCTTGAGATCAGTAAATTGTGGATTATACCATCCACAGGCAAATCCATAGTCAATTTTTAATAAATTTTCCTAACGGCATGTAGATTTTTAAAGATCAGCATATTAATTTTTTACATATAGCCAAAATTTTTAACTTAAGAATGCAGTCAATAATTTTACTTACACATCAACACTTCTTTTATCAACAATCCTTTTAGACATATTTGTTTTCCATTTGATCTAAAAATTCTTCATGAATAAAAATAGCCATGACCTATTAATAAAGCAACAACTTTATTTTAGTAAAGTCAAATCAAATATTTAGCAGATGATAAAAATGTACTTGAAATATGAACAGAACATTAAGAATACTTTATTTCACCATGTTTAAAATTGATTAGTGATGTTTTATAAAAATAATTTCATATTATAAATCTAGAATATTTCAGATATCATTAACATATTCATATACCATTTACTACACTTATATATTGTTTGATAGGAATATTTATTAGTCTCATTTTTATTTAATTTTCAATGAACGGAAACTGAGAATTAAATAAATCATGAAATATATATGATAAATATAATATTTTTTATAGTTTTTATTGATATATTTCAAAGTGCTGGCTACATAGTTAACTTTTACAATATTTCTACCTTTATATTAAAGTTTAAATTATAGGCAAGATCACAGATCTACAATTAGCAGATGCAAATGAATGAACAGAAAGCTACTAAAGCAGTGCAAGTTGAATATAGCAACAATCGAGTGTTTCAAACTCAATGAATACATAAATTGAATGAAAACTCATTGACTAAATTTGTTTAAAATGTATTAGTTATCATTTGAGAAGTAGATATTTACTAAAAAACAATTTTTTTTAAATTTCATTCCTAAATAACAATAATCAATCTCAAGAGTTTCTTTTCTTAAATTCTATCATCTAATGATAATCATCATAAATATTAGTTAGTTTCTGCATGGAGTGCAACTTTGAAATAACAAATCTCAGGTAAAAAATTAGGATGACCTTAGAATTCTGTCAAGAAATCAAGAAAAATTTGGAAGTTTCCCAAAATGCTAAAAAGAGTTTGTTCATTTCTAATCTGGCAAAAATTATAAATAATTTTTGTTAGATAAGGGCTAGAAATAAACTTTTAAATATATCCAAATATAGCACTATTATCTCTAGAGTTAACATGTTTTTAAAAATTACTTTTAAATGAAATGAGTTTTTTTGTGCGTGTATGAAAATATGTTGTTTTACTTCTGAAATTATTTATTATTGCTGACTTATTGCAACAGAAGAATTCATAGAAAAATGCCTAGCCCTATTTCTGTCATAAATTACTTTCCTATACATGATCACTCTCAATTTGAAATTTGTCATTTAAAATTTTTTCTCCCTGCTGTTCTTTCTAATGAAGATAAAATGGCATAAAAATAAGACTAGTATGGATTATACATAAATTAGCAAATGAGAGGAGGAAAATGTGCCAGTTTCAAACAGACTTACTAAAAGTAATATTATCATTCACCAGTTTATAGCAACGTGATGTGAAATTATTCCACCTGTTCAATTTGATTGGCAATGTTTTTGCTCTCATGATGATATGTATGAAAATCACAAGAGTTGTTCAAAATTCTTTCTTTGACTTATATCTAAATTTTATATTTACAGTAAATTTTTGAAAAAGTGCTTTATCAGCTTATATTTAGAAATTTTTTGTACTAAACGAAAGGAAGTTGTCTTTATCATGAGAATCCCTCTAATCTGATTAATATTTCTAATTCAAGTTGCTATAGTTCCTGGTGAGAAAAATTATATATCAAAATTTAAATAGGACCTCAAACACAAGAAAGCATAAAATTTGCATTCAGTCAGTTTTCCTATAGTTAATGGCCTTTACAAACTAGTTATATACAATGCTTTTATTTTTCTTTTCAACTTAATAAAATGTTTTCTAATTTATTACATACAAATTATAGACACAGTTATAATAATAATAATGAAATCAAACTAGGGATTTTGATGAATCACAATATTTCAGACCTTCCTGAGCTCAAAAACCAATTTTGGGGGATTCTACCAGTCTGTCAGTGAACATAGTGACTCAAAAACATTTTGAGATTGTTAGAGGTACAAGGAAATAGACAGATTACCAAAAAAATTGAAACAACAAATCCAGCAGAAATTTTGCATAAATCAAATAATGCTATACATACAATAATAAAATTAATAAAACGATATAGCAAAACTCAAAAGTTATTCTAATCTGTATGACATGCCTATTTATTAACTGCATAAGATATCTAGACTTTAGTGCTTCTTTGGTGTATTTTTAATTCTATATTGTCAACTCTTCAATGTTAATTTATTTTTTACAACTGGCTTAAACTTATTTTTAAAATGAAATATATAATTTTCTCAAAAACTGAATGATTTATGGCTTTTCAAAGCATTTTTCTTGAAAATTAAAAGTCCTCACATTATATTTAAATGCCATAATATACATAAACATAAACTGTATTATTTAACAATCTATTAATCCATAAGTTTATTTTATTCCTTTTATCACTTACATTTCAAATAGTAAATAAGATTCCTATGCACTTAAGTATGATTTTTAAAAAAATTATACACAGCTATACATTTTGCTCTATTATTTATTTACAAAGCTTATTTTCAATAATTGAAAATTTACTAAGTTTAAATTAAAGCATTATTATTTTAATGGAGAGAAAAAAGTAATATTTCATGTTTTTCTTTAATAATCGTTTTTATGTTTCTCTTTCATATCATTATCTCAAAAATGAGCAAAGAAAGAATTCTTTTATTATTATTACTTAAAATCCCTAACACACTCAAGTACCAAACAATCTGTATGATAATATTCCTAGAAACATTATACACAATTGCATTCATATTGTGAGAATGAATAAAAAATAAATGGGGCATTGAATGAAAGGGTTTTGGGTTTTGGAAGTTTGATCTGATTCTTTGAATTATTATTAGTTTGATAACTAATTATTGAGAAAAATCTATTAGAAACAATTTTGGATAAATATTCTTTTCAATTCTTAATTAGAATTTTTCTATCTATATAACATGTTTAAAACTGAAAATTATGAGGATAAAATTTTAAAATACTTATACAATCATTATGCTTGATATGACAAATTTTCCATTGATTTCTTTAAAAATTATTGTATTAATTTCTTGAAATGTTACAATGAGATTTCATACGGTAATTTTTTAAACAATTATTCTTAAAACTTCTTTTTTTTAACATCAAACTTTTCTCAATAAATTTATAGGATATCTGTTACAAAAATTACCAACTAAACAGCTGAAGTTTCCATTCTCAAACAAAAAAAAACTGTATAAATAAAATAAAAATTCCACTTTTTTTCTTAATTTTACAAATTTGTATATTTTAAATTAAAATACATATTATATTATTAATATACATACATTTATCAATTCACTTTAGGGAAATATGCATACAAAAATATAAAGATGAAATGTTGAATCCAGCAATAAGAGAATAAGTTGAATATGACCAAAAAAAACTACTATATCATATTCTTTCTAATAAAAGTATGCGAATAGTTAAGAGCTTTTAGAAAAACAGAAATTGTTTCTCATCATAATAATAATTAAAGAATTGGTTGTCACATTTGTTTACATTATTTCCTACTGCTTTGGCGTAAAATTTTTGGTAAATAAGTAATTCTGGAATTTTTCAATACCAAGAATATATTTTAAAATAAAGTACTTACTAATCGCTACATCTTTATAATAGAACAGACTGCTAACACATTTTATAAACCATTCATGGATTTATAAACAACAATAATAGCAGACGCTTCAGATTTCAAAACAATGTGAAAAAGATTGATTGGCTACAGCTGTAACATTTAAATTTTCCATCATCATTTGATCTAAAAAATTTCAGAAAAAAATTATGTTGAATAATATTATTTTTAAGTTTCTTTCTGGATTTTTTCCTTCTTAATTACATATACATTCACTGATAAATTATTATTACATAGATGAGAAATGAAGTGAGCGTGCTTCTGTGTTTGTTTTGTTGATGCCACTCCAAGTTACAGG